>JAGPOW010000304.1:15057347-15082456 GCA_030014935.1 Caiman crocodilus
CAGGTCCCTCAGATGCTCCTCATAAGGCCTATCCTGCTGCCCGCATATCAGTCTAGTGGCCCTCCTCTGGACCCTCTTGAGGCCGTCCACATCCCTCTTAAAGTGCGGCGCCCAGAACTGGACACAGTACTCCAAGCCTATTGCTTTGATGAGATTACCCCTCTCATTGCAGTGCTCTATAGGCTCCCCATTCACTGCTGCATCAATGTAAGTGACTTGCTTGATTTTCAAGGCCATTTGTGGCTTATCACCTTCCCTGCCTGCTGCCTCACATACAGTATTCAGCAGTGACCCCCTGCCTCCAATAAGTCCATGATGCTGGCCTCCATCGGCCACTTGCTCAGTGCTTATAAAAGCACTTTTGTGCTTTCTCCTCTGCTGCTCCTTCTCCTTGGAAGAAATGCCCCATTAAACTCTGTGAAACCACCTCATTATCCTGCTTCTGATCCTTCTTTAAAAATCCCTGTGCTGTCCTCAAAGAACTTGTGAATGATTAGTTTGCCATGGTGACAGATACCCCTGTCTGCGCAACATTGTCTCATTGCTTCATTGGACTTCATCAGCCCTCTGATCCCAGCTTCTGTTTCCTTCCTTATCCTTCAGATCGTTAGCCCTTTGCAGCAGCCCTTTGATTCTGTATTTGTACAGCACTTGGCACAGTGGGATCATAGTTAATTACTATGGGATCCTAGGCCTTACAGTAATAAAAGTAACAACAGTAACAAAAACTTGGTTGCTTTGTATCTTAGTCTGAGATGTACTGTACTTTCCCCATGTATTGTATAATTAAAATGACATCTAATATTAGATATAACTATATAGTTCTTATATAGTTATATATAATGGTTATTGTTAGTAGTATGGTTGATTTCCTTCCTATCAGCTGTAAATGCTTGTGTACTGATATAACTGTGTGTACAGTGAGAGGTGATAGTAGTTTTCTACCTAGTAGAACAATATTGGTGTTCAGATAAGGTGCTGGATAAGAAGTTTGTGTCCATGAAAACTCGGTGCCAGGCTGTGGTTGGCTTTTACCAGCTCTGCTGGTGAAATGGCAGCCTGTAAGTATCATTAGAAATGAAGGAACAGCCTCTCTTGTTTTTCAGGTTGCTGTCTGTTTTCACCATCTGAGTCTGCTGAGATGAAGTAGAAGCAGCATGTTCTGCACATTAAGCCATCAACATGTCGCTGTATTTCATGCCCAGTTTTACTAAATCGAGTCAGTGTCTTGAGGGAAGGCATCCAAACAGACTCGCATTGTACTGCGAGGGTTAGGCCAAGTGCATGATTTGGGGAAAATAGTTTTTAAAAAGCCGTCATTTTTTTTGTTCTTGGGAGGAGTGGGGGTGGAACCGATAGAAAGAGCAGGTCATTTTTAAGTACAAAGCTGCTCTTTCAAAGCTTGTGCATTCAGCAGGGTGAAGGCTGACCTCGGCCTCTGTAGTGAACAATAGCCTGGAATATTTATGAATTTGGCTACTCTTGGCATGTACGCATTATGGCTGATTGTGAATAGACAGGTCTGCAACTGGGTTGGGCCTGGGGACGTAACGGCTCTGTTTCCTGAATATGCTCAGGCTTCTGCAAACAAGTGCTCAGAAAAGGTACTCGCTCCCTTATTTGACTCTGGATTCTTTGTCCCTTCAGTTGAGCTAATACACTGTTTTGCTGCAGAGGTAGAGGACCCCTGGTTTTAAGCCCACTGATGGAGCAGCTGAAGTTTCAGTTCCCTGTCCCATGGGACGGTGCCCCATCCCCCATGCTCAGTGCCTTATTTTGGTCCCTTTTCCATCTCTCTCGGTGCCAGGGGAGGTGTCTGGGGCATCTCTCCCTGCCCTGGGACAGCTGCTGTGATTCCTTTCTGGAGCACTTCACTCACTGCCTGCCTGGTAGAGGAAGCTCAGGTTTGTACCTGGGCCCCGGTTGTCACTCCAGAGGGCAGAGGCATGCAAGTCACCTCTCATGCAGCTATTCCAGATGGTTTCATTCAGAGCAGTCCTGAAGTGGCAACTACTTTGCTCCACTGACAACTCTGCGGCCCTGAAGCTGGAGAGGAATGCAATGCTACTGGGGCCTTTCCTTCCATCTTTCAGGTGTCTCTAATAGGGTGTCCTTCCAACCACATTTGGGACCCAATCCCCTCAATCTAGGAGGGAATTGAATCTGGGTCTTTCACCCCCTGGGGGAGTACACTAACCAGTGGCTATAAAGTGCAGGGGGCAAGGGGAGGGATGCAGAGGAAAAGAAAGGCTATAACTCCTGTTGTTCGGCTGAATGGCAGAAGTGAGAGGGTTCATAACATTTAGGAGAGGGTTATAAGCCCTTTTGCAAGGAGGTGTCCCCCATAGGCCTGAATAAGGGAACCAAGCCCCAGCGAGGGCTGGAATTTTAGACACTTCTCTGTCCTCAGTGTTGCCCCATTCACTAGCTGAGTTTGCTCCTTGCTCCGCTGCCAGATTGTTCTGCATCTCAGCCGCGGGTGCCTGCCTTCCCCCACGCACTCTATATGGAGCATCAGTGCCTAAATCAGGACCCAGTTGCCTATGCCTCCGGTTCAACCTACATCTAAGGCTCTCTGAGCTGTTAAATAGGGATGACAGAACTTCTCTTACTTTCTATAAGAGAATAAATCACATTGAAGATGGTGAGAAACTCAGATCTGACAATGATAGCATCTGTGTAAGGCCCCCAAAGTACAAACTACCTCATCAGGTAGGTAGGTATACACATCTACATCTGAGCTTGTGTTTGTAGAAATGATTGTCTGCAGACCAGAGCAAGCCAAGGGATGATCTTTTTATGTGATATGATGGTTTATTGGATAAAACATCATTTCCCCCTGGGGACTGTGATCCCATCCAGCAAATTGACGAGGGTTAAATGGGAGTCAAGCTGTTTTTTTTTCTGTCTGTTGTCAGTGTCTGACAGGAGCAAAAATGATCTGACTTATGTGCTGCCCATAAGGTCACGAGGAGTAATGACATTGATTTACCACGCAGAAGAGTTGTCTGGGATGACAAAGAAGGATTTCCTATTGCAACAGAGATTTTGCTCATATTTTAGTTTATAAACCAAGAGGAACTCAGAGGCCAGTTCCAGCTACAGGGCCAACCACTTATGTCACTCGGTAAGGACTTGCTGAGTACCTACAGAATTCATTACCAACTACCCTTGGCTTGTATAGCCTTCATGACCAGGCTTCTATGATTAATTACCATTTTATCATTTGTATGACAGCAGTTTGTAGATGGCACAACTGAGGGCAATACTCCATTTTCCTAGATAGTGCAAAACATATACAGAGAGATGGCCCTTGCCTTCACGTTACAAGATGACTCTACATAGAAAATATAGGCAACAGGTTAGAGAGAGGTGTTTCCTTCAAATATGTTGGAGGGAAACTGAGGAAGACTAATTAAAGGATAGGGGTTTTTTTGGAACACTCAGTTGAAGCCAGCTTTTCAGTAGGACCCTGCTCGCATTGCAGACCTAAAAGAAACGTCCAGATCTGCACAGGGCAACTGCATCGTGAGTGCCCCGCTCTTCTGAAAAGTCTACCTCCACATATGGGGTTGAATTCTTAGAAAATGTGGCTCCAAGGAGACTTGGCTGGGAAGTCTATGACACATCCTGGGATACTATAGCCCAGGGTTCCCAAACTCTGGCATGGGTACCCCTGGGGGTATGCAAGCCACTTCTGGAGGGTATGTGGGAGAAATTATGTAATGGCAAATTTAACTTTCATTATAATAATGATTGGGATTTAAGAGGTTAAAATATAAAACGTACATGGGCAGCTAGTAAACTGAAAGGGGATACGTGATATGAAAAAGCTTGGGAAACTGCTGCAGACCAAGTAGATGGAAGGGTTTTTACTTAGCCCTATGCAAATTGCTACTTTTGTTCTGTACAATTAAGTTCCTCTCTAATCACGGTCTTGCATTTTCAAAACATTTACTTTACTTCTGCTTGATGGTGTGCACTAATTGGGGTATAGACAAGGTGCTGTTCTGAAACATCTCAACAGTTGTAGGCTTTGGGAATTTCCATATCTGCTGAAAGCTCTCACTCTAGCTATATATTGCTTGGTGCTTGGCTTCCTGTGAGTCAGCTACTGGTGTGAGTAACTTAGAACCATGTTGCTCATCTCAGACAAAGGACTTGAATAAAATGTTTCCTATCTCATAAGAGAACAAAGGCTGGGGGCTGCATTAAACTGGAAAGGCAGTGCGTTCACTCCAGCCTGGATTGTGAGTCCCTGCTCATGGGCCCTGACGTCAGGATGCTTGGTAGTGTGTGGGAGAGGCATGCCGACTTTTGGACATGGAATAGGTGCATATGGAGGGAGTGGAGAATGGACAGATATTTTTTTCCTGCTCCCTCCCCACAACGGACCAATGTAGCTCAGCTGGCAGGATGGGACAGTGTTGCATTTCAGTGTTATCATCATATTCTACCTTTAGCTTATTACCCGCTCCCTCTTCCCAGAGCAAGAAGGAAGCAGGGAAGGGACCTGTGACTCATGGGTAGCTCTAGTCATGTGATGCCTGCCAGGGCTCTTTGTGGAGTGGGGAAGTTAGTTTTGTCACTGCCCCTTGCACATGGGTGTGCATTAAGGTCACTGCTCATCTCTGTTTACAGCTCTTCTCAGTCTGTGCTGCTGTGGACAATTTGAATGATCACAGGACTTGCTTGTCCTTGATGCAGCTAGGTGGATGCACAGTTAAAATGTTTGTGGTTGTGGCTTTATATAATGAAGTGCATTAGTGGCCAGCCCTATTTATCTCTTCCAAGGGCCAGGCTCAGATTGAGTTTGCTGTACAAGCAGGAATGGTTGGTTTACTCTCTCCCTAAGAGTGTTTTTATCAGCTGCTATAAAAGCACACTAGAAGCGTAGGCACTCTCTATTCAGATTAACTCAGCACTGATGCTACAAAGGAGTTGCAGGTCAGAAATGCCCCCTCTCTGCTTGGCAAAGCTTCTATAAACTCTGCAGCGGGAGAATCCAGAGTGATTAGATAGACAGAAGCACAGTCCTTAAATTAGCAATGCCTTCTCCCTTAGCACCCAGAGGAACAAGGGGCTCATTCTGAACTGAGTGAGGGGTGCAGAAGGAGGGTGCTGCTAATTTCACTGGGAACAGGGCCCAAAGAGAAAGGAAAGTAGATAAATGCATAGCCTCACAATGGTTGCAGTTTGCATTCAGCACTCACATTCATTCCCATGGGACACATATGCAAGTGTTACAAGGTTTGAGGCCCTTTTGAGACCCATCCACTCAGCTGATTCTAAGATTTATGGTCTTTATTTTACAGTCATTCATTGAGACCCCAGCTGATCCTGGATTCCATTAGCCAGTTCTGCCATGTATCTCCACCCACTGGCATGTGTAAGGATCATACCCCCAAGCTGATGTACCCATGGCTGCAAAGCCCTGGTATAACTGCAGCTAGGTTTACAAAAGATTTCATAGATTTCATAGACATTAGGGCTGGAAGGGACCTTGGAAGATCATCGAGTCCAGCCCTCTGCCCTAGGGGCAGGAAGTCAGCTGGGGTAATAGAATCCCAGAAAGATAAGCATCCAAATTTCTCTTGAAGGCGTCCAAAGTAGGTGCTTGAACCACCTCTGGTGGCTGGCTATTCCAGACCTTGGGGACTCGGATAGTAAAGAAGTTCTTTATTTCCAGCCTGAAACCATCTTGGAGGAGTTTATAACTGGTCAACCTTGTCAGCTCTTGGAGCGCTCTGGTGAACAAATGTTCCCCCAGATCCTGGTGAGCACCCCTTATAAACTTATAGGCAGCCATTAGATCACACCTGAGCCTGTGCTTTTCCAGGCTGAAGAGTCCCACGGCTCTCAGCCTCTCACCATAAGGTCTGTTTTCCTGATCTTTGATCATGTATGTAGCTCTTCTCTGGACTCTTTCAAGCTTCTCCACATCCTTTTTGAATTGTGGAACCCAAAACTGGATGCAGTACTCCAGCTGCAAGTACAATGGGAGAATAATGTCCTGAGATTTGCTTGAGAAGCATCTATGGATGCAAGCCAGCATTTTGCTCACTTTACTAGCAGCAGCATCACACTGAAGGCTCACATTCATCTTGTGGCCAGTCGTGACCCCCCAGTCCATTTCGTCCATAGTGCGAGCTAGCGTAGCACTGACAAGCTTATTAAGTATATTGCAGGTTTTTCTCTCCAAGGTGGAAAACCTTGCATTTTTCAGTGTTAAACACCATTAGGTTCTCATCTGCCCATTTCCTGAGCCTGTCAAGGTTTGCCTGGATCACCCTCCTGTCCTCAGGTGTGGATGATTTACCCCAGAGTTTGTTATCATCAGCAACACTTGGCCAGTCTGCTTCTAACTCCAATGTCCACGTCATTAATGAAGATGTTGAATAATATAGGTCCAAGGGAAGAGGAACCCCTCTGGTCACAGGGCACCATGATGATTGACTTCCATCAACCACCACACTCTAGGTCCGACCACAGAGCCAATTCCCCAGCCAGCAGATAATGGTGGACCCAAGACTGCAGTTGGCCAGTTTTGTCAAGAGGTGATCATGGGATACCAGATTGAAGGCTTTTTTAAAGTCGATATATAACATCAATCTCTTCTCCTTTGTCCAGGTGATAGGTCACCTGGTCGTAAAAGGCAATAAGATTGGTCAAGCAAGATCTACCCACAACAAACCCATACTGGCTATCCCTTGGGATGTTGCCATCGGCCAGTCCATTAAGAATGGTCTCTTTGATAATCTTTTCTAAGACCTTCCCCAGGGTAGAGGTCAGGCTGATGGGCCTGTAGTTTGCCGGATCCACTTTCCTCCCTTTCTTGAAGATAGGCACTACGTTGGCCTTCTTCCAATCTTCTGGCACTTCACCAGAGCACCTAGAGTTTTGAAGATCCATGCCAGGGGCTGAGCTATGATGCTCATCAGCTCCTTGAGTACCCTGGCATGTAGACTGTCAGGCCTAGCTGACTTGAAGGTATCCAGCCTCTCAAGGTGCTCCTTTACGTGGTCACCATTGATGGAGGGTAAGGAATCTCCCTCACCCCAGCCTCCCTGTCCCGTAATGGGCAGAGGTGTCCCATGGGACTGGCAAAAGACTGACACAAAGTACCCATTTAGAAAGTTGACTTTTTCCTGGGCGTTAGTTGTCAGTTGTCCCATCTGGTTTAGCAGGGGTCCAATGTTGCCCTTGCTTTTCCTCCAGCTCCCCTCATATCTGAAAAAGGACTTTTTATTGTTCTTGACAGTTGTAGCTAGTTGGAGATCAGTTGCAGCCTTAGCTTTCCTGGTTTGCTCCCTGCAGGTCTGGACTAGAGCAGAATATTGCTCTTTGGAGGTGATCCAGTCCTCCATCCTTTGTAGGTCTTTCTTTTTAGATACAGGTCTGCTAGTTCCTTGCAGACCCTAGGGGGCTGCTGTGCCCTTTTGCTGCCTTTCTTCTGAGATGGAATAGACTTAGCTTGTGCATCCAGGATCACTCCCTTGAGGAGCAACCACTCTTCCTGAACTCCCCTCTCCTGTGGGCCATGGTCCCTTAGGGACCCACTGACAAACCTCCTGAGCTTGTCAAAGTCAGCTTTCCTGAAGTCGAGGACTTCTGTATTGCTGACTGACTTGCCAGCTTTATGGTGGATGGTGAAGGTGATCAGCTTGTGGTCCCTGTCACCCAGCTTCCCTTTGATGATGAGGTTGCTGATTAGGTCATCCCCAGTTGCCAGTACCAGGAAGAGCAGTGCTTTACCTCTCATAGGTCTGTAGACTTCTTGTGTCATATAGAGCTCATCCATGCACATGCGGAAGCTTTGCGACTGCTCAGATTTGGTCGAGCGCTCTTCCCACGAGATGTCTGGGTAGTTGAAGTCTCCCATGACAACCATGCACTGGGAGCGTACAGCCTCAGCCAATTCTCTGGCGAATTCCTGGTCAAGCTCTTGATTCTGGGTAGGGCGTCTGTAATAGACTCCAACCATTGTGTCCCCTGTGCTGCGTTTCCCATGGATTTTAATCCCCCCCACCCCAAGGTCTCCAGTCATTCACCTGGGTGCCAATGTAGGCTTGCAGGGACATATAGCTTTCCTTGACATAGAGAGCTACACCCCCGCCCCTTTTGTCCACTCGATCTCTCCTTTACAGGGTATAGCCATCTATAGCTGCAGCCCAGTCATGGGTGGAGTCCCACTAGGTCTCTGTTATCCCTATGACATTGTAATTATTTGTGTTAAGCAGGAGGACAAATTCCTCCCGTTTATTCCCCAAGCTCCTGGCATTTGTGTACAGGCATGCAAGCGTCCTCTTGGGGGCCCTTGCCTTGCCCACAGATTGTTCCAGGGCTGGAGCAGGGGTGGGCTCCCTTAAGTGCCTTGGTCTTCTGGCTTTGCAAGGGTTGCTCAGTGGGCCAGCAGTGGTAGTAGTCCCCTCGCCCCCTTAGTTTAAAGCCCGGTGGAGCAAGTCAGCCAGTCCGGCTGAGAAGAGCCTCCTCCCAGTGGAGAGAGGTTGAGGCCGTCCCTTCCCAGCAGCTCACTGCCTCTCTCACCAAAGAGTGGACTGTGGTCATGGAAGCCAAAGCCGTCCCGATGACACCAGCACAGCAGGCTTTGGTTCACTACCTCAATCCTCCTCTCCCTCCTCAGTGCATAGCTCGAAACCAGGAGGATCGAGCAAAACACCACCTGAGCTCCCAACCCCTTAAGCCCCACTCCCAGATCCCTGTAGTGCTTCATAATCTGGCTCGAAATGCTCCAAGCCATGTCATTTGTGCCCACATGGGTAAGGAGCAGAGGGTAGTGGTCAGTGGGCTGGAGGAGCTCAAGGATCCTCTTCGCAATGTCTCGGATATGGGTTCCCGGGAAGCAGCAAACTTCCTGGGCTAAGGGTCAGGGCAGCAGATTGCCCCCTCAGGATGGAGTCTCCCACAACAAATACTTTACGTTTTGTCTTAGGGAAAGCGGGGGTGGTAGCTACTGTTGAGCCTGTGTTGCCTATGGGATCAAGCAGCTTGGCAGGCTCTGCTGGGGCTGCAAGAGGTTCGTACCCGTTGCAAAGCTCCAGCGCGGTGGGGACCTTGGTGTGGTGGGCCTTGGGGCCCTTAAGCACCTTGGTCCATCCCCTTGGCTGGACAAAATGAGAGGTCCCAGAGTCCTCCCTTGTCCTGGAAGGAGACCTTGGTCTACTCTACGTCTCCTGGGGGAGAAGGGCCTGGCAGTAGGAGTCTATCTACCGCTCACCATCCCTGATGGCACACGGTCTCTGGACTGTGGCCTGGAGCTACTTCAGCTGGCGTGCCAGAGACCCCAAAAGGGAGCAGACCTCACAAGGGGAGGTGACCATGCTCCTGGACCCCAGAGCCTGATAAAGTGACAGGAAGCCGAGAAAGCCACAGCCGAGAGCAGACCTGGGGACTATATGCTTTCTAGGTCTCTAGCTTCAGGATTAAACCCTCCAAGTGGACTATGCTAGGGAAGTTGGTGCTTTCAGGGTTCATGACCTGAATTGAACCACTCTGGGGGTGGAGGCCTACTCTAGTGTCATGTTTTGGGGTCCCTGAAATCTGTCCTGTGGGAATTCAGACACGGTTCTTTTGGTTCTGTGGCAATCCTGCCTTGGATTCATTCAAAACCCATTGAACTCAAGTTGTTTCAAATGAAACTTTTCAGGTATACTTATTTGACATTACCCAATGAACTTTGCTGGAAAAAGCAGGGGAGAGTTGTAGGTGTTGAGCTGCTTTTCAGGTCTATAAATGAGGAATATAGCCCTGGAGCTGGCTAGAATCTCAGCTAAGAGCCTGGTGCACTGGGAAGGAAACTCCAAGGCTAGCTGGGGCCATTCACTACTGCTCAGTAACTGCCCTCCTTCAGGAAGTGCAGGGATGTTTATCCCACTTGCATTGAGCTATAAGCTACTTCATATTGACTGCCAGAGAAAAGCCTGTACGTAGGCAGTTATGAATTGGGTAATGCCCTGTAGGTTCATACCCTGACTGACTTAGCAATAACTTAGTCATGTAGCCAAGTCCTAAGTGTGAGTGATTCCATTAACCAGAAAAGGGTCTGGTTCTTGCCATGTGTATTTGTACACAGTGCCAAGTCATGGCCTTAGGAGAGTATTTTTATGCTTCTCACTACAGAAAGCTCAAGGCAGTGAAGAACCTGGCTCAGTCTGTCATTCAGAGTTGCTGCTGCTCTGACTATATAGATACATATCTATATCTATATCTATATCTATCAATGGAGGCAATAAGAGCCCCCGTGCAAATTCAGCTCTTCTGGCAGGAGTTGTTCTGCTGGTAGAGTTGTATCACTTCTCTCCCTGGAAAGCAAAAGCCTTTCTTCTGGTGGCAGACCCCACTCCACAATGAGGTTTTGGTGGCTACAGTGCGATGCCTTCCACCTCACCTCTACCAAACACAGCGACGTTCACAGAACGCAGGGCCGGTGCAAGGCTTCAGCCCTAAAACTTTTTCTTTCATGAATACTGTGGTATTTGTCCTGAAACTCAGAGCCCTTTCCCCTTCCTGAGGCAGGGTGATAAATGTAGACATTTCAGTATGGTTTCCCATAGGAAATGAGCTTGTACTTTTCATTTAGTTTCACATTCATGAGGCTCCGGAGTGAAGATTATCTTGAGTCAAGGGACTCGGGGTTACTGAGATGTTTGTTTGGTCAATTTTAGCTGAATAACCTGAGTGCAAACTCCCAGATCTCGTAAATAGTATTAAAAAACTGTGCCTGAGGGCAGGAATGTGTTCTTGGGACAGAAGCAAAGTAAAGAAATAAATCAGTTTCCTGTGCCTCAGATTGTAAAGATTTTGAGTATTTACCTTCCAAACACGGAGCCTGTTAATGTACAACATAACGAAGACTCCAGCCACCTGCCTGCGTGCAAATACTGGACAGCAAGGCTGCATGAGGGTCCAGCTCTCCTCCTTGATTTTCATCTCTGGAAACCACTGACTTAAGGCTGGCAATGAACACTGAACTGCTGTGTGGAAAAATGTTCCCAGTGCTCTGTGTGTTGGACAGATGTGCTGTGCTGTGGTCACAAAGCTATGCTTGCAGTTCCCTGGCCCAGAATTTGGGCCTGAGTCAGGGCTCACTGGGATCAATTGGAGGTTTTCCATTCACTCCAGTGGGTGCCAAATTGGTTTCTAGAAAAACGGCAAGTACGATTGCACAGCAGAACAAAACTATGATTGTAGCACAGGAAGGCTCACCTGAGTGAGCTGTAACCTAGCCAACACAGGAAACAGCAGGGTTTAGCAACCAGCGCACAAGCCCAGGGAGGAGTGTGATCTGGAGTGTGATCTGGTTGCTAGCTGTGCTGCAGCTTGGGTTGACATTGTTAGCCATGCTAGCTAGATTACAGGTACGACTCCTTGTGTTACAGTCACTCTGCTGTGTGGACAGACCCTCTGTTTGCCTTTGAGGTTTGGTTGGGCTTCTGATTAGTGTACAGAGAAGGGTGGCTTCAGTGAAACATTTTAAAGCAATGGAAACACCCGATAATACTTCCCATGGTTGGTATGAATGCTTGGTGCTGCGACCATGTGTTGTTCAACTGTAGCTGACAAGTGCTAGAAAAAAAATAGACCTGCAACAAACACAAGGGGAAAAGGAGCCAGTGAAGAACGTGCAACTTTATTTTTTATTTGTGGAGAAAGGGTCTTAAAGGAAAATTGCAATAGAAGAGAGAAGAGATTATACTCATCTGTATCAAATTACAAACAAGAGTCCGTAACTAAAGCTATTGCTTGTGTGTCTGAAATGTAATTAAAAATGTAGAGCCCCACATTTTGTTTCGAGCTCTAGCTGTGTACGCTGCTAGGGCTCCACCGAAGTGCAAGATGTTGCTGTAGGTTGGCACAGCTGTCAATGAGGTTATTATCTGTGCCCACAAATCAAAGAGGAAGTGGCAACTCTGACCACTTTTAGAACCATGAGACATATGAGGAGGGAGAGAAAAAAAAATCGGGCTCTATTTAAAAACCTAACCCTATAATTCCATGACACGAGGAAGGAAGTTGTCACATACAAGCAAGCCAGTTATGTGATGGTCAATAGCCTTGATGCATCAGTCTCGTGAGATGTTACTGGAATCGGAGTACTGCCAGCTGTAGGCACCCCACCTTTACAGGCTTCCCAGTGCCCATGCCCTCTGTCCTCCCCTCCCTTTCACTGTTCTTGCCTGCAATGTTTTGATGTAAACTCGGTTGGGGAGGCTGCCCAGAAGGCAAGGTGTGCTTAAAGGAATGGGCGAACCCATGTCTGGGCAGGAGCTCCCTGGCCCTGGCCCACTTTTTTTTACTTTAGCTGAGCCCACTATTCAAGCCTTCATCTCCTGGCTTCAGCTTTGGTCATTATTTGTGACTCCCAGGTCTCAAAGTTTGGACTTTCATTACGTCACACACTAGTAGTCCCAAACCATACCCTAGCCCATATGCTCTGCCAGCTTGGCTGAACTTCAATTTCAGGGTGTCCCCAGTCACCCCCTTTTCCTGGCCTCTGTCTCCCCTTCAGCCACAACCCAGTCCTTCAGGGAACAAAAAATGAAAACCCCCCAGCCACACTGCCCCTCTCTGGCCTAAGACTTGGGCTTATGTAGTGGGCTCTGGGTCACCTGATCCTTCACTTCTGCCTCCGAGGCCATCCGGCTCTGTCTATATTTGGACTTGGTGGCCACCTTGTTTCACATCCTCAGCCTGCGTGCAAACTGTGGCAGCATCCAGAGACCCACCAACTCAGACCGCATGGGAAGGTAAAGGGAAGGAGTGTATATTTGCACAGGGAGAAAGATGGAGGTGAAAATGAGGAACATTGGGGGAGGAAGGTAGCAGTGAGAGCAAACCCTAAACCACCCAGTCTCCCTAGTAATGGGGTAGGGCCCCATTACACCAGCAATAAGCCTCTGGGGTGCTCTCTTAAGAGACACAGCTCAAACAGAAAGGTGCTTGGTGATAACTGTTCTTCTGGCGTGGTTTAGTACCCACCAAGTTGTTGGGGCTTTAAGCCCATTTTATGGAAATGGGAAGCTCCTCCCTAGCTTGCTCCTGTGGCCATATGGCTGAGGGCAGGCAAAAGTTGGGGGCATCCAAACGCCAAGCCTCTGGGCTTGAGCCTGCAGTAGGAAGCCCTTGGTGGGGGTGAAGGATGTCTGCCGGTTATCGGGCCCTGTATGGTTCTGGACTGACTCATGGATTCGGACTCGATTTGGCTGACTTGGCTTTGAACATGAACAGTTTCTTTAAAAAAACCCAAGGTGCTTGGTAATTGTGATCAAGAGCTAGATAAGGTTTGACTGCTTGGCTTTCATCTCTCAGAGACATAGCTAGCTGTATTAAGCTGAAGTCAGGTAGAAGGCAGGGTAGATTTGCACCTTCCTTGGTCAGGAAACGCAGTTATATGTTGTTTTCTGTCAGTCAGTGATATGATCTATAGGCAAGGCACTGGCCTCAGCCTACCAGATCCTCCTGGCATCTGACTTGCTGTATGGCTGATTTCTGCAGAAGCTTGGTGCCTAAATATCTTTGAGGAGCCAGTCCTCGGTACCTCTGCTGAGGTCTACTGTTGCAACCCTTTCTTTGATGCTGTGCTATTATCCAGCATGCAACCAACTGGGTTATGACCTTTCCCAGATTTCCAACAAGAAGGGGAAAATAGCACTGAGTTCATTCACTGAGCACCACGTAGCTCCTCTGTACTCTGGTAGATTCCTCTGTGCTCTGCTAGATCCCCATGAGGGTGAATGCATCTGAGGGGAGAGCAAGGTGCACATAGACCCGTAGGTGTAAAACCAGTAGAGACTGATCTATGTTGTTTGTGACAATATCTGAGTGTTCGTTTTAGTGAAAATACTTTTATCAGTGCTGCCTGCAGGTGCCAGACACCCAAGCATTGTGGTACCGAGTTATCCAGCTGATTACACTTGGGCACTTGGTTCCCAGGTTGTTTGTTCCAAATGTTTTAGCAAATGTTAGCTAGCAGTGCTCCCAGGAGATCTCCTGGCAGTGTTTTAGGTCTTCATACAATATGTCTCAGCTCCTAGGTCGGAGTGGATTATAACATCTTCATTAAACTCCGAGATGAAGGTCTGACCCTGGTGGCATGGACTTACCCCACTCCCCAGTCTGCTCCTCGCCAGTGGAGGAACCTCGTGCTCTAGGAAACAGTGGCAAAATGGAGTCTGCATTGAGCTGAGCTGTGATTTCTGCCCTCTTGGTCAAGGATGAAACCGCCAGTGCATGTCACTCCTGCAGCTTGCCTTACTTGAACTCATGCTGATTAGAGACCAAGGAAAAAAAACAAATTATCCCCAAACTTTCTGAAATAAACAGGCTGAAAAAAGGACTTTGGCATCATCCCCCAGTGCCTTTGCCTTTCCCAGTGGATTCACAGTGCCAGCCAGCATCACCTCTTCTCATGTTTTTGTTGTCCTAGTGATTTTTGTAGGCTGTGATGTACAAAGCCAGGAGCATGGGATACCAGAAAACACTGTGAAGGTTGGTGAGCTTTACAAGGAGAAAGAAGTGGCAAGGAAATAAAGAGAGATTGAAAAGGATCAGGGCAGCTGCGCTTGACAGAGTTATCTGTTGACACCTTCTGTCTGGGGTTTGCCCTGATTTCTCCTGTGGGGCTTTCATTGAGGTAAGGCTAGTGTAACAGCGAAGACTCCAGCTTACGGATATACCTACCCTTTTATTTGATCTGCCTGTGAGAGAGCGGTGAGAGTAGCTGGGGAGGAAGGGCGATACTGTGGTTAAGACACGGCAGAGAGTCAGGTGCTCTGGGATCTATTCTCTGTCCCCAGCTTCCTGTATGACTAGTAGTTTCTGCTAATAGCTTGTTTCAGAGCTGCTGAACACCTGTCCACCCCTCTGCAGACCTGGGAGGTGGAGCACAGACCCTCCACTGGACACACCGTCAACCCCATTTGTGCCTCAGTTTCCCTGTCTTTAGCATGGGTATGTCACAGCAGGCCCAGGAGGCCAAAATCATGTCCTGGGGGGGGAAAAGGCCAACTCCAACTGAAGTTCCCAGTGGAGGCTTGAGAGGCCAGACTGAGCAAGGATTTTCAAGCATTTCTCTTCAGCCATGTGGGTTAGAAATGTACCCCTTAAAAATGGAGATGATCAGGTCATCTTTTGGTTCTAGGGGCTGCGACTTGAGAAATACCCTTGAGACTCAAGGTGAATGATGGGAGCACTAGCAATGCAGCAGTAGCAGCTGGGGGTGTGGGTGGAGATTCTGCAGCTGCTGCACCCAGCTGTAGGAAGAACAGTGCTATGACACAAGCAGAGCATTGCACAGCTGTTACAGAGACGGGAGGGAGAACGCTTCTGTTCTTTGCCCATCTCATCACTCCCTGTGCAAGGCTTTGCCCCAAGAAATCAGTTCAGTGAATGCTTAACTTGAAGCATAGGCACAGCTGCATTGATCTCGATGCATGTTTCTCAGCATGTGTTTATATATATTCATCTGTGCATATGGGGGGATGCAATCTGAACCTGTCCTTAGGGGACAGCTGTGCCAGAGACTCAATGCTGGAAGCACTTAGCGCTGCCACTGCCCAGTCATGGCTCTTCTGCAGCACAGCCTACCCAGGAAAGGCCCTGGATCAGTTTTTCTGCCCTCTACCCTGCTCACTTACACACTGACTGAGCTCTGGTATTCTGTGCATATGAGCGGATGCAAGAGGAAATTCCAGGGAACTTACGTGGCTGCACCCTAACCACCACTTCATCACACTTGATCATGTGCACTCCGGTTGCCACAGGCTGGTTCCCATTTTTGCTGTTGCCATTCGATTTTCATGTGACCTGGAACTTCCAATGGGCAATGACCCTTTTCACCGGACAGGGCACCTTCGGTTATCTCCACAGAAGGGTTTAGGTACCTAATCTCACTCTCCTACTTCTGCAGGGATGCAGGTCAAAACTGAGATCCTGCAAACCCTCTCAGGGCTGCCTGCCCTTGGAGGCCCCTGGAGTCTGTGCAGCTTAGAGTAACCTGTGAAGATTGAATCAATTCAGCCTCGGGCTTTTTGACTGTTTGTACTTAGCCTTGAGGTTCGAGTTCTCTTCCTCTTTCCAGTTCATACCAACATGGAAAAATGATAATCAGCTAGAGAGAAAGGGGGTGAATGTGAGTAATATCTAATATTTTAGTTTCTACTGTGTTTGCTGGGAATGGTGGCGACACATAGGGGCTGCACGAGGGTGCATGTGCACATGCACCCTCTGAGAGCACCGGTGCACCCTCTGACAGGCCGCGCTCCCTGCTTAGGCAACAGATGGGGGGGCAGGCAAGATTGGCTGTGGAGGCCCACCCCGGTTCATAAGATTGGCTATGGGGGGACCCCTCCAGTTGCTGACTGGTTGCTGTGGGACACATGCCCCCCCAGCTAAGTTGGCACCAGTCGCCCAAGCCTGGGAAGAAGGGAAAAGACCTGAGTTCCAGGCTCTGCTTCAATGAATATAAAATATAACATACTTACACCTCACTCTCCCACATCCTGAGTGAGGAACCTGACCACTGAGACACTGGAAAACATGGGGTTGGCACTGTCACTCCTTCCTCAGTTTGTGGGAAAAGGCTAGTGGAGAGGGAGCAGGGTTTCAGGTCCAGCTGGAGTGAGATACTTCCCTGCATTCCTGATAAAGGTGCCTAAATCCTGTGTAGAGCCAGCGGTATCGATAATTACCTTTCTTCTCTGCGTGGCCTACTGGAACCTCCCTGTGCAGCCTGCTGTGCCCTGTGGATGTCACTGTGAGGCCCCTGAGTCTCTCCGTGGGGTGTACAACAAGACCGGGTACCTTATGAATGGTTCTGGATTCTCCTCGGCACCAAGGCATCTCCGCACCGCAGTGCTCGGTGTTGTGAGACCTGCGCTCTTCTGCAGTCTTGTCCCTGGTCTCTCTGGGTGCAAGCTGAGGGCTTGGGCAAACAAGAGGTCACCATGCTTTCTGAGTGAAACAGGAATTAACACATTCACCTGGATTTTGCATAGTTTCATAGAGTAGCCTTGAATGCAGCAGAGCATTTCAGTGTGAGCCTATATTAAGCCACAGCGAAGTGTTCCCCTGATTTTAGCAGCCAGAAGCGAAGTCCGCTCCAAGGATGCAGCAGCTTAGTGTCAGATCTGAGAGGCACAACCAAAGCGTGACACATCTGGGATTTTTCTGTGTCTGGTGGGAGGATGCCACTTTAGACTAAGCTTTAGGCACAAACATTTTCTAACCCTTCCCTAAGTTAACTCCAGGTGCCATCTTACAATGCTAGCAATATCACCCTGAGCTAGTTGTGACCCTGTATCAGTCTGGTGCACTAAAGTGCCTTTTTAACACCTTCCACTGGTGAAGCTGCTATTTATGATCAGCTTGGGATGACAAGATGGCGAAGGGGCTGGGGACAGGCATGTAATGTTGCTTACAGATCATTTGTTTCCACAGATGAGAAAACAACAATTATGCTATTTACACCACAGTTGTTTTGCTTTACAGTCTAATGCGATCACTCCTCTGTAACAAAGTGGTGAGGAAAAAGCACCCTCTCATCAGCATCACTCAGCTGTATAATTAAGCAGTAAGTGCCTGATCTCACAAGCAGCTACATGGGACTCATTCAGGCTTCCCTTGCAATTTGCTCGGAGAAAGGGTGGAACCGAGTGAAACTGGAAGGATTCCACCAGGTTCAGATCCATTCAACCCAGGAATTGATGCCTCATTAGCTATCCAGTCAGCACTGTCTAAAGAAAAACAGGTGCTGGCTCCACAGTGTTGTGCTTCAGAATATCCTCCTGGTCTCACTTAAGCATCACTTTGTTGCTGCGGAGCAGAACAGAATGACTGATTGTTCTGACAAGCTTTTACGGCACACACAACAGTCAACCGAGGCAACTTTTGGGACGTTCAAATAGCCCTAATACAGGGAGTGAGACTATTGATTCAGAGGAGAAAGGCATAAGACGTGTGGGTTTTTTAAGCCAGGTTGAACTTGGAAATCAAAAAGGGTGGAGTTTTATTTAAGGGGTGTGCTCCAGAGTCTTGTTTTAAACTTTAAAAAATATCTTTTTAGATCATTTGGGCTACTTGAGCAGTGCCCTCTAGTGGCCATGTTTGGGTACTCTTACAGGCTATTGCTGTTCACAGCTTCTTATCAAGTAGATAGTGCTAGCATAGTTTCATATAGTAGGTAGGGTCGGAAGGGACCTGAGCAGATCATCAAGTCTGACCCCTTGCCATGGGCAGGAAAGGATGTTGGGGTCAAATGACTCCAGCAAGGTGTCTGTCTAGCCTCCTTTTAAAGCCCCCCCAGGGTAGGAGTGAGCACCACTTCCCTCGGAAGTTGGTTCCAGATCCTAGCCGCCCTGACTGTGAAGTAGCGCCTCCTCATGTCTAGCCTGAATCTACTCTATGTCAACTTATGGCCATTATTCCTTGTTACTTCTGGTAGTGCTTGGGGGAACAGGTACTCTCTTATTGCCTGCTGGTCTTCTTTGGCCAGTTTATAGATGGCCACCAGATCCCCTCTCAGCCTTCTCTTATGAAGGCTGAACAGGTTCAGGTCTCATAGCCTCTATTTTTAAGGCCTGCCCTGCTGCCCCCAGATCATGTGGGTGGCCCTCCTCTGGACCCTCTCAATGCTGTCCACATCCCTTCTGAAGTGCGGCTTCCAGAACTGGACGCAGTACTCCAACTGCGGCCTGACTCGTGTCGCATAGAGGGGGAGGATCACCTCCTTCGACCTGCTTGAGATGCAGGATACATGACAAGGTGCGGTTAACCTTCCTGACTGCATCCCCACATTAGCAGTCCATATTCATCTTGGAGTCTATAATGACTCCAAGATCCATTTTTGCCTCTGTGCTGATGAGAAGGGAGTTTGCCAGCCTGTAGGCATGCTGTTTGTTCTCCCTTGGTGCAGTACCTTGCACCTGTCCATACTGAATCCCATCTTGTTCTTATCCACTCTGTCCAGATCCAATTGCAGCCTGTCCCTCCATTCTAGCATGTCCACTTCTCCCTACACCTTAGCGTTATCCACAAATTTGAACAAGGTGCTTTTCACCCCCTCGTCGAAGTCTCTGATGAAGATGTTGAACAGTGTGGGCCCGAGGACCGAGCCCTGGGGATCCCACTGCCCACATCCCTCCTGGTCAAAAATGACCCATCCACCACCACTCTATGGGTGCAGCCTTCCAGCCAATTGGTGACCCATCTGACTGTGTAGGCATCAACACCACAATCTCTTAATTTATGAATGAGGATAGGGTGAGAGACCATGTTGAAGGCCTTCCGAAAATCCAGCAAGACTACGTCCACTGCAACATCTGCATCCAAGGATCTTGTGACCTGGTCATAGAAGGCCACCAGGTTGGTCTGACAGGACCTGCTTCTAATGAACCCATGTTGGTTGCCCCTAAGCATAACCTCCCCTGCTGGCCCCTCGCAGATGCACACCTTTTGTTCTTTATACAAAACCAAAATGCCTTTTTTATAAAGAACAAAAGATGGAGCAAATGATTTGCCTCTGTGGCTCCAGTCCTACAAGATGCTCCACAAAAGCAGATCCCCTGTGCCTATGTGAATGAGAGTCTCTTTAAGCTTTAACCCATCTCTTCACAGCCCGTTTAGTTCTTGACCCTTAGACTTTAATAGAATGTGTAGGGGGAAATTTTCTAATCAGATAGTTTGTAGGCAGACAGATTTGTCTTGTGGGTAGAGCACTGAATGGGTATTTAGTGGGCATACCTACACGAGATGTTTACTGTGCAGTTGACTAACTATCTACACAGTAAATGTCTTGGCATCTACATGTGCACCCCTACCAGGGCAAACAAAGCAGCAGGGTAGTCTTGTAACACACAAATACAAATGTGCTGCAGTTTTTTCATGCTGGCTGGCACCCTTCCAGCTAGCACCAAAATGAGGCACTCTTGCGGATCAGCTAGCCCCTCTGCAGCCAGTAGAGCCCCATCGGAGCAGCCCTAGGCTGGCAGGCTGACCTTCCAAGTCCCCTGCCAACCCAGACTTCTCTGATAAGGCTCCATGTGCTGGGCATGGATGAACTCTGGAGCAATATGTTCTGGAGTTTTTTTGCTCCCAGATGCATGTTCAAATGGCATGCTTGGGAGCAAAAAACTCTGGAGAATAAGCTCTGGAGTTTATTCATGTGCATTTATTGCATGTGTAGTTGTGCCCAGTAGGCATGGGTGCTGGCTTAGTGGGTGGTTTTGTCCAAAGCCCGTTACCTTTTTGTGCTTCAGTTTTCATACCTGTAAAATGGGGTTAATGATAAGGCACTAGTTTGAGATTTACTCATAAAGACAACTAGGTAAGAGCAAGGGATTATGATTAGCATCATTTTAACAATAGGGGCAGTACTACTTAATGCTCCTCTTTATCCAGTCACTGCTGAGGAACAGAGTTTTTAGATGTTATTTTGTCACCAGAATTAACGGACCAACTTCTTGTAATGTGATGGGCAACCCTGCAGAGTTCTGCTGCTGTGATACTGGACTGCAAATCCCAGAGACCTTGGGGGTAACAGGAAGAGGAATCGAACATACAGCCAAAGTGCTGTGCTCTAGCACCTCTGACTCCTGGCCTGAGTCACTGTAGGCATGTGGCTGCATTCCCTGAATCAAAGGTAAATGTCTGTTTACTTCTGTTTCATTTTAATCTCTGCAGTTTAGACTTATTTGCAAAGACTGAATTGATTCAGCCTAGGGTTTTTTGACTGTTAGTAGCTAGCTTTATTTTCTTTACAGCTCCATTTCTCCATCAGCAAAATGAGAAATGTTTCACTTTCTTATTGCACGCTAGTTTTTTGTTTCCTTTAAGAACTGAAATCTGTAGTATGAAAACCCTTCCTGGCTACCTGCATCAGATACAAAGTGGAATGGAACAGGTTCCATTTGGCCCTCTGGTCCAAAGCCCTTTTAATCTGGGACAGATTAAAGGGTTTTGGACCAGGTCCTTAGGGATTAAAATGTTTCACAATATTAACTTCCAATCTGGGCTTTCCTGTGACTCTGTCATCCAATGGAACTTCACCCCTCATTTCCATAGCACATTGTGTGCCAGAGGCAGGGGTGGCACAGACCATCATAGGGGTAGGTGATGGTCAGGTGGAGAAGAATTATATATGTATAAACATATCATTGGATGTATCCTTGATGCAACTAGTCTGGTAGGTTGACTTTACATCCTTATTCATGAATCACTGGGTTTACAAAGTACCAGGCTACAGTGGTGCTATTTTATCTGTATCATGGACTTTTCAAAGTAAACAGAAACCAAGAGGCCCACTGAGATAGAGAAAGCAGCCTAGTGTTTGCACCCATGAGAGCAAGATGGTTTTTAAAAGAGAGAAAGCAATTATTTTCTAGCCTTACACAGAGTTGCCTCTCCCTTCATCAGTGTCCTCATCACTGAGACAAGTGCTACTTGACATAAGGAAGGAGGGTGGAGTGAGGCCCCATCTTATTGGGTTGCAGCATGAAGCACTTGGAAGCTGGGAAATGCCAGAAGGAAGGTTACCTTAATTCATACCCCTGCTGCGTTTGCAGTGTGACACAGTCTTGAATGCCATGGTCAGATTTTTGCAGATGGGCAGTGCTGCCCGAAGGGTGAAGCTTTTCAATATTTGTGTTGTCCTCATTGTTCAGCTCATGGCTCTAGCCTTTGCTACTACTCACTAGTCAGCCATTTTCTGAAGAGAGAAGTATCTGTTTCCTCATGGACTTTTCTGTGGTGGTATTGAAGTACGTCACTGGGAGACCTGAGGGCATCACAGATGCACTGTTTTCACTATATCCTTTGGTTGTAGGTGGGCAACTGAGGCACACACAAGCTATGCAGCCACTTATCTACCTCACTAGGCACTACTGACATATATAATCATCAATCGGCTGGCATCTAACTTTCTAGGCACTTCAGTTTTCATTGCTGAGCATCTGCAAAAGTGCCCAAGAACTGATGCTGCTCCATGGTTAACAAGTTGCTTGGACTCCTAGCTTTGAGTGGAAGGGACCCAGGCCCCATACCAGGAGGGCTGGAGGCAGGATGTTGATAGCTGGAAGGGCAACAAAACTCCCTCAGGACTACTGTAACGGGCACAGAATGAGAAAGTTTCTCTCACATTTACCCTAAGTGGTTTAAGTGTCTATTTTCATGGACTGGTTTGTCGCTAAGGGTCCCACAGTGGGGAGACAGTAGGGCAGCTCCTCTAAATTTGCATTCCTGAAGAACAGCTTGTCAAAGACTGGCTTTTTTTCCCATCCTTGAGAGATTTCTGACCATCTTGAAATTCTCTCACTATTTTCAATTTCTTTGTTTGCCTGATGAAGGATGTGTGTATCCGAAGGCTTGCAATAAACAACTGTTTTGCAATTATATAGTTGGCCTAATAAAAGGTATCGCCTCTAGCCAAAGAGCTCATCATCTGCCTTTGTGCTTAGACTAACATGGCTACAGCCTAGATCCCTTAGTTTTCCACAGTCCTTTGTGTGTGGAAAGTATAGCTGCTCTTGATTGCTGCCAGCTCTCAACGCTTGTGCAAAGTGCAGCTGTGAGTACTCAGCACTTATGCAAATCAGTCCCCATGTCTGGCACCTAGGAAATGAGGAACTCAGTTAATGACTGCCCCTGAGAAGTTTTATTTGAAAGACTTGTCCGGTATCAGACCTAGGGTAGGGATCAGTTTCAGTTCTCCAGGGCAGTGATAAACTGTCTTTCTCTTCCTGTAACCCTGTGTTCTGGTCACTAGAAATCTTCCAACTTCTGCTACACATTGGCCAATTTGGGTAGATTTTCATGGGAATGGAGAAGGCACATGCCAGGCATCCTTGCTACCTTTCAAATCCCTGTCTACCATCTGTCGGCATTGAAACTTCTCAAGGATTTTTAATGTGTCAGGACAATGCATTTTCCTGGAATTTTTTTTTTTGTTTTTTGGAGGAAAAGGCCAAAAGCAGACTCCCAAGATGTTCATTTTCACCCAGAACAATAAATATTTGAAAAGTTATAAGCAATTTAAATCAGAATCTTAATATGGGAAGAGTCAGGCCACCTTAAGAATACCAGCTCCACCCAGAATATTCCAGGCCAAATTCAATGCTTGCTGAATGCTATTGTTTTTCTTTAAGGCGTGTTTGGTATTTAAGTATAAATGCATTTACATGATTAAATGGACTTATCTACCAATCCTACCTTGAAAGAACCTGTATCTTAAGAGAGAGAGCTTTATCTTACTTCTGTTTGAAACACCTCGCCCTGTGTTCTTATCCTGCTTTTTTAAAAGAAGTAATAATAGACGAATAAACCACAGGAGTTGTTAAACTGGGAACATAACTATCAATTTATCTGTAACCTTTTTTTTTATACCGCCTCTCCTGGATGCTATGCAGGAGGTTAGGCAGGATGGCCAGGACAGTTTCTTCAGGCATTAAAATGGATGAATCTTGGAATTTATAGCAAGGGGGTAATTAAATCCCTTTTTGTGTTCCTGAATTAAGTCTCAACAGAGTTGTATTTTGGCAGGTTTGGTAATCTTGAGAGGTTTTTCTGGACAGGTTTATAGCTGAGCTTAGGGGTACTTGAAAACTGCATTGTCTATAATCTGGTATGACCTAGTAGAAGCATAACATGATGCAAAAGCAAGGCAGCATCACCAGTTGTGCTGCTGGCAGCCAGTCTGGCAGTACAGCTGCTTCCAATTTTAAGCCTCTTTGATCAGGGTCCTTTTGGGCCTAGTGCCACAGGGACAGTTCCTTCTCCAAAGTATTTGTGGACAGGACAGGTGAAAAGTGGAAAGGAAAACAGGAATGAAGAGACCAGACAAAGTCACACAGGAACAGGTCAGTGGGCAGAACAGGAAACAGGGTCTGAGGGCCAGATTCGATAAAGGAGTTAGTTGTCTGGTCCCCGCAATCCATATGATGGGGTTGAATGGTCTGGCTCCCTGTATGGTATGGGGAGAGTGAGGCGTTTCGCTGGGAGCAAGGGACTGGAACCCAACCTTCCCCCTTCTCGAGTGACTTTCCTAACCACTAGGCCAGAAAGCCTTCCTTCCATGCTCTCACTCTTTGGCTCCATGGCTGTTCCATTCTTTGTAGCACAGTGACCCATTAGTACCAGGAAGAGTAGAAGGTACCCCCTGCCCCATCTAGAAATGCCTGTAGCCTGGTGGTTAGGCTACTCTCCTGCGAGGTTGGGGAGGGTGCTTTGAACCTCTTCAAGCTGAGGAGGGAATTTAACCTGGTCTTTTGCTTGCTGGGCAAGTACTCCAACCACTAGGCAATAAGCTAAAAGGCCACCAGTGTCAAGTAGCCCTGACTGCTTTTTCATGATGAGGTAGATCTTACTGGCATGTGTTAAATGCTCTAGGGCTAGGGACAAACAGTCTGAGCCTGAAATGATACTATCTTTGCAGGTTAGTCTAAAATGGCTAGGCTGAATCAGTTTGTAACTGCACAGATATCTCAGAAATGCAGTTACATGCCTGCAGTGGCTCAGGCTAGAAGCCAGGGGGCTCTAGAGCAGCCCTCCCTTCCCTTCTACAATGCTGAGCTGAGGGGACATGGCCAGGCCCCTGCAGGATGCTCTGATTAGGTAGGGATGCCACCTCCCCCTCACCCCCCCGCCAGCCCAGCAGGGAATTGCTAACACAGTGTTTATCACCTTCAACTCAACCCATTAAGAAAACAACAGAGGGACATTACCAGCTACATGTTGAGTCTGCCTTTGTCCTATCTGCCACAGCACAGACTGTGGTATGCTAGCTAATGCTGAGGGGTGCCTGTGTAAGGCCCAGGGGATGGGAGATCCCTACCTAGCAGGGAGTGGGGAGGGGATGGGAAGAGGGCAGCCAGGGGAAGGCAGGCAGATGCCTGTGGTCTCTGTTGAGTTCTGGCCAGGGAACAGAGGCGAGGGGCCAGCCCTGCTGTGGAGTAGAGACCCCCACCAGCCCAGAAAGCAGGTCGGGATGTTGGGGGAGTCTGGTTTAGCTTAAATCAGGAAGGGATCTGGGACAGACATTACATAAACCGGGTTGACCCAAATCAGTTAAGTCTGATACATTCATCCAGGTTTATCTGAAA
>JAGPOW010000304.1:15082556-15139744 GCA_030014935.1 Caiman crocodilus
GAACATCTGTTCTGTTACAGGTTTAAACCAGTTTTTGATCACTTAAACCAGTTTATGTGTATTGTCTTTCCCTGGCTTAGGAGTGCCAACAGAATAGAATCCGTCAGGAGCTTGGACAGGAGAAGGTCGATTTCTGCATCCTGATCATGCCTATGGCAAAATGAAAATACTGAGCTGTTCCTCTTTGTCAAGACTGCAGCAGTTATGAGCATATGCTCACAATCTTTAGTCAAAACCCAAGATGCCTAGGGTGCTTCAACAGCAGCCAATGAGTTATACTGGCTTGGAATTTTGGACATAGGCACCTACCTTTCACTCAAACCCAGTGTTGGATCCAGTCCCAAGTCTCTTCAGTCAGCGCAGTACCTTGTCCCCTGGCTACCTGTTAATATTTGGTTCACTATTATTTCTGCTCCTTGCTTGGATGCAACCCGAAGCCTTACCACGCTTCCAGCCTGACAACATGAACATTGCTGGCACAGATATTTGTGTGAATACAAATTGTCATCAGGATTTGCAACACTTGTTCATGTGTCAGCGCTGACGGAGAGTAAATAGTCAAGGTTGCAAAAACTGGGTTCAGTTTTTCTTTGAATGAAAGCTTTTGATGAATGTATTGTTGCCTTCATAGCAAGAACTGAGCTGTCCAGCCCACGGAGGAAGAGAGAAATTTTTATGAGTAAGTATTAAATTTCTCTGATCTAAATTGACTTTTCCAGACATATAGCGCAATACTGTGGTAATTTTAAGATCTAATGTTTTGGAACTTTCATGGCTTAAGGCAATTATTGTATGGATCTCAGACATTTTCCACGTGAAATGGATTTCACACTTAGAAGGTTTCGGAACTAATGAAATATACTGTTAAATTTGAGAACAGGGTTAATTTATTTAGCTGTTTTTTAAATACATATATAATTACAGCTTGTAAATTAATCCCTCCCTTTTTCTATAGTAGAAAGGTACATGGCATGTAAACTAGTGCAGTATTTTAGTTGACTAAGGATTGCCTCTTCTTCCCAGCTAGTGTGTTGCTTGGAATTATTGTTCATCCATGTTTTAACAAAACTTCTGTTTAGGATACATAGAAGCCTGTTGTATGGCTTTCTTTTGACCTACTAGAGGGTAATTGAATTATCTGGGGCTTCAAGCTAGTTTTTATTTCAGTCCCTGGGAATCTAATACTGCTGAGGGTAAAAAAAGGTTAAAGCAATTTTAGCTGCTTACCCAACATACTCTGAAGTGACATTTTCAAGCTCAGGTGGAAATGCTTCCTCAGCTAAGTGGATTTATTCCAAAAGTCAAATGAACTCTAGTCAAAGGGCAGAATATAAATCTAATACATAAAATAATATTAATAAAGGTGAGAGGTGCTGAGCAATTGAAACCAATAGTTCAGTACCTTAAAGGGTGAGTCCTTATCTTTGTTGTCAGCAGAGGCCTGTAAAACACAGAGGCAGGGCTGAAGTATACGGCGTTGCTTTCTAGTGAGGTTGTCCTCCAGTCCCTTTGACTGACTACAGCTGGAGTCGGAGCCATGCTGTAGCACCAGGTAAAATTGGTGAAGCGTTTCACTTCAAATAAAAGAGGCAGACTGCCACAGAAGCTCCCAATGCCTGACGGCCTACCACTCCCTGAGGTTTGTTCTTGCTACACTTCCAGTAATTTATCTTCATTCTTGTGGGTCAGTTTAGTCATTTCTACTTCAGACTGGCCAGAGATTGGTGGCCTTCCCCATTTCAGAAGTCCTGTACCAATGGGCAGTGTCATAGCGAGAGGGGAGTGAGCAGGGTGACTGCTCCAGGCGCTGAAGCGAAGGGGTGCTATGATAGGGCAAACTCCCAGGCCTGGTCACAGTGCCAGCCTGCTCACCTGTCTTTGGGCACACCGCTCACCTTATTCGCCTGCCATGCCTTGTTGTAATTCAGATGTTAATTAGGTGGGAGCCTGCCCTTCAAGCGCCGTGCTATTCACAGGCGGTAAACACATGACTCTGACCTCCCCTGATCATGTTCCATGGCTTGTAGATGTTTCTGTGAGTTGTGCTACACTCCAGCCCGAGGCCGGGCCCAACTCAGTGCAGTGTTAAGCCTCTCTCATGCTGCCCTGTCAGGGCCTCACACATACTGCCCCCCTCTCACTGGGGTCTCTCCCACTCCACCTGCTCTCACCAGGTCTCTCTCACTTATGCCCCTTATTAGGCCACATTCACTTTGCCCTTGAGTGACCACACAGGACATCAGACTTGTCTCTGTATTCCTTGGCCAGCCCTGGCACAGGTTTTTGGGCCTCTCCTGCAACCCTCATCTGCACAGTGGCTGGGCAATTAACCAAATTGGGTGAACCAAATCTGCCCCTGGCGGCTCACTGGGTAACCCAGCCCACTGGTCTCCTAATTGGGGCCAGCGACTTGCCCCTTTAACTTGCGGCTCTCCTTACACTGCCTCACTCGTCCTCGGCTCCCTGAAGGCTTACCTGGGACTCTCTGCCCCTTTCCTCAAGGGTCTTTAACATGTTCACCCCCTCTCTAGGGCTACACACACTTGCCCCCTCTGCTGGGGCTCAGGTGCCACCCATGGGCATGTCTGGCCCCACTACCTCCCAGAGTCTTACATCCCTACAGGCTCAGGTGCCCCCATGGGTGTGCCTGGCCCCATTACCCACACTAGGCATGCCTGGCACTACTTCCCTTTAATGTTGTTATAACCCACCAGACTAGTGGAGGCTGGGGTTTTGAGGCACCCCTATCTGCCTTTCACTAGGGAGGTAACTGGCTTGGCATTTCTTGGGGACTGTCCCATCATGGGCAGCCCTGCCACACCACCCTTTCTCGGCAGGGTGCAGTTTTCAATCGTACCCAGGACCAGGAGCCTCCTGCCATCTCCAGTAGCTCCTGCCCTGACCTCCAAGATGTTTCTTGGGCAGCAAATCAGCCAGGTGTCATTTCCTTGGCTGCTCCCAGCAAACTTTTTTTTTATTAGAAATATATAAAAAATACACTAAACATAATGTGACAGGCTAGCTGGTAGTGACTTAGCCCAGGGGTTTTGAAGGGGTAAAAGATGATTGGAGGACTTGGGATTCCCTTTACTCACCAATCAGGCCCCAGAGACTCACCCTCCATGTCCACTGATTGGCTCCTTGGGTCACCTGGAAGGGGATAAAAGGGACAGCACAGCTGACTCAAGAGAGACCAGTGAGGGACCACGAGGCAGGAGCTTCAAAGGGCTGGCAAGAGCTGGGTCAGCGGGGTGGGAGCAGTTGCCCCAGAAGAACCCGAAGGAGTGGGATCTGCAGGCAGAAGTTGGACCCTCAGCAGTGCGGCATGCAGCCAGCAGGAGAGGCTCCCCAACTCAAGCAAAGATCTGAGCAGCAACCTGAGAGGTTCCCAGCTCTGCTTTTAGCTCCTCCAATAAAAGGCGGTCCTCCCAAAAGAAGAGGCTAGGCAGCTTGATGTGAGGCAGGGGCTCCTGGAAGGCCAAGACTCCTAGCAGCTTGGCATAGTACCAGCATTGGTGGCTGTGTAGTAGAGTGTCTGTTATGGGAGATTTGAGTTCAAGTCCCAGCAGGGATGACTTGGGGAAACTGAAATAACAGGGAGGAAATCTTGTTGCAGTGGAAAGGGGTCATTGTGTTAACCCTGTCTCTTGTCAACTGGATGAATATGTCTTTGATTGTAAGTATCTAACCTTTGTTGAATCCTGCCCCCTTGGGGCATTGCAGTGTCCCCTATACTCCCTGGTTTATACAGGTTATGTTCCCAGTACTATTCTGTCATTAAAAGGTATATGGTTAAGTCCCCATTGTGGTCTGGCTCTGCTCTATAGGGGAAGGAGAGTCCTTATACCTCCTGCAGTAGCTATGTACCTGCTTTGATCCCTTGAATTGGGGAGGGAGTACCGCTTGGAGTACTGCCTGGGTTACACATAACAAAATCTCATACTAACATAAACCACCACTGGAATTATCATACAAGAAAACTCAAAGGACTCTTAATATTCAGCCCCAAATAACTTGCATATTTGTTACACTTCAAAGAAAGAAAACGATAACACAATATCAAATATGCTAAATATTTACCAGTAGAGAAACACACATTTGTAACACTTACTTTACATAGCTATCATATATTCAAATGTTTCATTTAATACAGGTCAGCAAATACCAAAACAAAGACAATATATCCAAAGAAAAGCCATCTGTATCATGAGCTATCATATATACTACAAAGCAACAAAATTTTTCCAGGATCTTAAAATGGCTGCCTCATCAGGGCTGGCCTGCACCTGTCTGCTGATGTCTCTCCTTCTTAAAGTGGCAGGCACCAAAGTTGCTCTGCCACCTACCTTCCCCCTTAAAATGGTTCCTAGGGGAAGCTTTCCCTGCTGCTCTCAAAGCAGGCTTCTTCACAGCCTGTAACAACCCTTAAGTGGCAAGAACCCCACTGGTGCCACAGGAACCAACAGACACTGCCCAGCCACGATAGGGTGTGGGGCAGAGCTGTGAGAGGCTTGCTTGGGGCTGGGGGAGGGTGGCTCCCACTACTGCGTGCACTTCTGGGCAAGCATGGGGGTATGTGCCACCCAGATCTCTGCCTGGGGCAAAGGCAGGCTGCTGCTGCAGGCTTTGCCCCGGGTGCCAAACTTCCTTGCCACGGTACTGCCAGTGGGACAGCTCAGTATGGCTTATAGCCACCATTTTCTAGTAAAGGTAAAGGAATCCAAGATAGCTCATCTTTGCCATTTGAGTTGCACTCCAAGCCTGGCATGGCTTATTGGGGGAGAGAAGACATTCTGTACTGATCCCCAGGTTACTGTATTAAGGTAGCCCTGTAGTATGGGAGATGTAGGATAATCCCAGAGCTCAGGACATCTGGAAAAGGGTATTTTTCCTCCTATGAATACTACTGGCTTCTGGCCTTTCTTTTCCCTGGCTTTCCTCTGAAGCACTGGAATATCAGCCGCAGCTCAGGCTGGGGGCATTGATGCCTCTGCCAGTGCTAGAACCCAGATTTCCTGCCTAGAAGAATTTCCTCTTCTGCTCAGGGTCAGAGCATTTGCCAAATTTAGGGTCAGGAAGGATTTTTTCCCTTAGTCTGGTTGGCAACGACTGTCAGGTTTTTGGCTTTTTCTGTCATGTAGAGGCGCATGATCCTTTTCCTAGGGTAATCTGAGCCTGTGTTAACCAATTACTTCTCTGTTATTACACTGGCAGGATGTTGGTTGTGTTTTTGATTTCCTGGTTACCCATCTGGCATGTTATAGGGTGTTCTTTGTATTTCCAGTGGTGTTCCTTGCAGTTGTGGATGCGTATTTAATGTGGTGATTTGGAGAATGCCTTTGGTTATTGAGTCAAAACTCATGGCAGAGGTGATATCTTTTATTAAACTAAATAGATATTTGCAAAAAATGTTCTTTATTGGAAACTTTCAGGCACTGGCACCCTTCATCAGGCATAGCGGTTTGCAAAGATTGTAGAAGTTCTCCCATGTAGAAATGAAAATTTATATGTCACAGGACAGCAGCGGGGGAGAGTATTGCTGGATTAGCAGAGCAGGGCCTGGTTCTAGCTATGTTTTTATATAAATATAAATCTATTGAGAGCAGATGTATTAATGTATCCAAGATGAGGCTCTGGCCCAATCTCTAAACATTTAAGAATCAGAATAATTTAGATATTATAAGCATTACTCTTCCAACGGGGTGCACAAAATAGACCATAGGCTGGGATGCTGGTGGTCTGAGACTATTTTTTTGGTTGCTGGGGGAAAAAATTGCTGACTTATTACTGAGTTACCATATTCTGGTTCCCTTGCTCATGCTGGAACCAGTAGGACTGTTCTTGATGGAAGGTGCTGCTCAGCAAGGTTTGAGCGTTTGAATCTGGCTAAGTACCAAGTACAGGATACCATTTACTCACTGAATATTTACAGGAGAGTTTGCTTGCTCGGGCGTGTACCTCATATAAGGTTCATACTGGCAGGGAATCATAAGTGAGAGGGATTGAGTCATGAAAACATGATGATTATATATGCAAATCATTGGGAAATACTGTCTTTTGCTTGATTGCATGTGTACACTAGGGATTTGTGTGTCTTCATGTATAATTATATAGCAGGAACAATGGCTTCTTGAATGACAGCAGCTGTAGAGTAGTTACACGTGTGGAATTGGTGTAGTGCACACAGCCAAATCCTGGTCTTGCATGCGCCCATTCAGTTCCATGGGAGTCTACTGGGATGGCACAGGTGTATGTAAGGGGAAAAATTGGACCATCTAGTCTCACTGTCTGGCCCACACACTATTTCTCCAGATGATTATTGTAATTATTGTAATAATATCTAATGTCTCCAGCTCAGGTTGAGGCCTCAGAATTATTTTAAGCACATAGAACAGCTATAGTCCCTGCCTCGAGGAATGTGCAATCAAGGAAGAGAAGACAGAGAAAAGGCAGAAAAAGGAAGCATTATTATTCCTATTTTACAATAAGGAACTTGGCATGCCTGAGGTCTGAGAGAGTCTCTGTACAATGCCTTCACCACAACACCATCCATTCTCTCAAAATAAAAAGGAAAGGGGAAAATGGGAATGATTAAAATGACACAATGGGTTTCTGCATGTCTGTGGGTAGAGAGTATACTAGGGTTGTTTGAAATTTTCCCTCAAACTTTTTTCCAAGGGACCTGGATTTTCCACAAATAAAGATTTTCAATGTGTTTGCTTTCTTCCAAAGTTTTCAATTTTTCATCCGGATACTAAAAACTAAGAAACCTCCACATTTCAGTAGTTTGAGGCTGAACGGTTTAAGTTTTTGGTTGCCACAACTGAAATTTTCTTTCTCTTTTTTTTCACAAAAAATTGAAATTTTCCACAGGGAAAAAGAAGAAAAAATCCAACCAGCTGTACAAGATATTAGACAGATCATTGCTCTAATTAGATCTGTCAATTCTTATGTTCCTTTTGAAAGCAAACCAAGTTGTTAAAATTATTAACATCAGCCAGACTGGGTAGTGAAGGGAGGTTGTTACTCTTTTCATGGCCAGGAGCTGGTGTCAGTCCAATGCCAATTATATTAGTGTCTAGAAATAAAAGCCACCGCAGCTAGCATTGACTGACACTTGCAAATTCTGTTGGAAAGCCCTCGGCTACCCAGAGATTTGACGGACAGATAGTTTGTCCAGAGCTGGGTTTTGAGGGAATGTGGATTTGCTTGGACTTTTCCTCCTTTTTTGCACAGAGAGCAGATTTCAGTTTCTAGGGCTATCAGGTTCTCCCCTTACATTAAGTTAAAAATCTTGGAGAGCCATTTCAATGTTTTTATCTCTGTGGCCACCTGTGATTCCAACTTCGCTGTGGCATCCTGAAGAAGCTGAGATGCTGGGCTTTCCAATTATATTAAAGCAGCAGCACACAGTGCAGATGGTATCTGAGATAAGGGGGCTGAATCCAAATTGCAGCTCCATGCATGTAAATCGGGAGCAACCCTGCTGGGCTCAGCAGTCCCGCCACGGGGGCTGAGATCAGAATCTGGCTCGCTGACATTAAACAACTCTCTGTCATTCTTCAAAAACAAGATTTATTTTAGAAGGATGAGATCAGCTCCCCAAATAACAACATTAATGGGAAAGCGTTTCCAAGGCATGTTGCCTCCTGCCAGCTCCCAGGGACACAAACCAGGAGCCTGCCTTCTTTCCTGATGCTCCAGTCAGACCCTGTTCCCCTCCTGATTCATAGCACAGCCCTTTTCCGTGTTAGGAAGCAGCCAGGCTCAATGGGCTTTTAGAAGCTTGCATTTCTGCATGTGTCTTCAGTCTCCTTGAGTGCTGAGGAGCAACTTGCTGGCACCATCAAGGCTGTTGTCTGAAAATCACCAGTGCTGCTCCAGTTTGCCAGGAGGGGACCACAAGTATGGGCTATATATTTAATCTGTGGTGCAGTGTAGGGTTATCTCAACAGAGAGAGCGTGCTGGGGGGGGTCACGCAGAATTGAGTCTTTGCAAGGTCCTCCTGTCTCCTCACCTGACTGATGGACTGGTAGAAGCAGTGAGAGTAGTGGCCTGGGATAATGTTGGTCATTCCTACATTTTTTTGCCTGAGGAATTTCCCAGGATATGGCTGACCCATGGAGCACAGCAGCTGGAAGAGGAATGCAAACTCTTCCTGTGTGTGTCTCCCTGCCATATGCACTTCCTAGGCTAAGTACAGATAGTCAAAAAGCCTGAGGCTGAATTGATTCAGTCTTTGCAGGTTAGTCTAAAATCCAGAGATTAAACTGAGAAACAACTGGACACACCACACACACACACATCTGATTCAGGAAATGCAGCCACATGCCTGCAGTTACTCAAGCCAGAATCTGGAAGCGCTGGGCAGCCTATAGCCAGAATACCATATGTCTGCTTCCTCTTCCTGCAGCCCTGAGGTCTGTGGGATATGCAGAAACAGCAGGGCTTTCCAGGGTCGCCCATCACTTCCTCTCCCTGTGTTCAGGTTAGGATTGCCAACTCTGTTTGAATCTATTCTGGGAGGTTTCCAGAATGTGAACGTGCACGCAACACAATATGAACATGCCCTCGTGCCTGTGTATATCAGTTATGGATTACAGTGTGTGGACTTTAAATCAGGAAGGAAAATGCACATGACTATTACATTTTAAAAACCCAGTGGACTACTGTACAAATTAGACTAATCATTTAATAGTTATTTAAATGATAGGGTATTCATTAATCTCCCAGGTGACTCTCAGCAGTCTCCTGGAGATTTGTACCTAATTCCTGGAGACTCCAGGGCAATCCTGGAAGCTTGGCAACCCTAGTCCAGGTGCCTCTGGGATTTGTAGTCCACAGTTGCAGACAGCAGTCAGTTTCAGTAAGTTTAGCAGCAAGGCAGCCCTGCTTTCCCCTCCTCTCTTCCTCCTCCCAACCCTTCTCTGCTGTAGCAGACAGCCCAGCCCAGTCCAGGGCTGGAGAGCATGCTGGGATGCTGGAGGACTCTGATTTGACTTAGACCAGGAAGGGGTCTGGGACAGAAGTTTCATAAATTGGTTTGACCCAAATCAGTTAAGTCTCATACTACATTCAACCAGGTTTATCTTAGACTAATTTCGTCCATTTTGAAATTGGTTTATATGCACTGAGCTTCTGTTCTGTTACAGGTTTAAACAAGTTTCTGATCACTTACACTGGTTTATGTGTAACTCCTGTCCCTAGCCCCAGGGTTCAGGGCTTTTTGGTCTGGTCTATGCTACAAAAGTTTTGCAGCATAGCTCTGCCAGCCTGGAGGGTATGCAAGGCTCATGCTCACTGCGCACTGCAGCTTTGCTAGCAAGGTCCTGCTCTTTTGTCTCGCTGAATCTGTGCTGACAGGAGAGGGCACCTGCGGACTGAACTCCTGTCATTCCTGGAGGAGGTGTAGAACAAAACCTGTCATGCTGCATTGCCACATGGGGGCTCTGCCAATGCACCTGTGCTGGCATGGCTATGGTCACAGCAGCCTTATAACATACACAAGCTCTTTCTCACTGAGAGGGGGTCATTGCCCTGTGTTTGTTTGTCACTCTGCTGACACAACCAATCAGTGCACATTTCCTATTTGCATTGTAGCAGTGCCTGGAAGCTCCAGCCACAGACCAGGAGCTTAGCTCCATGCCTTTCTTCTCATTATTGCCATTTACCAACTAGCTGTCCAGGTGCTTATTTCTTTACCATTGTGGTGGGCTTGCTGCTTTGCCTGGCCTGCCAGGCTTGAAGGAGGGCAATTCTGATTGGCGGAGTATTTCCACCAATCAGGTAGTAGTGGGGGAGAGGCTTTCTCCACCCCTGCAAGAGCCCTGGATCTGATTGAGATCTGATTGAGAACTGCACCTTGCAGGTCTGGCGGACTTTGGGGGCAGAGCCTCTGAAGAGAATAAAAGGACCGTGTGCTCAGCGTGCAGGGCAGACTCACGAAAAGTGGGGCCCAGAATTGCTGGGGAGAGCTGCCCAGTGGGTGATCACCCAGAAGAGCCCCTGGAGACACGGCTTGGGGATTCAAGCAGCGGGAGGCTCCAGCGGTGCATGACTCGGAGCATGGAGCCGTGGCTCTGGGAGTGGTTCAAGAGTGCTCGGGCCACCTTGTGGTGCACAACGTGGTGCACGGAGCCTCAGCCCTTGGGAGCCGCTTAGGGGGTTTGGGCTTGTGGTCCCAGCATGAGGCCGGGTAGCTGAAGCCAGTAGCGTGGCTTGCCTAAAAGAGCTACAGCTAAAAGCTGTGATCCAAATCAACAAACTGAATCACTGTTCCCTGATCCGGAGTGAATCTGAATCAAATACAGCCCATTCTGCACACCTTTGTAAATATTTATTTTCATATTTCAGGTGCATTTTTATATTTATATTATAAATCAAGAAATTGTATATAATTAAGTAACATTTGCCTGGCCTGGCTCTATAGGGGATAAAGGGATCTGAATCCAAGTGACAGCCTCCCTCTCACAGCACTATTGTCTGTCCACCTATCCCATCCAATTGAGGAGGGGGCACACGCTTGGGTGTACCTGGGTTACACCATCATTACAAATAAGTTATACAGCCCGAAGAAACCTCAGTGATTATAATAATGAGCCTGAAAGGAGAAATACCAATTCTTTTAGTGTGGGATTTCAAAGGGCTCTGGAGAGTGACACACCCTGGTTTCAGGGGATTTCTGGGCCTGTGTCTGCAAAACTTTCACATGTGATTTTTATGGTGACACTTTAACAGGCCACTGTGTCCCGTCTGATTTGGCCAAGAAATAGTTCTGATATATGAAGCTGAATGGCTTGAATTGAATTTTTAGAGGATTTGAACTGGCCCAGGGAATTCAAGAACAAAACTCTTCTCAGCTTCAGAGGTAGCAGAACAGGACTCCAACATTGCTACTTCTGCTCCCCTCCCAAAACGAAAAGGTCTGTTTGTTGATAAGGCCCAATCCCGCAGTACTTACATATGTGAGTATTCCTGGATAACATGCATCAGTGAGACCAGCTATCTGGAAAGGTAGTAAAATGGAGTGACTCTGAAGCATTAGCTGTTACACTTGCCCAGTAAAGGAGGAGTCAAAACTTCTCTCTGGAGATAAATCCTGCAAAAAGCACATGTGCCTCTGTCAAGGTGCTAGCTCAGAGGTTTTCAAGTCACTCGCCTCTGGCAGGACTGGGCCCAGAGTTTATAAAGTGGTAACAGAATGAAAGTCCCTGATCAGCTAATCAGGCTTTTGAATGGTACATTAATGTGGTTGGCTAGTGAGGCACACAAGTTGTGCACGCAGGCATCCTATCAAAATGGGCTGCTTTGTTATATCGACAAAGATTTATCAGATTCTAGCCCCAGGAAATAATTGGATCCTGACAGGGTCTTCTGTATGTAGTTCCTGGAGGTTTCCACCTCATCAGTCTCTGCAGGCGTCAGCCTTTGCACCTGCTACTTCTAACACCACTGCTGATTGTAGTAATGCTTGGGCTCCTGGGCCCATGGTGATTCCCAAAATCTGCTTAGTAGGTATGCTAAAGTGATGTAGTGTGTGGTGCTTGTGGTTGAAAGGCCCGTATCTACTTTGGCCCCAGGTCTAGTAGAGATACTCACTTGTTGCTTTTCTTGAATTTCTCCACCAGTGGCACATGTCCCCACCAGATCTTTGATCTCCATGTTCATAGTTGTTTTTTATAGGGCATTGCTGGCTTCCTGGATACAGGTTTCTCTATCAGAATGGCTTCAGTGAAATATGTTCTTGAGGAAGATTTACTTCTCAGTTATCTGGGGCTTATGATTCAATTGTCTTTATATATCATGCTATCTCATACATTCTTCCCATCTCAATGGCTCCAGTATTTTTGAGAGGCAGGTGGGCTTTGGTTCATCCTGGCAGAAAGCTGGGCACAGACACTTCTCATTCTTTGCCTTTTATAGTTTGCTCTCAGTTGCTTTCCATGCCTTGAAATGGCCTTGGTTGATGCTTTCTGCAACTTTCTGTACATTATCATCCTGGGGATGTAAGGTTTTATTTTAGTCATTGTATTTTCAAGCCTCCAGCTGCTCTAGTGAGAGCTGAGACTGCTCAGTCCCTTTTGTGCAGCATACATCTAGGTTGTAATATTGCAGCTTCTGTAGCAAGCACTGAAAGCATTCTGGGCCATCTAGCAATAGCTTTTTAAAATGCTCTCCACTGAGTTGGGGGCAATTTCTACTGAAATGGTTTCCCATCACTGGTTGAACTTGTCTTGTACAAGACCTATAGTAAAACATTCCTTTTCAATTTGGGTATAACTCTGTTATTGGCAGTGACACTGATGTGGGGTGAGGTGCGTATGCTGGAGTGGAGGGGCAGAATCCAGCTAGATCTAGACGGGTTACAGAGGTGGACGGATGAGAATAGGATGGAGCTCAACGCAGACTCATGCAAGGTGCTGCATCTAGGGAGAAGGAACTAGCAACAAGCCTATAGGCTGGGGAACACCCTGCTTGTCAACACGGTGGCAGAAACTGGGATCTTGAAGTCATTGTTGACTCCAGGATGAACATGAGGTGCCAATGCAAGGAAGTGGTCAGGAAGGCTAACCACACCTTATTGTGCATCCACAGATGCATCACAAGCAGGTGCAGGGAGGTGATCCTTCCCCTCCATGGGGCGTTGGTCAGGCCACAGTTGGAGTACTGCATCCAGTTCTGGGCGCCGCACTTCAGGAGGGATGTGGCAAGCACTGAGAGGGTCCAGAGGAGGGTGACTCGCATGGTCCAGGTGCAGTATGGCAGGCCCTACCGAGAGAGGCTAAAGGACCTGAACCTATTCATCCTCCACAAGAGAAGGCTGAGAGAGGATCTGGCGACTGTTTACAAACTCACCAGGGGGAACAAGCAGTGGAAATTGGGGGAGGCTCTGTTCCCCTGGGCACGACTGGGGATTACTAGGAATAACGGCCACAAATTGTTAGAGAGAAGTTTCAGGCTGGACATCAGGAGACATTACTTTGCAGTTAGGGCTGCCAGGCTCTGGAAGGGGCTCCCAAAGGAGGTGGTACTCTCTTGTACTTTGGGGGTCTTCAAGCGGAGGCTGGACAGATATTTGGCTGGGGTGATATGATCCTAGCACCCCGTTCCTGGCCGGGGCAGGGGGTCAGACCTGATGACCTGTTGAGGTCCCTTCCAACCCTAAGCACTATGATCCTATGATGTGAAAGCTTCTGACTGTCTCTTTTGTGGGATGATGCCCCGATTTTTGCCTCGCTCACATCACATAGTATGATTTCTGTTCCATTCATATCATAGTATTTCAGGATGGGATGCTTGGCTCTTTGAGATGTCTGATGAATTCAAGGAATTGAGGCAACCTTGTTTGTACTGTCTTTGCGCAGAAATTGCCCTGGGAGGCTTTGCACACATCTGGACAAAACTTTGTCAGACAAAGGAGAACCTCGGTGGTTCATAACCCGTTTCATTTCCAGCTGCATTAAGGATCAGCCACTGCTCAGATGGAACACAATCACTGCCTCACGCAGTGATGGGAGAAGCGGTGCCCTTTGAAGTAAAAGCTTCAGCAAACAAGTGGAGCACCTCAGTAGTCCTGTACTATTCGTTGCTGTGACTCTGTGAACCATGGGGCACTTCACAAGCCCTTGTCTTTGCACGGAGCTAAGGAACAGGACCCTGTGGAATATCTGGGTTTTGAAGTTGGCAAACAGAATAATCTGAGCTGATTTGAAATCTTTAGTTATAAGCATCTGATTTTACTTTCCTGGGGGCCTAGACCATTGGATGTCAGCAGGTGTGTCACATATAGTACCGCAATCTATCACAGTTGCATCTTTGTTTTTACTGAATGCTTAGATTTGCAGCCCCATTCACAGTTTGCTACAGCTCCCATCAGGCTGTCTCTGAATATTCACATTTAAATGTTGTCATCATCAAGATACGGTTTCCTGAGAGTCCCACTGGGATGTCTTCCTGGTGGCACTGCTAATATTCTCCTGAAGGTTTCATCTTAAATAGCACGCCCAGCCATCTGTATCTACATACCAGTGTCCAAAATGTGGAGGTAGCTGCTTTTCTCTTCCAGTATTTCTTGCCAATATTCATCTTTGGCATCAAACGTTGGAAATATTTTTGCTTTTCTCAATTCAGGTAATAGGTCTTCAATTGCAGGCAGTTGGTAATGAGCTCTTGAGTGTTGTGTATAAATGTTAGTGATTCTCAACCAGCGTGCTATGAGATCTGTTAAGAGTGTTGTAGGATGCCAAGCAATATAAATACTGTTAGGTATGTAAATGCCCACGTGATTCATAAAATAAACCCCGAGATTTCAAATAGGAATCCAGAGTGTCCAAATCTGTTGTAGACTTTCTGAGTTGTTTGCAACAGAATCGCTCTGTTGTTTTCAATAGTAAAAAAAATGAACAAACACTGAGAGCTGGCATTTTCCTAGTGGTGCCATGAGTCTAAATAAAGGTGCCTTGACTTAATCAAGGCTGAGACTCTCTGATCTATGCACATAGGCAGTATGCCAGGCTACTGGGCTGCTTTCTCAGCTTGTGGGGTCTGCAGCATCAGCAGTGACAGCTTCTTTTTAGATTTGTGCTTCTGCTCCCAGGCTTTTTTTTCATTAAAACAGTAAGTTGCTGTGTTGGCTGGAACGTAGCATAACATTCCAGTCCAATGATTGGCTGTATAAATGGATTTAGGTGCCTTGAACGTGCTTCTATACCATCCTCTTTAAGCCTCTGAAAAGTAGTTCATACAAAAGGGGGCAGGGGGAGGCTCTTCCTCACTGCTTTTTTGCGACTCAGTTTTAGGAAGAAGATGATGGCATGCACCAACAGTAGATACATTCATGGATTTTTTTGAGCTCAAGCAGGACGGACTAAAATCCCCCTTAGGCACCCAAGCCCACTTACATGCCTAAGAGATGGACTATAATCTGGTACTTAAAGTGCTTGGAAGGCATCTATGGATCTCTGTTCAAAAATATCCATCATTTTAGCAGGTTTTCTGCAGGGTTTCCACTGCGCATTGCCTGTGCTGGATAGATTTTTTGTTTTGCTTCTGTCTGTTGCCTGGATTATTTGTCTAAGGTTTAGTGTCACCAGGTCTTGGCTCCAAAAAGGCCTACCTGCCTCTTAATGCACTGGAGTTCAGCATCTAACTGTCTTTGTGGATCTGAGTCTTCATGCCTGAAGTCACTCATTTTAGCTCCGTGACGCACCGCTTTTTTCTGGTATGAGGGCTGCATGAGTGGGGTGCGGCCAGTCTGTAGGCTGGATTCAGCTCGTGATCTAACCCCGCATGCCAGGTGTGGGGCTGTGTGCTGGTTCCAGCTCCATATGCCAGCCTATCCAGCATGTAGGGCCATGTAAAGTGGCCTGTGGAGCTCCTCAAAGGTACACATAATTAGGGACCCACTGAAACTGTGAATTTGGCCGGTCTTCGTGAAAAACCCCAGTCTCTGCGAAAATGTGCAGGGACTGCGAAAAGGCATGACGTTGGCAGCAAGTTGTGGGAGGGAGTGGGGAGAGGGCTGCAAATACAGAAGAGCGCAGGAAGCGCTGGCATCCTGAAGCATGGGGGTCTCTCTCTCTCTCATCCAGCGATGAATGCCCTGTGGCCCTGTCTGCGGGCTCTGGCTGAATGGAGAATGGCCCTGTGCTCTGAAGTGCTGTGCTCATGGCCCGCTGGAGTTGTTGTGCAAGGTGAAAGGCCTGTGCCCATGTACTTCTGCATAGGAACAGCGGGGGACGATAACGGCTGCACTCCTGTTTTAGAGAGAGAGAGAAATAGGAGCATGGCTCAGATGTGCCATATCCTTTTTTATTTCAGGAATCTGACAGGAATTGGGCTGGTATCCTGTCACCAGGTGTCAGTCTCCACAGGGGTGCCAGGCTCTTTCAAGTGCCTGCACTGTTGTTTTAAATGGCTAATTAAGTGCTATTTAGTATTTAAATATCTTAACTGTGCTTCTGTTCTCAGAAGTGACTGTGAACGTGGCAATGTTTGTAACACCTCAGTGCTTTACAGACTGTGGCAACATGTTTAAAACCTCTTCTCTGCAAATTTGGGCATGCCACTAATGAGAGGCAAGGTTGCCTTGTGGATAGAGTCATAGAGAAGTTGGGCTGGAAGGGACCTCCAGCGGTCATGCAGTCCAACCCCCTGCCAGAGGTAGGATCAGCCCTTTCCAAACCACCCAATACAAGCATAATCTAAACCAGGGGTGGGCAAAATACAGCCTGCAGGCTGGATGCGGCCTGTGAGGCCATTCTAGCTGGCCCGCGGGGCCCTTAAAAAATTTTAGGAAATTAAAATTTATCTGTTCTTGGTTCCTGTCAAAGATGACAGGAACCAAGGTCAGTAGGACCCAGGGGAAGCCCTGGAGAGCTCCTGCAACAGCAGTGCCTGCCTGGCCCTGCCCCCCCCCCCCTGCCGGAAGCCCCAGCAAGGGCTTCTGGCCTGGGACCATGTGGCTACCCCAGCATGGGACATCAGGGAAGGGGGCGCAGGGGATGAGCTGGTGCTGAGCACAGGGGAAAAGCGGCCCCTCCCCTGCTCCATGCCCTGAACTCCTTGCTGCTGCTGCTCACAGCCGACGCGGGGCTGTCCTGAGCAGGCACAGACAGCCGCAGCCAGGCTGCAAGCAGCTGCAGTGCTGGGCACTGGCCATGGGGCAGGCAAGGGGTCACTTTTCCCCTGTGCTCAGCACCAGCTTGTAACCTGGCCCCGCACCGGCCCTGGGTTTGCCCTTTGGGACCTCACCATGGCAGCAGCAGCTGTGGTGCCCCCTGCTTGCTGCGCCAGGCAGTGTTTGCTGCCGCTTCTCAGCACGTGAGCTCCGGGAGTGGGTTACAAGCTGGTGCTGAGTGCAGGAGAAGCAGCCCCTCACCTGCCCCGTGGCTGGTGCCTTGCGTTGCAGCCACTCACAGCCCTGTGGGGCTGCTTGTGCCTGCTTAGGACAGCCCTGTGTGGGCTGCAAGCAGCTGCACCAGGGAGCACCGGCCACGGGGTGGGCAAGGGGCTGCTCTTTCCCACACTCCACTCCAGCTCCTTCCCTGCCAGCAAGCAGGGGGTTGGGGCTGTGTGCTGTCCCCCACCTGTACTACGGGGCTGGGGTTTCACTGGGAGTGAGTGGGCATAGGAGCACAGGGCCCGCACCAGTGTCCCGGGGCCAGCGCCAGCATGGCCCAAAGCAGGGCGGCAGGAGTACAGGGTTCTGGCTGGCAGGAGCTCTATGGAGCCAGGCCATTTCCCTCCTCTCCCTGCTGGTGCAGTCCAGCCCAGTCCAGCTCCACAGACCCCTGCCAGCCTGCACCCTGATCCCAAGACATTGGGACATTGGTCCAAGATGGTGACCAGGGGGTGGGGCACCTGCCAAGGGGTGGGGCTACCCATGTGGCTCTTGACAGCTTGCCACAACTTGGTAAGTGTCCCTCTACCCAAAATAATTGCCCATCCTGATCTAAACTGTACATCATCTCAACCCTGACACAACATAGCCGTAACACCCTAATCTGTCACAGGTGAACCAAGGGGACCATGCCAACTAATGTTCTGCTTCTATAAAATGTTGTCAGTATATGCTCAAAAGGTGCTGGGTAGAGGGCCACAACTCCTGCTACAGAAGAAGACAAACCCCTCTGCAGTCCATACCAGTCTGACCATGGGGTAAAGTTCCTTCTTGATCCCAAATATGGCAATGGTTTGACCCTGAGCAGAGAGGCAAGACCTTCTCGCCAGGGACCTCCAACTTTGCTCCTAGCAGGAGAATCAGCACACTCCTGTTGAAGATCTCAGCCTTAGCTGTAGCCAACACCCAAGTCCCTGTGGCTTAAAAGCACCCTGATACATGTAGCAAAAAAGTGGTGAGAGGGCAGGAGAAACCAGCAAAGCCCAGAGGCATGGAAATACCCAAGGTAGAATATAGGCACATCTATGCCCAGATCATCCCTGACCAGTGGGTGTTCAACCTCTCTTTGAACACCTCCAGAGATGGAGAGTCCACAGCTTCCCCAGACAGTCTATTCTGCTGCCTCGCTATTCTAACTGTGAAGAAGTTTTTCTGGCTATCCAATCTAAATTTACTTTGTTGCCACATCATGCCCTTGGCCTGCATCCTCCTCTTTGCAGCAAGAGAGAAAAGGTGCTTTCCCTCTTCTTTATGACAGCCCTTCAAGTATTTGAAGATTGCTATCATGTCCCCAGTTAAATGCCTTTTCTGCAAGCTGAACATGCCTAGCTTCTTCAGCTTCTCCTCATATGACTTGCTTCCCAAGCCCTTGATCATCTGTTTCCCACCTCTGGACCCCCTCTAACTTCTCCATGTCCTTTTTAAAATGTGGAGTCCAAAAATGCGCACACTACTCCAGATGAGGTGTAACTAGTGCCAAGTAGAGAGGCACTATCACCTTCCATGTCTTGCACCTGATGCTTCTATTGATGCACTCCAAAACTGCATTGGCCTTTTATGTGGCTGAATTTCTCTGCAGACTCATATTGAGTCTGTGGTCTACCAAGACTCCCAAATCCTTTTCCATACAGCTGCCATGCAGAAAGATGTCCCCCATTTTGTATTTGTGTTTTTGATTATTCCTTCTGAGATTCTGCTTTGCCATCTTCTTCCTGAACCAGGGAACAAGCGTACGTCGTTTTCACATACAAGGCAACAACCCCACCTTCTCTCCCAAACCCGTCCTATTGAAAGTGTAACCCTTTGTTCACATTCCAGTCGTAAGAGCTGTCCCACCAGGTCTTCATGATGCCAATCAAATTGTAGTTCTTTTCACAGGTTGCAGCTTCCAATCTTTACTAGGTTGGCCAGAGGATGCTCAGAGATGGTCTTCCCTGTTCTCATCAGATGGATCCTGTTTCTTGATAGCAGTCCTCCTCTCTGATAACAGGAAGATGTTCTTGGGAAGATGAAGCCTTCACATCAGCACCACTGTCTCAGCCACATGCTCACTTCCAGGATATGGTGGTCTCTGCTGGAGCCCTGCCTTCCACGTGAAGGATCGATGTGAATACCACTTGTGCTCCAAGCTCCTTAGATCTATGTAATGAGATGTGGAAGACCTAGTTTCCATTCTGGTCTCGGTCACTGACCTGTTGGGTGGCCTTGGTTAAGTTATTTCACTTTTCTGTGCCCCAGTTTCCTTCTGTGAATTGGAAATAATGATATCAACATCCTCTGTAAAAGTTCTTTGAGATCCATTGGAGAAATTGTTATAAAGGAGTGCAGCATTATTATTACCTTAGTACTGCCACTTCAGTGGGGCCACTCACCGCCTACTGACAATAAAAGCAGGATGCAGAAGGGTTACAAAAAGCAGATCCAAGCCTTATTGAAGTTACTGGAAGTCTTTCAGAAGTTTTGGATCCATCCCATACTGACTTGACCTTACCTCCAGCTCATATTTATTATAAAATGGTTGTTTTCTCCCCTTCTTAATGTATTCAGGGAATAAATGGAGTGATTCATTATTAGCTGAATGAAATAGTGGCTGGCCAGTGTTCAGAATCCAGACAAAACCCATCCTCCTTTATATCCATCTCTGAATCTGGGAGGCATTAATTTAGAATACCATACTAGTAACTACTAAGTTGATGTCTTATTATTATATCAACAGTACATGGAAAGGAAAATTGCAGGTTTCCTACTTTGACATGGTTATGGTGATAAATTAGGTATACAGAAGAGCTAATGATGAAATTAAATGAAGTTATGAATATGTATTAGGTATCTTTCTCAAGGTCAGCTTTGGATGACATGGCAAAGATATATTTAATAACAGGTAGGCTTCAGTCAATGACATTCAGGACATTGCTATAACCCAGATCCAATATTCATTAAGACAATTAAAACACAGGAGCAGAGAAGAAAGGAAATAGATTTGCACTGGGATTCAGAAGAGAGAATAAGGAAATGTTCCTAAATAGTAAAAGCTTGAACTTTCTCTTTTTCCAGGCAGTAGGGTTACATGCTTGGAAGAAGTGCATAATTTGGCCTGTTAAGTATGAAAAAGCACTGTCAGACCAGACTATGTGTTGTCTCACACATGTGATTGTGCCCAGAACTGTTTAAGGTGCAGCATCTCTGAGATCAGTGTGCAAAAGAAGTGCATGTCCAGAATAGTTTTTGAAAGACAGCCCAAGGGGGAAAGGTCATTCAGAGCCTGGCTGCCCCATCAGGATAGCCTAGATAAGGCATGGCAGCTTTTTCTAGTCAGCAGCATACTAGGAAGGGATGTGAGAAGTCTTTGAGTCCTCAGACTAAATGACCAGATATCCTCTTATAGCTGGGTTGATGGAGGGCAACCTTTGTCTTGAGCCCAGAACAAGACTCAGACTCATGCCTCTGGACCTATAGTGCTATGTTGCCCCACGCCTATGTGAGAGCGACTGCAGACATCTATTGGTAAAGCTCTGTGAGGACAGGTGTTCGCACCGCTCCTGTCTTCATCAATCTCACTCCTCTTGGGTCCTGTGTGAAAGAGTTTAAGTAAATGGAAACTGATGAGGTCAGTTTTGACACATCCACATAGTGTCCATGTGGATTTAACCCTCACTGCCATCAGCAGGGATTGAGCTGTGTAAATTAATGCAGAACTGGGCACAAGGGATTAGGCTCATCTCTGAATCTGGTCCTGTAGTTCTGTATTTGGTGCAAGAGCTCCCCTGGCCTTTGTAGGCATTGCACTCACACCGAGTGCTAGCATGGGGTCAGGGATGTTGTCTGGGGCACGTGTCAGCATAGAATTAGCCTTTATCACTACCTGTAAATGAAGATATCAGGTCGGAGCTGTAATTACCCAAGGCGCAGAATGTGCAACCTGTATTTTTCTAGTAGCTGTTCTGTTGACTTGCATATGTTGAGTCTGCTGGTTTCCGACTAGATCTGTGCAGTCACGCCGATGCCATTTCCTGTATCTGGAACAGAAGTCTCCTTGCTAGTTGCTGAACCTCAAACATGACCCAGCATATTTTCACTGGGAATGCCTGCATTTGCATTTGTGCTGGCTTAAATTTACTGTGCAGTAAATTACTGTGCAGTAGGTGGGAATAGGCTGGTGTCTACACTTGCAGGTGTTAAAGCACATTAACACTGTATGTGGGTTGACTTGGGACTGAAGTGACTACCTGTCACTTGCAGTGTTTGTGTATGTGATAGGATGGCTCAGTGGTTAGGGTGCCAGTCTAGCACTTGGGAGACTATTTGCCCTGCCACAGATTTCCTATATGACCGTGGGTCAGCCACTTAAGCTGATTTGTTCTGTGATGACAAGGGATCTAGGGTGCCTCAGTTTTGGAGGGTGCAACTGGAGGTAGCTTAGAGGGGACTGGTTTGAAGAAAATACTAAGCACCAGTCTCTGAAAATCAAGCCCCTTGCGGGTATTTCAAGCTGTCTGGGCATGCACATGCACGCAACCAGTGTGGTACTCAGAATCACCTGTCACTTTTCTGGAAAAGGTTGGACATTTCCTTTCTGTGCCTCAGTTCCTCATCTCTAAAATGGAGATGATCCCAGAATCCATAATTAATAATAAACTAAATGGACATGAGAACACTGCCCTCCTTCACAGGGGATCAAGCACTCTTGCACCACAGAGAGGTGGGGAGGTGAGGTTGAAAACGGCCTTATTTCACTGTGCTTTAAAGCAGAGGTTTTCAACCTTTTTTAATAAGTGTACCTCTGGCAGCTGGATGTGGAGTGAGGGTGGGGGGAGGAGGAGGGGTGCACGGCCAGATGTGCAGCGACGGCAGCATGGGGTGGTGGATGGTGGCAGCACATACAAGCTTTTGTCTCCCCCAACTCCCACATCTGACCAGCTGGGCAGTGCCTGTGTGGCCCGCAGAGGGAAGCTGCTGCCCTCACTGTGCCCCAGCCTTGCTCCTGGGAGTTGGTGGTGCGGGGGGGTGGTGCTCCATTCCTGCCCGCCTGCACGTACCCCCGAGGGCCTTCCCAAGTACAACCCCTGCTTTAGAGAATTATTGCCTTAAGAACTGTGAGGGGCTCAGATACTACAGGAATAACCAAGTAAAACCCTGAAACAGATCATTTTTACTGATTTGATTTATTAGTTCTCTCCAAAGAGTAATCTCACTGGCTGCTCTACAGAGTCTTTGCCATGCAACCAGCCATTACCCGCTCCCAAAACATTTTAGACCCCACAATATGGCATTTTTCATGGGACTTCTCTTAGGACACATCCCCATAGTTTGGAAACGACACGCAGTATTTTACCTATATAATTTGCACTGACCTTATCCCTTTGAAGCCCAAGCATCTTGCAGGTTCAGAACCCATGGGAGAATTTGGGTGTTCATATAGCTTAGGCAACCACCATTTTTCTCTGGACGCCTGAAGTTCAAATGATTTCATCAGCTTCTTTCCCTTCATTTTTTTTAAACTGTAGAAGATGTAAAACAGTGGGGCTAAGCCAGCTTTGCAAACTTCACTGGGTTTGCTTTGCTTCTGAGGTGTTAGTAGCAAAAGGTGATTGTTTTGCAGGTTTATGTTGAGTCTTGTGTGAGGACCATAGCGGTGGGAGTGCTAGGGGCATCTTGCCTCCTGCAGCTCCCAAATTCACAATGGAAGTGCACTCCTTGGATTGCTTTGCAGCCTTCAGGGAGTCTGTGTGCTCTCTCCAGTAAGACTGTGCCACAGCTCTGTTTCCAACCTGCCCATTTTGGTGGTATTACTCTGGAAGTAGCAGAGGCTGTGGCAGGATACCTCTTGTGGGGAATGGATCGTGGAAAAAAACCTGTCTACACTCCCAGCCTAAGCCTCAAAGTCTCTGTCCCTGGATCACTCTGCTTGCATGTCCTTCAGCCTGGACCCAAGTTTGGAATTTATGTATACTATCATAACTGGAAATTTTTAAGCTTGCAAAGGCTTATGGCTGTGTTCACCTATACACAGTCCACCCCAAAATGCAGAGGCCAGATCTAGAGTTCGGTGCCAACTAAACAGATATACTTTTAGAGTCCTTTTGGGGTGTTCCTTTGAAAAGCAGAAGTCATTTCAGATCACATCAGCTGCTCTTGCTGTATAAGGAGGATGAAGAGATAAACATACCCCTGCTGGATTTGCTCTGTGCTGTGAACAACAGAATCTCTACTTACTTTTCCATTGGAAGGAGGTGTTTGGGGTGAGGCAGAGAGATCACTACCAGATTGGAACTGGATCAGCCAAATTAGGATTCAAACCCAGTGAGTCTTACACAACTTTGTGCCTCAGGGGCCTGGCAATCAGGAAACTTCATTTAAGAATGAGCCCCTGATGACAGAAAGCAGAGGAGCAGGACTGAAAGAGGGATTCACACAGCTAAGATAAAATCAGTGAGCTCCATATACATATGCTGCAGTATCTTCTGGTCCAGAGCAGCCTTGTTGCAGGTTGTTATTGGAGATTATTTCCTTTCATTAGCACCTAGAGACACTTCTTTAGCTAAATGCTTCATTATGCCAGGTGCATAATGAGAGGCTGTCTGTGACCCATCATCTTATGATCTAACTAGACAGGGCACACAAAGGGTGGATAGGGATATGGAGGCCTGGAGAGTGTCAAAGACGTATCCAAGGACATACAGCGACAGCAGAGCCAGGATTAGCACCCAGGTCCCTCAGCTAATGTCTGATGCAGCAAACTGTGCTGTGTTCAGCAGGATGACACAAAATGCCTTAGGAGCATTAAGGATCAGACTATTTCATGAGTTAGTGACAAAAAACCCTAATAGGTATTAATATTATTAATGCTGCTCACTCTTACCAGTCATGCAAAGCAACAAAAGTCTGCAGGGAAGTGTGTGAGAGCAGAATGCAGTGCATTTTCCTCTTTTCAGTTTCTGGCAGATGCTTTCTCTCAAATAATTTGTAGCAGTTTTATTTTATTCACCTTAATTTCTAGCTCTGCTAACAAGTATACGTATCCCGGGGGGTTGTGACAGTGCAGCTGAATACAGCGGAGTCATTAAGCTGGCCCCAGGGATGCTATGTCTGGCATATATTTCCTCCCACTGGGATGCTAGCAGCTTTTTTCTCTGTGAACCATAACTTAAGAAAAAGTAGTGGCTGTTCAGAGCAGTGGCCATCCTTTAACACAAGAGGGAGACAAAGACCCATTGACAGACAAGCTAATGGGAATGAATGTGAGGGACTGAACAAATGATTTTAGAAATTCTGCAAAGGGCAAACATCAAAGATTGTGCTTGTCAGAGGGAAATGATTGATGAAGTGTACTGCGTGGGCTTATGAGAGCTACAAGGGGAGCCTTTGTATAGCAGTAATGGAGATTTTCTGAACCAAAAGTATTTCTCTATCATCAGGTACGTATCCTTAAATAAAGCAGAAGTGGGGTCAGTTCCAAACTGCATATGTTATCAGCGACAATGGCTGTTTATAAATGTGATTTAAAGGTAAAGTCTGTCTTCTTTTTCTTGACAGTGTGCTAAACATGTGGGACTAATGGATTGCAGGTAGTTCAAATAAACCCTGTCTCTGGGCTTCTATTTCATGGAATTGTAGAATAGGGCTGGAAGGGATTTTGGAAGACCATCAAGTCCAACCCCCTACCCCAAGGTCGGATTTGTTATACCTAATCCACTCCTAGCAGATATCCGTCTCGCCTGTTCTTGCAAAATTCCACTTGTGTTGATTCCACGGGCTTCCCAGGTTATCTGTTTTGTGTGCAACTATCCTTACCACTAGAAAGTCTTTCTAATGTCTAATCTAAGTCTTCCTAGTTGCATGTTAAGCCCTATACCCAGAGGGTATGGAAAACAGTTTATAATCTTCCTTTTTGCAGTAATCTCTCACATGCTTGAAGGCTGATTTTTCTGTCTCAGCTCAGTCTTCTCACGGAGCAGAATCGGAACCTCTGAGGCAGGTTTATATCCTTCAGGCAATAAATGATACTCTATGGGGCCACTCTCTTCAGGGAGTATTGCATTGCTAGTTGTTCTGAGCTAGTTAATATTTACATGCCTTTCCTCAGGCCTCATGTTTTCTAGCTCTCTGATTATTTTGGTTCATCTCTCCCATTAGTCCACAACTTTCTTGAAGCGTGGCTTCCCAAATTGGACACAGTACTTGAGCTGAAGACTTATCAGTGCTGAGCATGCTGGAAAGAGTCCATCACATGTTTTATATCAGATATTCTGTTTACACATCCCAGTGATTTTTTTTTTTTTTGGCGGTGGTGTGACATTTTTGATGTCTCTTCATTTTCAGATCCACTGAAACCCCAGGTCCCTTTCTGCCGACCTGCTGCTTAGCCAGTTGTCCCCCATTTTGTATTTGTGTGGTTAATTATTCCTGCCAAAGAACAGCACTTGGCCTTATTGAATTGCATCCTCATTTATTCCAAACCACTTGTCCAGTTTGTTAAGATCATTTTGAATTCTAATCCAGGGCTCAAAGTGCCTGCACCTTGCTTCAGCTTCATAGTGTCTACAAGTTGAATGAGTTTACTCTTTCTTTCACTGTCCAGTCTTAGCACCTGATGGTGTAAACACTTCTGTATGGCAGGTTTCATTCTTAGCTCTCAAAACCCTTGGACAGGCAGGCAAGTGTCATTAGCCTAAATTTAATGATGTGGAAACTGAGGCACAGAAAAGCAGACTAAGCTTTCTAAGGTTACATAGCAATGCAGTGGGGGAGGCAGAGTTGAGGCCTCCAGGATTGCAGAACAGTGCTCTGTCCCCATGTCCATAGCAGTTGGACTACAGTCTTCCTGGGGCCTGGACTGTTTTCCTTGGGTTTCTTGTGTGGTGTTGAGCACATTGTTTGTCAGGTGTCGGGTATTCAAATCTTGGGCAAGTTAGGAACCAGTTTCTTTTGCTTTATACAACAGCAGAATCTTGTTGTGCTATTTCTGTGCAAGAAAGGAGCCAGGAAGCAGGTTGAGATCACAGCATCACAACAGGAGCGAAGAGAGAAAGTAGATTTGTGGACTAGACCTGGACTACACTTCCACTTTGGGGAATAAGAGCCCACTAACCTCCCCACCTGTCCCTTTCCCCTGTCCCTCTGCCCACCTGTCCCTCTTCCTTGACACCTGGAGCAGGGGAGAAGTGAAGAGAGTTGAGATCTCGCTCACATCCCAGCCCCAGGCAGCACACCTATGTCTGGCACTAGGTGACTTACTACATCCTTGTGCCTGTAGCAAGGAGCAGGCAGGGAGGACATGGGTCACAGTGCATTTCAGACCATTTCCCAGGACAAAGCAGCTTGGGTAGCACTGCTTGCTTAGGGCTGTGCCTGGAAGCACAGTCTCACCTATGGGATGTAGCGAGGAAAGAAGCCCATCTGAGCAGGGAAAACATGATACAGCAGGTACAGAATTGCCTCTGGTAGTGTTTCCAAGTCCTCTGTGATGCTTGTCTAACACAAAATGAAGCAAGCACCCATATCTTCTAGCACAAATTTCCAAATTAATATGAACTGCCTTTATAGCGCTGGGAGGATATTACTTGAAAATGGTTCAATAACACTGCAGCCTGGCAATTGTCTTCCTCCTCCCCACCGCTTTTGCACAGAAATGCTCTTTAGGTCCAGGATAGAATTTCTTTGACGTCGTCCTCAAACTGCGTTGTTTTAAGGTACTTTTGCATTTGTATTGGCAGCCAGATGTAATAGAGGAATCCATATAGCTTTTGATGTCGCTTTCAGAAAGCCGTCTGCTAGCTGTGAAATATAAAGCAATAAGGTCTTTGGCTGTAGCTTAATCTTATCAGTGGAGTTCAGGTAGTGCCAGACAGAAATTGTGCTGCTAACAAGTATTTCCAGACATCGCAGGTCTTGATGAAATGGGATGGAAAATCTGAAAATATAGACATGCATAGATCCACACATGCCACATGCAGCTGCACTACGGGAAATACTGAATGTGCCGGGCAGCTTCTTATTGATTGCAATAAATAGCTTTCTGCTTTTGGAATTCTTTCACGGTATCACTTTCTGATTTTCCTCCCACTACTTTGGATAAATGGCACTAAACATGTTGAATCAAAAGACAGGAAGCAACAAAAATGTGTGGCTTGTTCACTGGGATTTAGAGACCTGTGCTCATCCCCAATGAACAAAGAAAAACACAGTGTCTGATAGGTTTTTTTGGAGTTCCTGGGTATAAGTCAACACTTTTTTTGTTTCATCTCTGTTTCCCTCGGAACAAGCAGATGTGTTGAGATACAGAGGAATCGGTGGATGTTTACTTTAAATGTTGTAGGATTTGATCTCCAGGGGCTTTTTGAATACCTGAGTGTGAATGTTAATATCCAATTCTGAATGTCTAGGAAAAATCAGGCATGGACTCTGTCTGAAAGGTTGCCAACTCCATTAAGGCTGCTAACTTCTCTTTTTCCTCACCTGTGATGTCGTAACCAAGGAAGCTCTGCGTCTCTTCCGCAAGCTACACAGCGAAGGTCACATCGTCCCTCTAGCTCGTTGATGTCTTAGAGTTATAGAAAGCTAAGGCTGTAACTTCACCCTTTGGAAAGCCAAGGAGTAGCTGGAAATCCTGTAATCTCATTAAACAAGAACAACAGAATTTAATGCACTATCCTTAAATGGTCTGGTCCTTGTGTTTAGCTCACTGGAGTAATAGGAAAGATTGCTACATGCCACCCATTTTCCTTCCGTAAATAAGGGAAATACTAGGAGCTGGTTCATTTTTTTTTCTTCACGTGTATAAGTTACAAATGCTCTAAGATGCAGGACCTTGTGACAGAGCACAAGGGTCGCCATGTTATCTATAGCAATCCTTGGGACTGCTGCACTCCAGCTGTGGCCCTGGATGCTCTAAGGAAGGTAGCACAGAGCCCACTGCATCAGCTTCACGGCCTTTTTGCGCCGTGCTGGTGCTGAGAGTTAATCCCCATTTTTAATGAATCCCCATAGCAATGGGAGCTCAAATGTTTTGAGTATTTGTTCTACGGCCGTTGGGGGAGCTCTGACATGTGTCATGATCTGAAGATTATGGAAATGATGGGTGCTTACACAAGTAACATTTTCCCCATGGTCAGGCCCCTGAAGGTGCCCTGTGTGTGTTTTGTCACACCTGTACGTGGCTGCAGAGGGCTTTTAAAATGCTTGTTCGCACGAAAAATCAGTTCTGGTCAGATGAGGTATTACATTAAAGCAGAGCACCTTAGGGAACATGGGGTCCCTCCAGGGTTAATTTTTTGTGTGGGGGTGGTGCTGGGCCCAGCGCCACCCCCAGGGCTGTCAGTGGGGGAGGGAGGTGGAAGGGGAGGGACCTGCCTGGTGCTTTGAATGGCAAGAGCTAAGGGGGGGTGGGGAAAAGAAGCCCCCTCACCTTGTGGGCCCAGCCGGGGTACTGGGGGGGATCCAGACTGAACCCACAATGCAAGAGGGCTCTGCTCCAGCCCCCCCAGTCAGGCCATTCAGAGGAGCTGGTGGCTTCATGCTGGGGTGGATCAGAGGGAGGAGTAGGTGGATGCCCCCCCCGGCTACCTCCAATACCACAGCTGTGGGGGGAGGGCATGAGGCAAGGGGGCTCCATTCCACCCTGCCTTCTCCCACCCCCAAGCTCTGGCCATTCAAAGGAGCTGGCAGCTCCCTCCCCTTCACCCCATTAACAGCCCTGGATCTGGGGAGGGGGGCTGCTGGAGTGCCCCCACCTGCTGGGCAGAGCCACTGTAGGCTGGATCCAGCCCTGCCCCCCACCCAAACCCAACAAGTGAACATCTGTTGGATCGAGGGGAGGGTGGGCTCTAACTCATGGAGCTTTATGTAAAGCACCATGAATTAGAGCGAGGCCCTAACATCTGTAGGCACCCTATCTTGAGCAGCGATTCTTTGCAAATGTTCTGCGGCACCTTGGGGTGGCTCGAGATCCTTTCAGGGGTGGTCGATGGTACCACGCAATGTTAGCATGGTTTTATATGTATGCAAGATTCACAAGATAAAGCCCGAGATTTCAAATAGGAAACCATAGGGTAAAAACATTGTGATCTGTTGTGGTCTGAGGTCTTTGCAACAGCATTATCTATTATTATTATTATTATTTTTTTTTGTAGCCAAAATGTGTGTGAAAACTTTAAGAGCTGGCATTTTCTGAGGGTGCTCTGAGTCTAGCAATATTGAAAACCAGTGGCCTAGAGGAAGGATTCCCAATGCCTGTGTAAAGGTGCTGAGGCAGGTGGTGTGGAGAGAGAACCTGCAATAAATACCTGGATCTCAGGCATGCCCTAGGTCAGGGGTGCTCACAGCTATGTTAGGCTCCACTTGTCTCAGGTCTGTGAGTCCCCTCCTGGCAATTTGTTCATTCACGTCAGGTTCAGAAATTCAGTGATTTCTGCTTTTCAGCTGCCAATATATGTGGTTTTTCCTCATGTGCTCTGACGTCCTCCTGCAGTGTCTTTCCCTCACTGTGTTAGGAAGAAGGGTTTGCCCTTTCTGTGGAACAGCCTGGGGTGGGGTGGCTGGAGACTCAAGGTGTGACTCACGGTGGGGAGGAGCTGGCAGAGGCCAGGGTCATTCACATGAAGACCCCATGGCTCCACACTGACTCCATGGTTTCCAGCATCTCCAGATCCCTGACTCTGAATCATCAAAGGAACCTGTGCTCCCAGAAAACTCCTTAAAGGCAGGAAGCCCCTGGCACAACAGTGTGGCAGTGTGCCTAGGGAAAAGTGATTGCCTCTTCAGGCAGTTCCCTGTGCATTTAAGTGGAATGATATGGACACACTCCTCTGTGGATCTCCAAACCCACAGTGGGCTCTGTGAGGAATATGAGGGCAGGAAGATTCATAGATTGTAAGGACTCCAAGGGACCTTGTAGATCATCGGGTCCAGTACCCCTGCATTAGGCAGGAAAAGACAACTGGGGTCAAGTGACCCCAGTGAGGTGACTGTCCAGTCTCCAGGGTAGGTGACTGCACCAGTACTGGAGGGAGTTTATTCCACAGTCTGGACACCCTGACTCTGAAGGAGTTTTTCATGGAATTGAGCCTGAAATGGCCTTCCATGAGTTTGTATCCATTGCTCCTGGTCATCCCCAGGGGTGTCCTGGTGAACAGCTGTTCACCGAGTTCTTGATGTACTCCCCTGATGCAGTGGTAAGCCACTACCAAGTCCCTTCTCAGCCTTCTCTTCTGTAGGCTGAAGAGGCCCAAGTCCCTCAGCCTCTCCTTGTACGGCTTGCCTTGCAAATCCCTGACATACGGGTGGCTTTTCTCTGGACCCTGTCAAGTTTTTACCACATCCTTGTTCGAGTGCAGCGCCCAGAACTGGATGCAGTACTCCAGCTTCAGTCTCACCAGTGCTGAGTACAGCAGGAGTATCACTTCCTTAGTTTTGCATGAGATGCAACGGGTAATGCATGCCAGTGTGTTGTTTGCCCTGATGGCCACAGCATTTCACTGCTGGCTCATGTTCATGCGATTGCCGATCACTACCTCTAGGCGTCGTGGAGCAAATCAAATTGTCACCACCAAGCCTGTAGGTATGTTGGGGATTGTTTGCCCCAAGATGTAGCACCTTACACTTCTGAGTGTTGAACTTCATCTGGTTCCGGTCTGCCCACCTCCCCAGCCTGTCTAGGTCCATCTGTATCTGCAACCTGTCTTCTGGCATGACCACGTTTCCCCATAACTTGGTGTCATCTGCAAACTTGGCCAGCGAGCTTTTCATCCCCACATCCAAATCATTGATAAAGATGTTCAAAAGCACCGGTACAAGCATGGTCCCCGGAGAGAAACCACTGGCCACTTCTCACCAGGATGGCACAGATCCATTCATGAGAACTCTCTGGGTCCTACCATGCAGCCAGTTTTCCACCAACTGAACTGTTGAGCAATTAAGTCCACAATCTTCCAATTTTTCTATGAGGACATCGTGGGATACTAGATCAAAAGCCTTTTGGAAGTCTAGTTATATAATAGTTTCATAGTAGCTAGGGTCAGGAGGGACCTGGTCAGATCATCTAGCCTGACCCCTTGCCACAAGAAGAAACAAATGCTGGGTTCACAAGACCCCAGACAGGTGATCATCTAACCTCTTTTTGAATTTGCCAAGGTAGGGGCGAGGACCACTTCCCTGGGAAGCTGGTTCCAGATTCTGGCCACCCTGTGAAATATTGCTTTCTGATCTCCAACCTAAACCTATTCTCCATCAGCTTATGACCATTGTTCCTTGTCACCCCAGGTGGTGCTGGGGAGAAAAGGGCTCTTCCTATTTGCTGATGATTTCCCCTGATGAGTTTGTAGGCAGCCACTAGGACCCCCCTTAGCTTCCTCTTGCTGAACAGGTTCAGGTCCCTCAGTCTCTTCTCATAGGTCCTGGGTGGCCCTCCTCTGAATCCTCTCCAGGCTGGCCACATCCTTTTTAAAGTGTAGGGCCCGGCACTGGACGCAATACTCCAACTGCAGCCTGACCAAAGTCGCATAGAAGGGGAGTATCACCTCTCTGGACCGGCTTGAGATGCACCTTTGGATGCATGACAAGGTACGGCTGGCCTTGCTGGCTATGATCTGCCATTGGTGGCTCATGTTCATCTTGGAGTCAGTAATGGTTCCAAGATCCCTTTCCGCCTCTGTGCTTTCAAGAAGGAAACTCCTCAGCCTGTATGTATGCTGTGGATTCCTTCTCCAAAGGTGCAGCATCTGCATTTGTCTACGTTGAACCCCATCCTAGTGTCGTCTGCCCATTTTTGTAGTCTCTCTTAATCTAGTTGCAGCCTCTCTCTTCCTTCAACTGTGTCCATCTCGCCCCACATCTTAGTGTCATCAGCAAACTTGGACAATGTGCTTTCAACCCCCTCATCCAAGTCACCAATGAAGATGTTAAACAGTGCGGGCTCAAGGGCTGAGCCCTGGGGTACCCTACTGCTCACATGTTGCTAGGCTGAGTACGACCTGTCCATCACTACTCTCTGGGTATGTCCCATCAGCCAATTTTTTACCCATCCAACTGTGCAGGCATCAACGCCACAGTCGCCTAATTTATTGATGAGGATTGGGTGATAGACTGTGTCAAAGGCCTTCTTAAAGTATAGAAAGACTACGTCCATGGTGACACCATCATCCAAGGATTTAGTTACTTGGTCATAAAAGGCAATCAGTTTGATCAGGCAGGACCTGCCTTTGATGAACCCATGCTGATTTCCCCTGAGCATGATCTCTCCTGCTGGCCCCGCACAGATGTGCTCCTTGATGATTCTCTCCAAGATCTTCTTGAGCATCAAGGTGAGGCTTATGGGCCTATAGTTACTTGGGTTCTCCTTCCTCCCTATCTTGAAAATTTGGACCACATTAGCTAGTTTCCAATCCCCTGGCACCTGGCCAGATGACCACAAATGCTCATACACCTGGGCCAAGGACCCGTGCCAGCTCCCTCAACACCCTAATGTCAGAGCTCTCTCCCATGTCCAGGTGGTAAGAGACCTGTTCGTAGAAGGAGAAAAGATTGGTAAGAGAAGACCTACAAGGTGACAAAGCCATGCTGGCTGTCGTTCAGAATCTTACCCTCAACGAGCGTATCACGTATAGATTCTTTAGTGAGTTTTTCCAAGATTTTCCCTGGGGAGGTTGGGCTGATTGGCCTATAGTTGCCTGGATCCTCCCTCTTCCCCTTCTTGAAGATGGGTACAATGTTGGCCCTCTCCCAATCCTCTGGGATCTCTCCTGTGTGCCACGATTTCTGAAAGGGTTTTGCCAGGGCTTCCGCAATGACCTCAGCCAGCTCCATCAGCACTCTTGGATGAAGTCCATCTGGTCCTGTTGGCTTATGAATGTTTAGCTTTTCTAGTTGGTTTTGTACCAGCTCAGCATCCTCAGTGGGAAGGCTATCATTCCTACCATGTCCCCTGTGCTCCTTGGTCTGGTGAAATACCAAAGCAAAGTGGGCATTCAGGAGTTCAGTTTTTTCTTCAGTGACTGATACCAGCTGTCCTGAGGTGTTAAGCAGGGGCCCTGTGCTAACATTTGTTTTCCTTCTGCTCCCTACATACCTAAAGAAGGACTTCCTATTGTCCTTGACTCCCACGGCTAACATAAACTCCATCACCACCTTAGCTTTCCTAATCATTTCCTTACAAGTACGAACCATTATTGTATAGTCCTCCTTGAGGACTGTCCCTAGCTTCCACTATGTGTATGCTGCTTTTTTCTTTTTCAGAAAGATTGTGATGTCCCTATTGAGCCAGGAGGGCTTCCCAGCCCTTCTGCTACCTTTCTTTTTCATGGGAATGGTTTTCTTTTGTGCTTCGAGGATCATGTCCTCGAGGAATGACCACTCTTTGTGCACCCCATTCACCTTCCATCTCTGGCCCCGCATTGCCTCCCCTACTAATGTGCTGAGCCTGTTGAATTCAGCCTTTCTGAAGTCCAGGACTTCAGTCCTGCTTAGTTGATTTGTCAACCTTGCAGCAGACAGTGAACCTGATGAGTTCAGGGTCATTGTTGCCCATGCTACTCTTAATGTTCAAGCCACACACCAGATCATCTCCTTTGGCCAAGACCAAGTTTAGGAAGGTGGTACCTCTGGCTGGCCCTTACACTTCCTGGATGGTCCCACACTACAGGAGTCACCTACATCTGCTTGGTTTGGGGAAAACCACGTATTGCAAGTGTCTTCTGCATACTTATATTCACAGCTAGAGGATAAAACCTGCATGGCTAGGGCTAAAGTTAGATTGAGAGCACATCTCATGGTCACTGAGGTTCAGGTGACTCAAACTGCAAGGCCTGGACTCCTGCCTGGTTTATTATCACCAGTAAATCCCCCTTACAGGCTCAGCAGCAGAGCAAGCTTGACTTTTGAACTTCTATCCTCACTGATCATATACAAGTAGCACAGGCTTCCATGAACTGCAGCTAGATGCTAGATATAACTTTAAAGAGTGAAATCTCCCAGAAAGACAATTATTTAATGGAGACACATTCTGTAGACATTTTCCCCAAAACTATAACAAATAAAATTCAGATACCCACCTGATTTGCTATCCCTAGATTTGATAGTCTAGAATAGGGGTGGCCAACCTGTGGTTCAGGCAGCCAGCATGAGGGGCAAATGGCAGATTGAGTAGGGGACAGGAAGCATCACAGCAGATAGAGCTGGGAGCAGAGTGTAAAGCAGCAAATTGGGCAGGGAGCAAAGGGAAGGAAGAACAAAACTATCAAGCAAGGAGTATAGGGAAAAGCAAAGCAGACTGGGCAAAGGGAAGAAGGTTGGAGTGGCTCTTGGAGGAGTGCATGGCAAATTTGTGGCACTCCTGCCTAAAAGGCTGGCCCCACTGGTCTAGAGCAGTGGCGCTCAGCCTTTTGGCCCCCACAGGCTGCATGAGTGGAATGGACCTAGCCTATGAACTGGATCCTGCCTGAGGTTGGGTCCCACATGCCTGGATCCCTCCTCATGTCACCTAGATAGGGCCCCACATACCTGCCTCTTGCTTTGTACCACTGTATTGCCCTGGTCTGTGTGTCTGATCTAGACTTCAGTGGTATGTGGTCTCCCCGTAGGGCTCCCTGTGGGTTTGGAAATTCAGCAGCCGGGGAGGGACAATTAATGTTGCCTCTGCTCCCCTGCCACCAACATTTTTGGACTGTTGGAAAGCGCTGCAGGCTAGATGACATGGCTTCAGAGGCTGGACCTGGCCCATGGGCTGGTGGTTGAGCATCTCTTGTCTAGAGGACTGATCTAATTAGTCACTTCTGCTCTGAAGAATTGAGTGGTGACCTGCCTCTCAGAGTTAGTCTTCAGGAAATCGATTCTGGAGTCAGTGTTCCCAGAGGCTCAAATCCAAGTCCCAATGAAATTGTTGGGCATCTCTGTATCAGTTTCCACAGGCAATGGGTCAGAGATGAAGTGTTTTCGGATCAGAGACACGGGTCCATGTGCTGGGCATTGCTTGCCCACAGGGGTGTGTGGACTTTTTACACCATTGAAATGTGAAGCCATGGGAGAGCCTGGTGCCGCATTAATTACGAGTCAGATAGCCGCCCTTGCCTGTCCTCAGAGGTCATGTCAGCTGCATGCAACTTTGATGCTCCTGCAGCCTTGGACTGCTTCTCCTTTCACCAGTCTTGGCAGTCCCAATCTTGGGAATCCCAGGCATGGGGTTACTCTCCTCTTTGTTAAGGACCTAATCCTGTACACAATCAATGACTAGGCTCCCATTGAGCTCAGCACAGCCAAGATTCAAGCAATATTTTCATAATGGAAAAGTCATTCTCTCTCTTTCTGGCACTAGCCTTTCAAGTGAATACACTGGGGCACTATGAGGCCAGTTGGCACCGTCTCCCCTGTATAATCCTCTGCATGGACTACAAGTAGGATACAGACAACATGTACAGGAGGTCTGTGCACTCCTGTACAGTGCAGAGCACTGACAGCTTCTGAGCTGCGTGAAGACTGTATGCTTGTGTGACTGTATGTAGATTTTAAAACAGAGTCAGTGGACACCTGATGGTTTGGGGGTCTCTGGCCAACCCACATGCTTTCTCCCTAGTACTGTTGCCCCTATTGCTTTAAGCAGGCAAAGCATCTGTCGAAGTCAGTGGATGCTTTGGGGGATAGAGGTCCTGGAGGATGGTGACCTATCTGTTGTCCACATATATTTTTGCAGCCCTTCTCAGCAAGTGCCCCATGTCAGTTCCAAGCCCCTGACACCCCAAAGAAAAACTGATGCTAGTGGACTGATGAATCTCAACATGTCAGAGTTGCTAAGCGCCCTATTTAGAATTTGTAAACGTTTAATTTGCAGAGATGGAGACTAAAATGAGAATTAGAAGTGTGAGTGTCAGTCCCCAGAGGGTCACCCCTCACTCCCTCTCCATCTGGAATGAAGAGGAATTGGAATTATACATGAATTAATGAATAAATAATAGTTACATAGATTTAAGATGCAAGGGTTTTTTAAAAAACAAAATTCACAAGTTAATATTTATTTATTCAACTTTTAGAATTCCATCCAATGGCTTCATAAATATTAATTACTAATTAAATCTTAATAGAAAAGCAAACCATTTTATCTTGTATATATATTAAAACTGTTTTTATTTATATGATGAATTGGCTCTCTTTGGGATGCTGGTCAGCAGGTGACATGAATAAGATTATAGCAGGGGATAGTCCAGATTAATTTTGCTGCTGTTCTGATTGTTGTTGCTCATAGCAATTGTGAATGAACCTTTCCCTCACACTGAGAGCCCAGCAAATGAAAGAAAAAGACCCCTAAGCCAAGAGGTGGCATTGCTGTACTCTTCTGACTGCATTATTGCTCACACTTATGACCGATTTCTAACAAGAAGGGAGGGAAGTCCAGAATCTCACCTGTTATATGTCAGCATTGTTCCACTGACTTTGGTAACTGTTGGTATTTAGATCAGCTCATTGCCTAGCCCATAGATGATAGTTATGGCTGCCTGCACACATACTTGGGAGTGAGGGGGTATTTTAATTAGCGAAGAACCATTTTAATTAAGACACCTCACTGCTACCTGTATTAAGTTCCTGCCCATTTAAAATATGGCTGTGGGATGTTTTAGCTGAACCTCATCTGATGAGGTTTAGATAAAGTGCCCTTGCAGTGTTCTAATTAGAAGGTGGAGCAGACTTCATTAATTGAGCCTGCGCCCATGCATTCTAACTGGAATGCGAACCAGCATGTGTATAGGCAGCCTTTGTTTTAAAATGCTTTCTGATAGCCCAGGCCTCCTCTACCTCTGGAACTTGCTGGACTTTGCTTGCAGCTTTTGTGCACCCACAGTTTTTTGCATCCCCAGTTTTGTGCTAAGGACAGATGTTTTCATGTGCTACTGAGTCCCCTTTGGAACAGGTTTACTGAAATACAAAATGACTTTCCCACTAGAGTGTAGGGGAGGGCATGAATGTATCCTGTCTCAGAAGAACAGTTGCATAACTGTCAGGATCTTCCAGTGGTGTCCTATACTGCTTGGCTGGTACTAAGTCACCTGTCCATCTACCTGTGTGTCTGGTACTGCTGTAGGGTCATCATGTTTGGATATTACCTCCTTATCTAAATCCTGACACCTAGGCTTGTGATTTCAGCTCATGGGAATGTGATGTAGCTGTGACATATGTCTGAGTATGGGGAGCCATGCCTCATGCTTCAGCATGGCCCTGTGAGGTACTGGACTTCATTGTTTGTTGAAGGGGGAAGTGTGAAGAGACCCAGCTGATTTCTACACACCGTAATTAACAGATAATCAACAACTCTATGGCCAAGTGAATCAGAGAGGACATTGCTGGGCTCCCAGACAGGAGTGCAATAAGGGGGCTCGGATAGCAAGCGGCTGGACACAGAGCTGTCACTCCGCCTGGCTCCGCACCACCGCTGCTCCGCCCCACTCAGTGGGGCCCCTCAAAGTGCGGGGCCCAGAGGTGGTCGCCCCGATTCGCACCCCGCAGGAATGGCCCTGACTGGGAGGTGGAGAGTTAATGGGATGGGGATAATGAAATGGGAGGTGGAAAGAAAATGGAAAGGGTGGTGAAATGAAGGAAGTCAGCTGCTGAAACATAAAATAAAAAGGAGTAAAAGAAGAATGGGAAAAGTAATAAAGAAGTTAATTAAAGAAGGTCTCATGTTTTAATAAATTGGGATTTGGGATTGGTGTGTGTGTGGGGGGGTGCTTGTTATGCTTCCAGGGGTAACTGGGAGGTGGCAGCAGTGCGGGAAGGTGCTTTCGAGGAATCTACTGCTCCTGCCATTGGAAGGAAGACCCAGCAGATGGGGACCCAGTGTGACCCCATACCTTATCCCTCCACCACCCTTTCTAGACTCCACTTCCAGCTCAGTCCATGTCTGGTGACCTGGCTATCTGGCATGTGCTCTGCTAGCTGTTTGTGCAGGGTTGGGACAGGGGTGTGGGAAGGTCACCCACCCACCGTGTGGGGGAGGGCATTGGCATGGTGCTAGAACTGCTCCCTGGGCAGTCGAGTTCAGGAAGTGGAAAGTTTGTTCACACACAACAGGTGGGCAGGGCAGGGGATACTGCATCCTAGGATGCTGGAGAACTGCAAATGTGGGTGGTTCATCATCGGGGAGTGACCACAAATGAATGGAACATGAGCTGGGTAACATAGGTCAAAGGTAAACCTGCCTTGGAGTGGCATTACATTAAGCTGCCTAAAGTGTGCTTCAAACTAGTTTTAGGTGTTAATGCGTGGGCAATCCAGGGGAAAAAATCTCTAGGAGCTGCCTAAAATTAGTGTGTAACAAGGCCCACAGACAGTGACCAAAACTGGGAAGGAGAGCACTTCCCCTATATACATTTTGCTGCATATGCACAAGGGGATTAAACAGAATAATTTTTCTGAGTCATGGCTTTAAGTTAGCTGTGTATTATGAGATAAGCTGCCTAAACTATAGGTCTTTCAGAAAAGGGGATGTGATGGCAAGTCCTGGGTAAACAGGCAGAATTTGCCAGGATGCTCATTGAAGCCACGACTGACGACTGCAGACCAGCCAAGCAGACACCGTTTAGGGCTGGGCCTCTAATAGACTCACTTGTAGGAATGCCGTGGCAGACAGGGGAGTGGCATATGGTGCCGCTGCACTGATTTATAAGTTCCTGGTCCTTCCAATTACATGAACACACAGAAGATGATATCGAGGAGCTGCGATGAGTCAGAAGTATAAAAGGAACCACGGCCCTGCTTGGAGAGAGCTGGGAGGCAGAGCCTGGCAGTTGGAGACATCGGCAGTTTCCTGAGGAGTCCCCAAAGAGGGAAACAAAGAGGGACTAAGGGCTGTTGGCCCCTCCGGACCTGGGAAGTTGACAGACCCAGGTAGGGAATTTCAGGGGTGAAGGAGCCCCAGGAGAGTTGTGAGCCAGTGCCTGATGAAGTCAGCCTAGCTGATAGGACAGTAAGTGCAGTTTCACCTGTACTTTCACTTTACTTGTCAGAGTTTTAGGAGATTTTGGCTCCTCAGTTGGCCAGCTCAGCTTTGGAGCCTTAAGGCCCCATTTTCTCTTTTTTCCCCATTTACATTTGGATGTTGATAGGGGCTCACCAGAAGACTAGGACAAATAAGACATCCAGACCCAGAGCAGGATCTGGGGCTGGAGTATTTTGGGACCCCTTAGAGACTTACTTGGAGAAGGAACCAAGAGGCAAGGGATCACGCGCTTCTACCTCAGAGCGTTATTATTATTTTATTATTTCTTTTCTATTATTTTATTATTTTTATTTTTTTATTGTTTCTCTTGTCCCAGTGTAATCCACTCTGATACTCAGAGCTTGGGTTTCTAGGCAACAGCAGTAAAAGTTACTGTCGCTTTGTGGGAGATGCAGAGTAAGACTCCATTGGTGCAATTCCAGCACTAATATCTTCATGGAAACCCAGTGGCTTTGACTGGGTGACAAATGCATCCCTGGTGACATTGCGGCTGGCGTGTGGACAGGATGTAGGGAAGGTGGAGCCCCAAGCCAGCGATACATTGTTCCATGATTAATCCCCAAAAGGAGGAAGGCATAGAGACACATAATAATGGCACTGAACTCTCCTATTTCTTTTTAAACACTAAAGATGTGGCAGACAATTTGTTGAGGGACTCCACTCCCAGGGTGCTCATGGATAGTCTCACTGGAGCTCAGGCTTGGCCACAGGGAGTGATAGTCCTTTATTTTGGTGTGGTGACTGTCAAGCCATGCAGCACAGCCCATATACCCTGTCATTCTTAATTTTGTAGTTTCATAGTTGGTAGGGTCAGAAGGGACCTGAGCAGATCATCAAGTCTGACCCCCTGCCATAGCAGGAAAAAACACTGGGGTCAAACAACCCTAGGAAGGTGTTCATCTAACCTTCTCTTAAAGACCCCAGGGTAGGAGCCAGCACCACTTTGACTGAAAGTTGGTTCCAGATCCTAGCTGCCCTGACAGTGAACTAGCGCCTCCTGATGTCTAGTTTGAATCTACCCTCTGCCAGCTTGTGACCATTATTTCTTGTCACTCCTGGGAGTGCTTGGGGGAACAGGGACTCCCCCAATGCCTGCTGGGCCCCCCTGACTAGTTTGTAACAGGTTCTCTTCCACCCCTTCACCAGCTCTGGGAATGCCAGTGCACAATGAAATAATTTCCTGCTTTTCTTTTTTTTTCTTTTTAGCTTCATATTTTTAAGATAGTAATTATAGGGTTAATTATCTGAGATACATGTTAATTAAAACGCACTGGGCCAACTTCATTCCTGGTATAATTCAGAGGCTTCAATCAATGGTGTTACGCTAATCACACATCTGGATCCACTGTCTGCTATTCCTACGGGCTTGCAGTTAATGAGACTTCTCACCATACTTACAGGCAAGCATGTGCATAAATGTTGGAAGGATGGGAGCTTTAATAAGCTTGGAAACATATAAGGACCATACACTGCTGCAGCTAATTTTTTAATTTGAATCTGGTCTAATTAAAAGGGGTTCACCAGATTAAAAATGGTATTTTGAAACAATTTTATTGCCATTTTTTAGAAGGGTAGAGTAGGAAAACCACAGTTGACTAAAATCAGTCAGGACAAGCATTTCCCTAAAATATGTAAGTTAGCAGAGTTTAAGATAAGAACACAGTTATAAGCATTCAGTTTTCTCTGTAGCACCAGGCCAAAACCCCTCAGCCCCAAAATTCACTGGAGTGAAGCTTGCTTTTTGGTTACAGAACAGCAGACAGCCCTTGAATTTATGAGTCTTAACTGAAGTAAAGAAAAAATAAACAGATTCACCAAATAAATTATGATGGTTATGAGAGCACAATAAAATTAAATGTATGAATTGTATCTGAAATGTTGAAGGTTGACCAGGAATAATAAAGCCTAAGGAATTCATTGTAAGTAATCAAATCCAAGTGGGAATCTTATGTAATTCTATACCATAAAGATGTTTTAAGAAAATCAATGTTGAAATAATTGCCCATTTAGTACAGCGCAATGTTAAATTGCTTATGGAACATTTTAAACAAAAGTAATTTGTAAGTTAGAAATGGAAAATATTTAGAAATGTTTATTTTAATGGCTTAAATGCTGGTAATTCAAAATCCTTCCAGCACAAAGCAATAAACACTCAAATTAATTTCTGCTACACAAACACAAGTGTATGTATATACCTTCACACCACAGCATATTAGCAACCTCAAGTGTCTGAATTTAATGTTTTAAAGGTTGAATCAAGACCAATTCAAAGCAACAGAAAAAATCCCTTTGCTTTCAGTGTTGTTGGACCAGGCCTTTCTACTTGGTCAGACTCTTCCTGAAATTCATTATTAGATGAAATAGTAAATAATATTCAACTAGCGATATCCTAAGTCTGCTCTTACTAAAATTGATGGTAAAATACTCATTGGCTTCAATGGGGAGAGACTTCAATGGCCAACATTTAGCATTTTTGAAAATTCCACTTAGTTAGTGGCTCATCTTTTAGTGTTTGGCTGGCTTTATCAAGTGGTTAAAATAGTATAAGTATACAGAAAACTCTTCAGTATTATAATTCTTGATATGCTGAGTCAGACAAGCTTTTCATAGAATCAGAGACGTCAGGCTGGAAGGGACCTCCAGAGGTCATCTAGTCCAACTCCCTGCCTGAGGCAGGATCATCTCTAGCTGAACCATCCTATGCAAACCATCATCTGAACTCAACATAAGACTCCCCTTAATCCTGACACAGACCAACACCCTAACCTGACACTGGTAAAGCAGGGGAACCACAGCAGCCAACATCTTGCTTCTATCAAATGTAATCAATATATGCTCAAGAGATCCTGAGTAGAGGGCCATGCCCTCTGCTATAGAGGAAGGCAAAACCTCCCACAGTTCATACCAATCTGACCATGGGTTAAAATTCCCCCCAACCCCAAATATGGCAATCAGTCTGAATTTGAGCAGAGGTGCAAGACCCTTTAGCCAGAAATCTTTAACTTTGGCCCCAGCAGGAGCACTGATACACCACAGTCAAAGTCCTCAGCCTTAGCAGTAGTCAACACCCAGTGCCTCTGAGGAAGGCTTAAAAGCACCTTGACACATGTAGCCAAAAAGCAGGGAGGTTGGGCAGGGGCAACCAGCAAAGCCCAGAAGCTGGGAAATAGTCCTGGTAGAACATATGGATAGCTACCCCTAGGTCATCCCCAACCAGTGTCTATCCAACCTTTTCTTGAACACCTCCAGTGATAGACAGAAAGGTTGTGAACTCTCCATCCCATTACCTCACTGTTCTCACAGTGAAGAAGTTTTTCTGAATATCCAATCTACACTTTGCTGCCACTTCATGCCATTGGTCTGTGTCCTCCTCTCTACAGCAACAGAGAAAAGGCGCTGCCCCTCTTCCTTTTGGCAGCCCTTTAAGTATTTGAAGACTGTTATCATGTCCTGTCTTAAGTGCCTTTTTCACAAGTTGAACATACCCATCTCCTTTTGGTATCAGAGATGTTGCCAGTGGGCGTGTCTATACACGTGAATTTACTGTGTAGTAACGGAAATTATTGCGGAGTATAGGTGCACGTCTACATATGCACACCTGTGCTGAGCAGTAAATACAGTGACTTATGCTTACTTGAGAGGATGATGCAGGTATCAAATTTATGTCCAGTTATTTACTGCGGAGTAACATATGTGTAGACACCTTACTATGCAGTAACACTATGTATGTGGACTGACTTGGGACTAACTTTAGTGCGTGGACTAACTTTAGTCCCAAGTCAGTCCATACACAACATTAATGCACTTTAATGCCTACACGTGTAAACACTGGTTCATTCCTGCTTGTTGCACAGTAATTTACTACACAGTAAATTTAAGTTAGAGTAAATGCAAATGTACACACCCAGCATAACATAACATCACAGATCGTTAGTTATTTCAGCAACCTCAGGTGTCTGCTCCATACATTGTATTTTTTCACTCCACTTATAGAACAATTAAAAACAGCGAACAGTTATTATATAATGTAGAACGTTTACCAGGTTTCTGTATTTTGATGATCCTTTTTTGATTCGGGACGGTGTTTTTAGGACTCAGAAGGAGCTAGTCAGTGAACTGCACGACTGAATAAGGATCCTGTGTAAAGCATTGTGGCACCAATTCAAATGGTAAGAACCCCTAAAATGTGCAGTAACGGATGTGAACAGAATGCATTACATTTGACAACTTGTCTAAGTCTATCCAAACCATGTACTGGTTCAATAAAAGATATCACCCACAAAAATCCTTGCCAGTAGCATTAAGCTATTCTACTCAGATTCCTCTCTGACTCACTACAATGCCAAGCCTGTGACAAGGGGTGCTTGCACATGTGATGGTTGTTATAATGTACACGTGACAAAAATGTCATTTGTGTGGCTTAATGGCATCACATGTTACACATCCACCAATTTTGAGAGTTTCAGGTGAATTTGAATCATTGCAAATTAAACTACATTTGGATGTAGTTTAGTTTGCTATGTTGCAAATTGCAATGATGCAGCTGTTAGCTCACCCCCCCCCCGGCCATGGGAAAGGCAGGCAGGCTCTGCAGAAAAAAAGGATTAGGCCCCTCACCACTTCTGCCTTTAACAGGTGCCTGATCCCTCTTTTTACTTTTTGGTGGAGCCTGCCCACCTCTCTTACGATCAGGGGACAAGATGCCGGTGCGCCAAGAGGCCCCTGAGCTGTGAAGGGACCCAATCCTTCCCTCTGTGGTGGTGACAACTCCTGGGTCTGCCCAGGTGAGCTGCTAGCAGGCCAGGTGGTGTCCCAGCTCAGAGACAGCACCCAGCCTGATCCAACTCTTCCATAAGCCCACCTGCTGGAAGCCCGCTGGGCACTGCTCCCCGAGTGGGCTTGAGGAAGAAGTGGATTAGGCTGGGTACTGCCTCTGAGCTTGGGCAGCACCTAGCAGCCCACCCAGGCAGTCCCAGAGGGTGCCACTGCTGTGGAGGGAAGGACCAGGGACCCCACAGTTCAGGGGCCATTCAGCCCACTGGCAGCTCACCCCCCAGCCGTGGGTAAATTTCATAGACATTAGGCTGGAAAGGACCTCAGAAGATCATCAAGCCCAGCCCCCTGCCACAGGGACATGAAGTCGGCAGGGATCATAGGATCCCAGTAAGATAAACATCCAAATTTCTCTTGAAGGCGTTCAGAGTAGGTGCTTGAACCCATCTCAATAACTTGGGGACTCAGACAGTAAAGAAATTCTTCCTTATGTCCAGCCTGAAATGGTTTTGCAGGAGTTTATAACCGTTTGAGCTTGTCATCCTTTGGGGTGCTCTGGTGGACAAATGTTCCCCCAGATCCTGGTGGACACCCCTGATAAACTTCTAGGTGGCCATCAGATCACCCCTGAGCCTGTGCTTTTCTAGTCTGAAGAGCACCCCAGCCTGTTGTCGTAAGATCTGTTTTCCTAACCTCTGATCATGTGTATGGCTCTTCTCTGCACTCTCTCAAGCTTCTTCACATCCTTTTTGAATTGTGGAGCCCAAAACTGGATGCAGTACTCCAGCTGCGGCCTCACCAAGGCCAAGTACAAGGGGAGAATGATGTCCAAGTACAAGGGGAGGGATTTGCTTGAGAATCATCTATGGATGCAACCCTGAGTTTTGCTTGCTTTACTAGCCACAGCATCACACTGAAGGCTCATGTTCATCTCGTGATCAATTGTGACCCCCAAATCCCTTTTATCTGTAGTGCTAGGCAGTGTAGCACTGCTGAGCCTATAAGGATGCTGCTGGTTTTTCTTCCCAAGGTGGAGACCTTGCATTTTTCGGTGTTAATCACCATCGGGTTCTTGTCTGCCCATTTCCTGAGCCTGTCAAGATCTGCCTGGATCACCCTCCTGTTCTCAAGTGTGGATGCTTTACCCTAGAGTTTGGTATCATCAGCAAACTTGTCCAGTCCACTTCTGACTCCAATGTCCACATCATTAATGAAGATGTTGAACAATTCAGGTCCAAAGACAGAGCCTTGAGGGACCCCACTGGTCACAAGGCACCGCGACAATTGACTTCCATCAACCATCACCCTCTGAGTCTGACCACAGGGCGAATTCCCCAGCCAGTGGATTGTAGTGGAGCCGAGGCCGCAGTTGGCCAGTTTTGCGAAGAAGTGATCAGGGGATACCAGGCTTTTATGAAGTCAAGATATATGATGTCGATCTCTTCTTCCTTGTCTAGGTGTTAGGTCACTTGGTCATAAAAACAAATAAGATTGGTGAAGCAAGACCTACCCGCAAAAAATCTGTGCTGGCTATCCCTCAGGATGTTGCCATCAGCCAGTCCATTAAGGATGGCCTCTTTGATAATTTTTTCTAAGACCTTCCCCGGGATAGAGGTCAGGCTGATGGGCCTGTAGTTTGCTGGATCCACTTTCCTCCCTTTCTTGAAGATAGGCACCACATTGGACTTCTTCCAATCTTTGGACCCTTCACCAGAGTGCCAGGAGTTCTTGAAGATCCATGCCGGGGCTGAGCTATGATGCTAGCCAGCTCCTTGAGTACCCTAGGGTGTAAACTGTCAGGGCTGGCTGACTTGAAGGTATCCAGCCTCTCAAGGTGTTCCTTCATGAGGTCAGCATTGATGGGGGACAAGGAACCTCCCTCACCTGGGCCTCCCTGTCCCATAATAGGCTGGGGCATCCCATGGGACTGGTGAAAGACTGACGCAAATATCCATTTAGTAGGTTCCAGCTCTGACAAAAAAAAAGGAAAAAGTTTTGGCCTCTCGCCATAACATGACAGAAAAATTGAAATGGTGGGTTTCAATTAAAAACTCACTTCAATTTAGGAGGCACAGAATAAAACTGTGCGGATTAAGCCCTTGTCATGTGTACAAGCGCTCAATGACAACAGAATTCCTCTTGCAGTCACCTATAGCCCCCGGCTTGGAGGCTGTAGGTGACTGGACACATCATTATTGACCTCCAACTTCACATGGAAAATGACAGTCATTTCAAGTCATCCGAGGGGGACAAGAGTATTCTGGATTACAGGACAGTTACGCCCGAGTGCTGCCTGTTGGCACCCTGCAACCTGATATGTCATCTCTCCAGCAACAGAGAATAATTCTTGTTCTCACTGAGGCACTAAACTTTGCAACAGACCCAGATGCATACAGACCAGTACAGATCACATCATGATTTGACAAAACAACAGATTATAATTTGGGATTCATTCACCTGCACCTCTACCAATGTCATATATGTCATCACCTGCTTACTGTGCTTCTCTGCTGTCTACATTGGCTTCGTTGACTGGCTGTATTGGGGCGATCCCTCTGGGAAAGAATGAATGGAAATGGATCTGAGCTCAGTTCCAGGAAGACACAAAAGCTTGCGGTAGAACACTTGGATCTCCCTGGACATCCTGTCACTGACCTCAGAGTAGCTATTCTTAAACAGCAAAACTTTAAGAACAGACTTGAACATGAAATGGAGGAACAAGAAATCACCCACAGACTCGACTGTGGTAAGTATGGTCCCAACAGCAACTCTGAATTCTTATCCCATTACCGGAATTAGGTTTTATAACTCCTTTGTCCTTCAGTGAGCTAGCTGCTTTGTTTGTCCCTTTTGACTTCTTCAACCTGCCTTTGTCTGTCTCACCAGTGTCCCTCCTTTCCTTCCCTCTTCCCTATCTTTTGAATTTAAATTGCCTTATTCCTTTCAGCTTAGTACCTTTGCTCTCTTAAAGTCCATTTATAGCACCTGATGACATAGGTGAAAGCTCATGCCTCTCTGCATGAGTTAGTCTTTACCGTGCCACCCTGCCCTGTCTCACTCTGCTGCAGCAAGGTACGTTACATCCTTACCTCAGTGGCACTCAGCAGTAGGGGGTAGAATGAGGCATATGTAGAAATGCTGGCAGGGGCAGAACCCTTGGACCTGAAATTAAAGGGCATTTATACTGCATACCATTTTGTCCTGCGATGCACCAGAGATCCGCCGCTTTGGAGCAGACTTGATTAATCGAGTCTGCTCTGCACGCGAGCTGATGTGATCTGCGCTGTGTTGCATGCAGTTCTATAAGCATCCAAATATGCATCAGCACGCAGAAAACGGTGGCAGTGCACTTTTGAACTAAAATACCTGCTATGTGTTTTAGTTCAAAGGTGCGCCACCGCCATTTTCTCAGTGCTGATGTGCATTTTGCCACTTATGCAACTGCGCGTGACACAGGGCCAGGCACTTTTCAAAGCACCCATGCAAGTACCACAGCGCTATATAAAAATGCCCAGAGGTTCCTTCTTTATCACTGAATGACTTGGAGGGCAAAGTTACACCTTACACTTAACAAACTAAATCTGTGCAACGTTAAGCAGTGTTAGAGTTGGAATGTGCTGTGAGAAGTTGCATATTCAAGATTAATGACATTTTTTCCCTGCACAGCTCTGACTTGCTACTAGAGAGCTGGCAAGTGGGGGCATGGCTAGGAATTAGGACAGCTAGGCTCTATCCCTGCTTTGGGTTGGGGTGGAGCCTCCTGGGATACTGGAGGACTACAAATTGCTCGCTTTATCTCCAGGAAGCAGACTGAGGTTACTCCAACACAAGCGAGGTAGTATGGCCCAGAGTTAACCCTTGCCTGAAGTGGCATAACTTTGAGATGCCCACAGGGCACTTAGCATGAATTAATGGGCTTTAATGTGTGGGCGCTTGTGCTTTCAGTGCCCTTAGTATGGCCTAAGTGTAATGTGTAACTTCACTCTTGGCACAAGGCTTGAAGCTTGAGCTGCTCTGAAGCCAGTATCTGACGGTTCCTCTCCTCAGTACCCAAGGTGTGGTGGGTTTTGGCTGATGCCGTCTGTAGGGTGGGAGCTGGAGACACTTGTTAGCTTTGCTCTGAGTACTGTGACAAATGCAGCCTTTATCACCAAGTCACGTTTGTGGTCCTCCTATGGCAAGGCCAGTCTGCACAGCTACAAGCAGCTAACATGGTCACCAGAGATGACCAGAGAGTGGAGGGCAGCCGGCTGGTTGTACCACCCACACCAGCTGGTGGGAAAAGGAATCACATCTGAGATGCACAAAGAGCTCTGGGCCGCTGCACGTTCCTGCCGGACGGGGAGGCTAGTTGAGGGGGGAAGGGGGCTCTATTTCCTTTGCATGGCGCCTTCGGCGTTCTCTCTCTCTCTTTTTTTAGATACAGATAATTTTATCTATCTAATCCTGCCCAGAAGCTGCAGGAGAGATTTTTTAAGCCTTGTGCTGTTCATACAGATTCATGCTGTAGTCATGCATGCCTTCAAGTGCTCACTGCTGATTTTTGAAATTAGCCCAATGCATGTTTCAAAGCCCCTCTTATCACCGTCTCCACACTGTGGTCCGACACTGGGCAAGGACCAAGTATTAAGGCTTCCAGGCAACTCCATTCCACTCCACGCCCTAGTGTCGGAGGTCCAGTGCATCCAGGAACCTATGAAAAAGAGCATTTTAAAAATGAAGATGAAAATGAATCAGATAACCAATGCAGGTACCCCGGGGTTCTTTGTTTCATGCCCAGTTTTCACTGTTACAAAGTAGTGTGGGATTGAGGTTAAGCCTGGATGCTACCACTCAAAATAGATTGGTAATGAGCTAGTTAAGAGAGAATTGTCAGTTTGAGCCTTCTGGGATCACACTGAGATCTGGTTGGGCCAGAAAAAAAAGGTTCGTTTTGATTAAAAAAAAATGAAGGTTTTAGAGTTTGTTTCTGTTGGGACACAGGATAAAAATGATACTAGCGCATGAGAGAGGGAGAGAGACCCTAGGATAACCAATATCAGTTGCTAAGGCAGACATATAGGATATGGAAAAAAAACCCTAGGTTTTATTCCCTGCTCTTCCTTCAAAATAGCTGCTTGAAACTGGAATCCTACATCCCAGCTGAGTTCCTTAATTATCAGGTTCACCAGACTTGTACGTACTCTGCAGCCTCTGCTTAACACATTTAACACATTTCCATACACCTGCATGTAAAAATGTATGCGTGTGTGCAGGTCTACACACACAGACACACGCATATACATAGACCCTGGACCTGAAAAGCAATGCTAATATTTTTAAAAGAAATCTAAGCTGATATATTTTTCTGAAACATTTTGGTTCTGATGAAGTGAAAGTTTTCACTATATGTAGTAACACACTCAAAAGATAAATGAGGAATTCCATATTGAGCTATTGATTCAGGCTGTCTGCAAACTCAGGCAGGGATCACTGTCTTGGTTTCATTTGGGTCACGTTGTTGAGGTTATATTCACAACCATGGAAACTAGAAATAAAATTAACACAGAAAGCTTGGAGTATAGTAATGCAAAAGGGATGGAGCCTGATCCCACGGCTTTGTTAGTCGGTTACAGGGTTTCTGAGACCTCATCACGGTTATAATATTAATGCAGGTCACCACAATAAGCTGTAGCCATATTATTCAGTGCTTGCAAAATCCAAACACAGTAGATCGAGTTCAACATGGAGCCAAGAGCATTGACTTTGGAATATTTTTTCCTATTATCAGAACCTTAGTGTCACATTCACATGGGCTATGCTTTTTTTTTCTTTTCAGTTACTGTAGATGAGATCAGGACACTTTTTCTGGAAACAGGATAATCTCCTTATTAGCGCAGTTTTCCAAACCAGTTTGGGTTTAAATAAGATGGATTTCTTTTGAATCTTTTTTTTATTTTGAAATGCATTGTGCTTCTTTCTCATTTTTAGCTGAACTCATGTGAGTGCTAGCTTCTGATCTCAGTTTAGGTGAGTTGGGGGCTGGGACTTGTTAATTATTCAATGATTTAAATGAGATAGCAAAGGAGCTTTTATTGATTTGCATATAAAAGTTATGAAACCCAATATATGGGAACACAGACAAATTAGTAGGCCATAAAAAGCATGAGTGAATTACTGTTTTATTAAAGCTTTAAGATAACATGCTGTAGCATCTGAAAATAAAGGTCAAAAGAAAAAAAAGAGAAAATTTAAATGTATGCACATTAATGGACTAGGGAATGTGGCTTTACTAATAATGCCTGAGCATAAAAATTTATATTTTTCAACACAGCAATCATTTCTTTTACCCTATTGGGTATTTTAAGTGTGCTCTTGTGTATATAATATTAATTTAGTCATAAAATAAAAGGCAGTAATTCAGACAGTAGCCCATGTGAGCTATTAAATTCAAAGTACCATGTGAAGTATTTGTGGTTATGGTTCCTTGCAGTCCTGGGTAAGACGCAAACAAAACACTCATGATGCACTGAACATGTTTGTCTTTAAAATACCTTTATGTATTTAGCTTTGGGGTTTTACAACCTTGTATTTCTCTCTCAAGATCTGATTGTACCTCTGATTAGCTTTTTGGGGCATAAACTAGTGTTCCCTTTAAAACTTATTAATGAAATGGGGACTCGTAAACCAGGCGGGCTTTAAAAGAGAGGCATATGCTCTGCGTTTGTATTTGAAATTGCTAATATTGTGGGTTGCTTCTATTCTTGATCAACTAGCTTTGCTGCCTTAGGAAGTGAAAAGATGTTCTTTGATTGTCGTGCTTGGTCACGAACACGGTGCTGAGAGTTAAGCAACAGCCAATGTGCCTCGCTCTGAAGCTAGTCAGCTGTGTAAAATGTTTTTGCGTAGGCTCCCTCAAAAGCTTGAAGCAAGTCTTTCAGCCACCACAGTGCAAATGAATACATCATAATTAAATAACATTCCCCGACACTTATTTCCTGTGTAGGTGTATTCTAGTGATTATCAGTAGGCTGCAAGCACATGGTTGCTATCTTACACTCTGCATCAGAGCTGAAAGGCAATGCAAACAAACGCCTCCCATCTGAAGGAAATTGGGCTTAAAACACAGCCAGCCTCACACTTCAGAGGAAATTTGGGGCCGTACAATGTCTCAGCCCCGAATGACAAAGACTCCAGCCCTACAGTTGCTTTTGGGTAATCTATAGGGGAAGAGGAGCCCTCAGACCTTTCCCCGCAGCAATGCACACAATGCATAGACTAAATGAAATAGTCACTTCCCGTGCTATGCTTACATAGAGCATGCATGTTTAAAAGGAAGCGTGTGCGTGTTTTTGGTATATGAGATACATTAACTGGAACCTACCTGGTTCTTTAGTCCTTTGGAGGCTGCTTTTCAGATAACCATCTGGTACAACCTCAAAGACAGCCTTTAATGCAGGAAATATTATGTTCTTTAGCCTCTTTTTTCTGCCAGCTGAGGCTTCTTAAAAGCACCTGGTAAGCTCAGGGGACTTAGCAGGGATCTTGTACACCTGATCCTTGGGTAACACAAAGCTGGGGCAATCACTGGAGAGGAACAGCCTGCCCACTGTTCTGGGATGGGTCTCTACCTGGAGCTGTAAGACAGCACAGCGGGGTGTATGTTCACATGTCTCAGTATCCTGTGAGGGATGTGTACTCCTCCTGTATGGCTGAGAAAAGGCCTTTGAGCAGACTTTGGGAAAGCAGCATCTGTGGATTCCCTGAGCAGCATGGAGGGTGCTCTTTTCCCTCAACGTCCCCCAAATTACAGGTTTGAATCAGGAGCAAGCATTTGTAAGTTAATTTGCACTTTATGAGGAGCCTCCTGAAAACCTCAGACGCCTCTCCATCCAACACCTTTCTGATCGTTTGGAAACTGGCCTTTTCAGCATAGAGAATTACCTTGAGAATATCTCTCGTTGAGACCCCAGTAACTTCAATGGCAGTGACAGGGAGCTTTATACTTTCAAGGGGAAATTAATTTTTCCCTTTTGGCCTTTGTGGTCTTGGGAGGCAGGCCTGCCAGGAAGGGATTTCCAGCCCAAGCTCTGGGAAGTTTTCATCATTTGTGCTTTTCTTTTGTGAAATTTCTGAAGGGGCAGTTTGGGAGAGGCATTTCTGAGATTTCAGAGTTTTTAACTCCACCTTAATCTTGGTAATGCATATACATCCAGCTGAAGGAGTCCTACTTCTAGTGACCTTACTCAAGAGGCACTTGGATGATCTCCCACGCTGCACTGGTGCACAGAGACAGGCATGTTCTTTTATGCCAAGTCTGGCATCAAATCTGAAATCGGAAGTGGGCTATAGTGCAGACCATCTTGATTTGCCCCTGGAAGCAGATGATATATAGACATATATAGCATGGAGATAATGTGCTTATACTAACCAAATGACCTCACTAAGAAAGGGGGAGGGAGTCTGTATTCTGCATAGGACTACTTTTAAACTTCCCACTGCTCTTGGGAGAGTAGGCCCAGGTACAGTGTAGATCCTAGACTTGGGTGAAGGGAGATATAATGCAAGCTGACCTAGCATTGAGGAGGAAGGGGTTAAACTGAGACCAGGAGGAGGGAGGCCTGTGTGAACAGGAATACCATTCCCTAGGCCTTTGATAAGGCAGAAGCCCTGGAGTTTCAGCAGACAGGTGTTGGAAGGGGAGAAGTGGGTCAGAGCAGACAGCAATAACCAGGAATCCATCTGCTGGATAAGGCGAAGCAGGGAAATTTAGCAGAGAGTAAGCCTGCCCTTCTGGTTTTGATATGCTGGAGAGTAGAGAGGGCATTCATCATGCTGAACACTGGGGAAGGGGATGTTTGATAAATTGGAGGTGAAAAAGCAAGGTAATAGGATGGGAGCAGGGTACATGGTAGGGCCTCACCTGGCCAAATAACTAGACAAGATTGCAAAGCAATGGGGAGCCTGGTTTAATTATGTACTTGCTGCCTCAATTAGTAAAGGAAAAGCACTGGCCTGCCTAGCATAATTGGCAAAGCTAGCGAAGAGGGCATCCAACACACCTACCCTTGAGGCCTCCCAGTGGGGCAAGGGAAGCCCAAGTGACTGGGAAAGCTGAAAGAGAGCAGCTCACTCATACACTGCTGCTTTCCATGCAGAAGCGTTAGGTCTCTCGAAGGCAGGTTTGCCAGGATGGGGCCATGGGAACAGCTGTGCTCTCTCCTCCACTAGCCGATAGAGAGTCTATGGTGCTCAAGTACTTTGGCAAGATTAGATTTCAGTGTGCAAATATATGCAGATCACTCTCAGCTTCTTCCACCTAGGAAAAGGTTTGATTTTGGTTTGCTTTCTTGCATGAATAATTACCTTCTGGAAAAGGGTGGGGGGATGGGCAGGTCATGCTTGTGAGGGATGGATACTGTCACTGTCACATTATTGAATGCGTTCATTTGCTGACAGGAGGACACTGTTGTGACAGGTGCTTTCCAAACTTCTTGCTTCTTGGGGCTTAGGCTCCTAGGGTTTTCCACACTCAGGAAAGGTAAGGTGACTCTGCCCAAGCCAATACCAGTGCGCACTGGTTAAAACTCCTTCCATTCTTGTGGGGCTGGTCTCATTAAGGTGTCTTTAGTATATCCTCTTCAGAGGATTGATGTCATACCTTTGGTTGATTTGTTGTAACCCCCTTGAATATCCTCAAGATCCGGTCTTAAAAGTAGAAAAGTGGTCAGAGGAAATGTGGTCAATGCATTGAAAGCAATGAATTAGACTTGGCTTGAAGACAGACCCAAAGGTTAATTGGGCAGGATCTTTGCTCCTGAGCTCAGAGGATCTGGGCCATGCACAAGGGACTCTGAGGAAGCTGGTACAGGGTGGCTATGAGAGAAGATGACAAACATACAGGCAAGGTTGGGGAGCCTTGACAGATCACCAAGGAGGTCAATACGATCATGAAGCAGACCATATAAATAAGTAGGGGGCAGCTTATGGAAGGCCTTCAAGACAGTGACAAGAAGTGAAAATCTAATGTGTATGGGCATCCTGTGCTGTTACACAAAGCGGTGGTGCAGTAGTAGGCATGGAGGATGAGTTTATCTGCCATACGTTGTCTGTAGGAAAGGGCAGACAGTATTTCTGTGTGGGGGGCCAGAGCAGAGAATGAGATGCATGTGTCGTGGTAAACACATGCGGCAAACTTTAGGTCAGGTCAGCAGAAGCTTCATTTATTAGAGAATGCATTCTGGACAGACTCCTACACAACTGGAGAATCGTGAAGAGGTCTGACCGCGTACAACAGGTGAGGCGAGTTCATATCGAAAATATGAGATCATAAGCATGGCAATGACAGATACCAATGAGCATTTGCCATGACTTTGTTAGTAATGCACGTTTTTCTATTTTATCTTTATGTTAGCAGATTTTAAGGGTTTCTCGTCTAACTTGTGACCTTAGGGGTCACTTCCTGCTTTCCACTGACTCAGCAGGCTGGTTTGTGGTTACTTTTGTGCTAAGTTTTTGTTTTTTACTAGACCAGGACAGGATGGTCTCAGTCTTGAGTTAGTTTGGCAGTTTTGGGTCATGTCCTTTTGACTTCCCCATAGCCTAAGCTGAATACGTGATTTACACCCTTACACGTAAAGGAGATTCAACTCCATTTTTCTTTTCTTCCACACATGGCTGACTACATCATTCGCAGTTCCACCAGAAGACATTCCTCTGAATTATTGTATGATGTTCAGTATGGTTATTTCTGTTCTGTTCTGTTCTGAAACTCACCATTTAAAGTCGTCAAATGCTAATAAAAATACTCTTTGATAACAATTGCTACTATTATTTCCAGCTAGTTCAAAAATATTTAAGTCCACAAACAACAGCAACCGAAAGAAAAAATACTTGGGGAAGTTGATTGTCATGCACCTGCAATCAGAAAAATCAGAGCTTGATGATGACGATGATGAGCAATCTCTCAATACAATCCTTATTCTTGACTGCCTCGCATCTTGTATAGTGTGAAGTGGATACAAGACATTCCCATGGCAGCTTGGTAGGAATGTTACGCAAACTCTCCAAAGGTGTAAGCGACTGCCCAAAATGCTAGGTGGTGGAGGCTTTGAGCCAGGGAGAAGGCATTTTCCAGAAGTGATGAAGAAAATGATCTCAAATGAACTACCTGGAAGTTTTCTCTTAATTGGCAAGAGAATGAAATCGAAGACTGTTTTAAATGTAACCCTGGGTGCGACACTACCTGCGCCCTCACCTGCATAGTGGGATCCTGGATACCCGAGCTGGTGACCCTGCTCAGCTCCCTGGGTAGCTGCTGCAAAGTCCCCGAGCAAAGAGCCTCCCTTTACAATCAAAAACCTTGCAGACCGTTATAAAACTATTTACAGGATTTCATTATTTACAAGGTAACATATAACCAATGCAATAAAACAGATGTTACACTGCATGACCTGGCAATGGTAGCTTAAGGGTTAATGCTTCTTGGATACACATTACACCAGAGGAAGGTGTGCAAATTACCCACAATAAATAAGCAACCAATAAATAAATACATTGATACTCCAACTAATAAACCATCAAGAACTTATTTGCACAGCCTGTAACTTGTACACTGTGTACTGAGGACCCTGTGTGCACTGCCCCTAGCTGGGTGTCAGAGAACAGGACTGCATCTGTGTCCCTGCCCTGGAGCGGTGGGTGGTCCCTGCTGCTGCTCCAGGGGTCTCCGTGCAGCAGGTGGTGGCTCCTCAGCCACATAGGGGCTTGTAGCAAGGTTTTCCCAGGCTCAGACTCTCCTCACAGGCAGCTCCTCTCTTGTCCTGCCCTGGCAGGGCTCCGAGGGGAAAGGAGGGAGAACGGACACGTGCAGCTTCTGCTGCTACTTCTGCAGGGCTCTGCTAGGGGCTCTTGGAGGGGCAGCCGTGGGGAGATCCTTTTCCTGGCCTCCAGCCTGTCTCTCTCCCCCTCTCTTTCCCTGTTGTTTTTCCATCTGGGAAATCTCCTAAGCAACCCTCTCAGCCAATCCCAGGCCAGGACTCTTTCTGGGCTTTTGCTAACATCTCTCATTCAAACCCTGCTGGGGTTATATCATCCATCCCACTTCTAAGAGGGCTACCTCCAAAGCAGCTTCACTTGCCCTCAGGGCAAACAGTGCCCCTACTGGGACAAACTCTGTCTCTTCACACTCTGTCCCTCTGCAGGGCAGCCCTTCCTATTCCTTTAGTGGTTTATCAACCGGGAGGGGGGGCGCGATGCGGCCAGATGCTGAGTCCAGAAGTGCCAGTGGCATTTCTCGTGGGGGCTGGGGGCACCAGTGCTTCCCCCGCCCGTCACCTAAGCCTTGAGCGCTCGCTCTCAGGGGGGTGCAAGTGCACCCCCTATGCATTGCCTATGCACAAGAGCCAACACAGAACAGTGCATCTACACGTGCATTGAAGTGCTTTAGTTAATGTGCATTAAATCTAGTGCCTCCATTGTGAAGTACTAGGAAAATGCACATTAGTTTGTCTTAATGTGCACTAGCTAAAGAGCACAGGGTGCCTATACATGAGCAGGGAGGCTGCTTTGACACTGCAATCCTAGAGCACTGGAGCAGACTCCATGTAATTCCAGCATATTGGTACAGACTTGTTTGACGAGCTTTAGATGAAGCACCCCTGCCATTATTTTGAAGTGCGGGGATGCTGATACATGAGATGCTTTAATTAGAGTGGTTTTTGGATCTTTTCTAATTAAAGCCTCCCCACCCTGAGCACATGTATAAATGCCTACAGTTAAGTGATGCTTAATGCGCATTAGCTTATTTTAACATGCATTATCTAAAATGGTGGTGGTGTGCTTTTGAACTAAAACACCTTTGAGGTTTTCTGTGCATTTCCCCACTTATACAACTGCACACAGCGCAGTGCGGTGTGTGTCGGCTCCTGTGTGCAGCAGACTCAGTTAATCGAATCTGCTCAGAAGTAGCAGATCTCTGGCATGTTGCTGAATGAAGAAGTAGGTATATAAATCCCTGTTTTTTTCAGGGGTTTAGGTTGTAGCTGTGTTGGTCTAAAGACATAGGCAGACATGGTTCCTTGGGTGAATTTGATATCTTTTATTAGACCAACCCAAATAGTTGGAGAATAGTTATTAAGTAAGCTTTTGGGTTCAAAACCCTTCATCAGGCTAAGGAAGTGTCAGCAGTTGGTGTGCGCTCTTCCTGGATGGAATGACAAGTAAAGAAGCCAGGGGCTGGGCTGGGCTGGGCTGGGGAGTCAGCCACCAGGCAGATTATAATGTATCAAAAATTCAATGTCTATGTTTAGTCCGTGATATCTAGTATCCAGCAGGTTGATGAAATGGAGCTCATAGGCTCATCTCTGGGAAGTGTTGTGTAAGTTTCCTTGAGGATCAGGACTGAGAGATTGGCGAGAGAGTGGCCCTCCTGTGAGAAATGTGCCCCCACCGGTAACTGGGTATTTCTGTCTTTGATGGATTTCCGGTGTGCGTTCATTCTGGTGCACAGTTGTTGTTTGGTCTCTTCTACATATCTTCCATCAGGGCATTTGGTGCACTGG
>JAGPOW010000304.1:15139844-15175424 GCA_030014935.1 Caiman crocodilus
ACATTTCTGGTGGTGCAGCTGTAAGATGCAGGGATGCTGATGGCTCTGTTGTGGGGTGTAGTAATAGTGGGGGTGGTGGAGATGTGTTGGCAGGTTTTGTATTTCTTGTCCTGCCACGGTCTGGATCCTTTTGGTGTGTTTGGGCTTGAGGAAGTTTGCTTCTGGTGATGAGGTTGGCGAGGTTCGGTGCTTGTTTAAAGGCTAGGATGGGTGGCTCTGGGAAGATCTTTTTAAGAACAGGGTCTCTGTCTAGTATGGGTTGCAATTTTTTGATGATTTTCCGTACAGGTTCAAGGGAGGGGTGACAGGTCATAACCAGCAGTGTGTGATTTGTGGGAGTTTTTCTTCTGTACTGCAGCAGGTCTTCACGTGGTATCCAGGTGGCTCTTTCAAATGTGTGATCTACCTCTCTGGAGGAGTGTCCTGTTTTTTTCAGGAATGCTTTAATGTGCATTAAAATAAGCTAATGCACATGAAGCACACATATAGATGCATCCACTGCATTGCCCTCTCATTCTGTTCCCTCACGTGTCCCAACTAAATGGGGTCACAGCTATGGATCCTGGCTTTCCACCAGCTTCAGTCAGATGCATTGTTTTCTTACATCTCCTTTTCTTTCATGTCCCTCTACACTATATCTCTCCATCTCATCTTTGGTCTTCCTCTTCCCCTTCCGCTTCTTCCTGGTAATGCCATTCTGGGAACTTCTTTTTCCACGTAGCTTTCTGGACTCCTTTGAATATGGCCAGTCTCCTCTTGCACTTTTGTAGATGCCTCTATTACCTTCACTAATCCTCGGATGTAAATATTCCTCACTTTATCCATCTTCATCACTCCATGCATCCATCGGAGCAATTCTGCCCATCTGGTGCCAGTTCTCAACCCAGACGAAGGAGGATGGTTAGTATCAGGAAGGGCATTTTGTCAAATCATCATGATGCCCACTGCATTGGCCTTTGCAACAAAAACTGGAATCTAGATGGCTTACCTTTCCATATTTTACTTGAAATAGGAAGGCAGAGCTACTGTGCAGAGCACTGCAGCTACATTCAGGTGTCTGGGAAAATGATGGACAGTTTTGGCATAGGATATAGCGGGTTTGTAATTTGACTGAAAGTAAAGCTGAGGGAAAGGGAGTGGTGAATTATATGTGTACACGAAGAAGTTGGAGGTGCTGGGGAATCCACCATCCGATACTTCCTGCAGCTAGCTGGGAAGTATGTCTCCGGGATGTTTTCTCCGCATAGAAGATGCAAACTAGGTTGCTTGTGCAAAAAAGTATGATGATTACACAGTTTCACAAAATGAGACTGAAACCCTTTTAAATTTTGCAAAGTAAAAAAAAAAGTCATGTCCTGAAGTTCTCACTGATTGATATTCAGATACCAGAGGGTGAGCATAGCGTATATTCTTGAATACTCTGGATAGATAGACTTTGTGGGTACGGGGGCTTGGGTAGGTCTGAGATTAGGGGGCAGAGGGCTGTATGTTCAGCAGCTTGCTGGTGTTATGTAACCACATCACACAATTTCCATCTCACACATGCATAATCCATCACTTTTAAAGACTTTTCCTCATATCGTTTAATATAAAATGTTGTTCATTGTGTCAGTCGGCAGGAGGTTTCATAGGTCCTTTAGGCAACTTAAACAGTGATTAATCAAAAAAGGCTCCACCTTTTTTGTGCTGTTAATGCTGTTGTTAGGTTGGAAGCAAAATAATTTATGGCTTTTCCTGATCCTGTTAGCTAGGATGTCTGATTAATTTTGGCTCTGGGATTAAGTCAGCAAAAGAAATTTGACTTCCACAAGCTAGTGATATATATCACACTCCCCAGTTCACTGTAGGGACAGAGCGGTATCTTTCTGCCAACGTTTTTATTGTATCCTCAAATATAGCCAGAAGGTGGCATTACGTACTAGTTTTATTACTGCTTGTGACTGGGGATTGAATTGATCTCCAAGTACAGTGCATAGGAGGCTTCCCGATCCTGACATAGCTGGAAAGCAGGATCATATCATATTCTAGAGCTTGCATCTTGCTCAAGTGAAATAAAAAATGTGCCAGTCTGCTCAAGTGTAAGTCAGAGACTAGAATAGCTGAGGTTTTGTTATTATTCAGGCTTCCAGGAACTAGAGAGCAAACACACTGTGGGATGATAGAGATGTCCGCATCCGGTTCTGTCTGGAGTCTTTTCTCCTTCCTGAGAGAAGATTCTTCATTTTTCTCTCTCCTCTTTTCTACTGTCTTCTGTCGGGGCCCTGCGTGGCTCTCAGAGCTGTCAGCAGAAATCTCAGTCGAAATGCGTCGGCTCACTACAGAGCGATGCAAGACTAGTCTCATGTTCAGGGGCTAAGAGTGCAAACACTGCCCTTGGATTGTCACCTGCAAGCTTGGAGACTGAGCTCGACTCCCTCACATCTTGCATATTGCTGTTACACCGTAAATTCGGGAAATGTACTGTGTTACCGATCATTAGGGATCCTGGTTTTCTCTGTTTAAAAAAAATATCACAAGTTTTCTGATAAAAAACTTGCAGAGTTTCTGATGAAAAATTCCCAAATCCATGTTTTCTCATGATTAAAATGAAACACCACTATATATATGGGTGTCAGCTGGACATAATGTTTTATTGCTATATTTACACTTTTAAAGTAATTTGGAAGCTTACCAGTGCCTCAGTCACTGTAATGAAATAAATTCTAAATGCTTAGAATTTTTTATGTTTGATTTTGGGTTTTTTATCATGGAAAATCAGAGCTCCCCCTGCCCGCTTTGCTCACCATAGCTGCGGCTATTCTCCCCACTGGTTTTTGGAGCTGAGCAGCCCTGATGTGCTGGTGCTGTGCCCATGCCATTGCTCCTCACTCCTGACCCATAGCCCCTTGGCCCTGCCGGCGGCCCCCACTCGGGACCCATATCCCCCTGGCACTGCTCGTGCCCTTCACTCTCAATTCACAGCCCCCCAGCCCTGCTGGTGCCCCTCACTCCCCACCCACAGCCCCCTGCCTCCACCCCCAGCCCTGCTGGAGGGGCCCTAGCTGCCAGCACTGTGGGGCCAGGGACCTGGGTCTGCGACCCCCTGTCCTGGCAGCAGCATCTGAGCCCCAGCTGCTGCTTGTTGGAAGCGGCGCTGCTACAGCCAGAGTGGAGTGCAGAGCCTGGCTCCCCCTGCCCCATGGGTGGCACAGCTGGAGCAAAGCCAGTGTGTCGGGGGGGGGCAGATGTGGCTGCCCACTGTGGGCTCGGGGTTTCCCACCCTGCAGCCCTCTCCCTGGGGCCTCTGCAGCCCAGCAGGCAGGATCTGGTGTGGTAGGGCAAAGCTGGGTGGGGAGGCTCGGTGTTGCTGCCAGAAACCCTGCACCACCATGGCCAGGCAACCTGTGCCCATCTGGCAGCAGTGGGGGCACAGCTCCATGCTGGCACCCCCACTGCTGCCAGGCAGGCAGGGGGCACATTGCCACAGCAGTGCAGGGCTCCCGGCAGTAGCACCAAGCCTCCCCGCCTCGCTATGCCCTTCCGTGCCGGGTCCCACACTCTGGGCCATGGAGACCCTGGGGGAGAGCAACAAGGTGGGGAGCCCCGAGCCCACAGGTACCAGCCTGCATCTGCACCCACTCCATGCACAAATCTGGGGGCATGTGTCCCTCATGCCTCCCCAGGAGTGCACACAGTGGCAGGGAGCCAGCCCCTCTGCCCCTGGACAAGCCACCCATGGCTCTGTCCTGCCTTGTGGCTGCGCGTTCCCACCCCAGCCCTAGAGCCTCAAGCCCTAGGCCTTATGCACCACCCTGACTGAGCAGCAGCCCCAGCCCCAGCCCTGCCCAACTCCCTCCCTTCTTTCCTTCTTCTCTGTGGGGGCCTCAATCCCATGCCCCCCAACTTCGATTTACCTGTGAGGGGCTGTGGGAGTTGCTCTTCATGCTGCCTAGCTGCCATATGCATGAATGCACAAGCACATGGCACCACCTGCCTGATCACCCTCCTCCCACTCCCTCCAGCCCCTTGCAGGCTGGACTTCTGCCAGCCTGCAAGGGGAAACCTGCCATTTCCTGTGTTTTTCCCTTTTAAAGGAGAAAATCTGCATTTTTCCATGTTTTTTCTTGGCAAATGGAGAACCTGGATCCCTACTGATCATAGGTACAGATCATGACACCATCGAGCATGTAGCATCTTTCCCCTGTGTGGTTATTTTTCTCTATCACTTGACTCAGGACGTAATGTGATATGTGAAAGGCTCCTTCTTTATAGTAGAATTTGTCTCAATCCCTTGGTTCAAGAACTGAGTAGGCAGGGCCAGAAGCAGGAAGCTGCTGTGGCATGATATAGCCTGTAGCCTGAAAACTCAGAAAAATGTCTCTACTCTGACTTGGGACTGCTGTATCTCAGGACTTGCTGCACTGCATGTGTGAGCTGGCTTTGATGACTGAACCCATGGTAGAACCAGCTTCAGTGCAGGGACCCACCTGATTCGTGGCTGAAGATCAGAGTCCTGGGTGGGCTTACGTGGTCTGCACTGACGCCCTTGTCACTGTGACTTCAAAACTATTAGCTTTCAAGCTCAACTAGCTCTGCCCACGTAGAATTGCAGCTTAGATATGCCCCTAGCAAACAAGCATTTTTATTAACCCAGTAATTAGATGCAGGAGTCCCTTCTTTGAAGCTGATAAACTGGAGGCTGAGTTATTTTCAGCTGGTGCAAATCTATTGGCTTCAGTAGAGCTCTTGCAGCTCAACCAACTTCTGCTCTGGCCCTGAGGTTGTCAGTAGGACATCTTCGCAGGCTGCTATAACTTGAAGGCACAGCAGATTATATTTTTGATCTATTAATTTTCAGGGTAGATGGCTAGTACCAGATTTTCTAAAGCTGGCATGTAAAAGGCACTTACAAAATGCACATGTACTTACATTTGCATAGCACACTGTGATGGGCATTTGCATATTGAATTACCCATTTTTGTACAAGAAATAACTGTAATAAAGTAGCATTGTGTATAGTATATTGTGGGTATTTAGGGCTACATTTTTTAACATGTGGGCCCAGATTCTCAAGAATGACTTGAGTTTTTCAACAGAGACTTGTGAGTTGGGGATGCTTCAGGTTTTGGGTGCTCATCTTGAGACATCTTAAAAGGATCGCTTTTCAGAAAGCATTGAGCACCCTCTGAGAGACCTAAATCCCTAGTCACCTAAAGTCTTGTCTGGATCTTTAAAGCTGGTGTTATATGTTTGAAAAGGGTCTGTATTATATGATATATCTGGTCCCTCTGTAACATCAAGTCATACCTGCTTAATTCTCTGACAAATTCTAGTTTTTACTGCTGGCTGCATGGTAGAGCTATCCTTGCTATGGAAGAATGAACTGGATTTCATCTTGCCTGATGCATCAGTGACAAATTTGTCAGCTGAGTTCTGACCACAGGATCTTTATTACTGAGGATAAATGGCAGATGGAGTTTTCATCCCCTCACTTAATTTTGCAACACTGCCAGTTAGCAAGTCAATGATGGTCTTTCTAACTGGGCAGGTTTGGTATGAAAATCATCCACTGATTACTGTTATCCCTTCATTTTAAGGCTGTGAGGATGCATGTCTTTATTTTTGTAGCTAGAGGATCCCCTGTTCTGGAACGGAGCAGGGAGGGTGGCGTGAAAACAGAACTTTTGCTCCACTCTCAAGTATGATAAATGAAGCAATGGTGGCTTTGAAAGGTAGGCATTTCTCTTGTAAATGATGTACAACATTAGATTCAGTTCGCTTCATTCTTATAAAGCAGGTCCCTTACATTGGCAAGAGGCTTTATATAAGAGGAGGGGGAAAGGATCTGGCCTGTAATTTTGCAGGTGATTAGTCAGTCATATGGACAACTGCCTTTGGAAGGTTCCCAGTTTCTTAAGATTAATGTAATTTTGAGATGCTGCTGATCTCTTGGTTAAACATGATCACGCATGGTCCCAGGTCTCTGGGCATCTTTCAGTATCATCATCTCCAGTGTAAATTCACACAGGGCTCATCTCTGCCACTAGATTGGCAGATTATGGCACTGGGGGGCCTTGAACACACCCTGCCCTTGTCCCACCTACCTAAATTTGTGCACACGCTTCACACTGGAAATACACTCATGAGGCTGCTTTGGCCTCGGTCTTCAGGCAGGCTCTTGAGCTCTTGGTCTCCAGCAGGCCTGAGTTGGTGCTGGGGATGAGTGGTGAACAAACGCACTTGTAAGCCACTGGTTGTGCAAGCCATCAGCTGTCCAGTGGGTGGGATGTGTTCAAGTATCCTGGTGCTGCTGAGGTAGAGATAAACCCACCATGCCATTAGTGGGTGCATGTATAACATTAAAACGTGACAGCAGCTTCTCTCTAGGGTTTAGGGCCTGAACCAAAGCCAAATGAGAGAATTGGAGAGAATCCCGTTGACTTCAGTGGGCTTTAATTCAGGCCCTGGCCTTCAAACAGGAGTGGAACGTGCTTAGCTACCCCAGAGGTAATAAGAGCATAAGAACTGCCTTGTACTAGGTTGGACCATAAGCCCAAGTAGCACAATACAGGTTTCGCTTGCTTTATGCGGGTTCTGTATGTTCAAATTTGCTCTTATTCAATGACCCTTTTTATACCAAAAATTGGTTATATGTGCAATAAATTTACTCTTATGTAATAAGTGCCTGTAGTCAGCTGCCTTGAGCAGTGCATTGTGGGAGTGATGCACACCAAAAAATAGTATCCTGTGTGGATCTGTGCTCCTTGCTCGTTCTCTGCGAGATGTGTTTCTGTGGTTGCTATCCCCATTATGGTAACATTCACCCCCACCCTGTGCTTGTGCGTACTGTCTGCTGTTGGTGAGTACCAAAATGATTTTGTAAAAGTGGTAGAAATGGGCCTGGCGGTCAGTACGGTCAGGGTCTTAGAACGTATCCCTATTTGTTACATTGTGAAGTGGGTTCCCTTTATGCAAATGCAAGTTATGCACTGTTTTCCAGGAACGCATGTACAGCATAAAGTAAGGGAAATCTATATCCTGTCTCACAGGCTGGGGAGAATCTGGATGGCTGTGGGGATGTTCTTCTGTCGCTCCTCTGCATATTTCTCTGGAAAGTTTCACTGGATGGCGTCCACAGGCTCCTTGGACATGTTCAAGGGGCAGTGGGCACTGGCAGGCATTCTCTGCTCAGTGTCCCCACTTGGAGCCATTGGTATCAACCTGGGACCTTCTCTTCCCTCCCTGTTTTCTCTCTTTTTGCTGCCTCACAATCTGGTGATCTGCACCAAGTGGCCTCCCTGTAACCAAGGGAGACTCATAGCTTTTCCAGGGCCCTAAGCCCACCACCCTGCATCTTTATCAAATAGGGTCAGTCTCACATGGTGGCACAGAGTGGGTGTTGGGGGGTGACCAGAGCATGGGCAGAATCCTGCAGCTTCCTAGATATAACTAGGAATTTAGGCTGCTGGGCAGAGGTCCCTGAGAGTGGAGAGGGGTGGGATCCTAAGTGCTGGAGAATGGAGCGGGGCATGGGAGTACCAAACTGGGAGACTGTGTGTGTGCGTGTGTGTGCGCGTGCATGCACGCACGCATGGATAGCAGTGAGTGCCAAGCACACAAGAGTTTTACAGCACGCATGATGCTGCTGCTGCTGCTGCTCCTGCTGCTGCTGCCAGGCACAGGCTGGTGTGGGGCGGTCTCCAGGGAATGGTTTTTATTGGTGCAGCTAGGACCATATCCTTCCTTATATGTTGCAGAGCTGGGTGTCTTACATACTTCTCTGGATTATTTACTTCCATTATAGAAGTAACTAAAAATAACTAACTCAGAAGCCACCAGGGAAGGACTCCTGCCTTGTCCGCACAGCAAAGAACAACTCATACAGACACTCTCATGGACTCAGAGGAACAGACTTCCATCTTCAGCCTCCTCTGTGCAAAAATGAAGTTTATTTCTTACCTATGGGGACTTTTTACCATCTTGAATTTTCCCTGAGCCTGAGGAAGGGCGTGTGAGCCCAAAAGCTTGTAGAAAAAGATATATATTTTTTTCAATTTCTTAGTTAATAAAAGGTATCATGTCTGAACCAAGAGCTCTAGAGTTTTGCATGACTCAGAAACCTACATTTAAAAATACTCGGGAGTCTTTGTGTGGCCAATAAGTGAAGGGATAATTCCTCTTTAAGGCTGGACCTCCATTTAGTCCATTGGCTGGGTGAGGTTTTCTAAGCAATGGGTGCTCTCCAACTCCATTTTGCATAGTACCACAAAAGGTCAAAGGCATAAATGGCCAGCTAGGGCTGCAGAATAAAATCTGAACTTGTGTGTGATAGCCATTTGAGCTCTTCTTGTGAACTGAATGTGCTTTGGGTCTATACATGTGTGTGGCTCAGCACATACAGTATATTCACAATGTGCAGCACATCATTCAGTAGTACACAAACTGGCTGGGACAATTTACAATGGTGATTTTTCTACTGACGGGTAAATTAATGTTCTCTATTATAGGCATTTAATCAGTGCCAGCTTTCTCAGTCTCTAAACAGGCCACCGAGATGGAAGATTGATTGGTCTGAATACATCATATATAAAACAGGAATACTTTATAATAGCATAAATGACGTGCTTGTTTCTCGGAGCCACAAAGACAGCTCTGTGGTAAAGAGGGGTGTTGACAGGATTACAGTGAGCACAACAGACGGGAGCGGGGCACTGGATTTTCTTCAGGACTTCAAGGCAAACTGAAATGACCTAGAGACGCTCTGGGGCTCGGCACACAGGGATGATAATTTGTTTGGATAAGATCCTGATACTCCCTACGCTGCCTGACTGGCTTGAATAGAAATGCTGACTCTGTCCTCTTGCTGTACTTTGTGGCATAATTAATGGATTGTTATGTAGCAATGAAATTAGTCTTTGTATTTATACAGGTGGCCAAGCTCCCCAAGTTGCACGGACAATCTCTATTAGTGTTAATTACCTTTTTATTCAGAACAATGTGACAAAGAAAGGGCTATTTTTCCCATTGACACAAGAGGGTAAGCCTCATTTTCAAAAGTGATTTAAACAACTTGTGGCAGGGCAAGAGAGAATGAGGTTCTGCCACACATCAGCTGCTCTGTGGTAAGCTGCCCATGTGTGCACACTTGTGCTGGGGTAAGTGGAAGCAAACCCTCCATCACTTTCCTCCCGCAGTGAAAGAAGGGGGAGTCACTGTGTTTTAGCTGTCACCTTGCAAAGCAGAAGCATGTGCACGTAGGCAGCTGAGCAGTGGGTGTCTTGGGGAAAAACCCCACCCTCTTTTACCAAGTGATAAATATTTTGTGACTTCATATTCTGACTCTCGATATTTCACTGAAAGACAATGACACATCCCATGTGTCACTGGACTCCCATGTCACTAGGGAAATAGCAAAAACATAACCACTGGTCTCAGAACTGCAAGATTCATGGCTGAGAGTGGACTGAACTCTACAAATCGAGGAACATTAGTTATCACACTTCATTTACCTTTATGAAATGGCCCAGAACTGTAGCTGTTATAACCCAGGGGAGTTCCAGTGAAGTCAGTGGATAAGCTCTCGTATGTTCAAACCTGACCTGCTTACACCTGCTGACCCAGGTACACAGCAGTGACATTAAGGAGAAAGGGGAAGATTATGCAACTTGTTATTGAGAGCAGCAGCCTATGTTTTAATGGAGTCACCCGTGGCTTAAAAGATCTTGCGTGCTACCTGGAGCCTCCTACAACCCTTGGAACAGGTTGCAAGATAAGCACAGATTTTTCTCCTTAGCCCCAAATCCTTTGCTTTTGTGAGCTGGTTTATTTTCCCAGTGAGGCACACAAGGGTATCATTTACAGCACAGTAAATCCATTCCTAGAGCACTGTGGTACTCGGCCTTCAGTCTAGTGTTTAACAGCACACTAGGCATGACTTGCCGAGCTGTAACTCACCTACTGTCATAGTTTCTTGCTTAATTACAAAGCACTAAAATGGGAAATAACAAAAATAATTACTGTAATAAACCAACAAAATAAAATATGTATGACTGAAATTAAAACGTCTCCATCCAGACCTAAAGGCCCAAAGATTAACCTGTGTATGGGGGAGGCATTTGGGGACTAATTTTGCTTTCAGATTCATGCAGGATACATTGACTTCCTTGGACATCTTGTGGGTTTCAAGCTTAGATTCTAGCTGTAAGGACAATGCTTTAGCTCTCGTGTCTGAAAAAAAACCATACTCTTTAAATTAAGCTAATTTATTTCCCCAGTGTGAAAACTGAAGTGTACTATAAGGTATTCTGCAGGTTCAACACCACATATAGGTATTGACCTAGTGCGTTATGAGCTAGGTAAGTAGAGGGCAGAGATCTACTATGTAATGCACAGCATTTGCTTGTTTCCCTGTTCCCACGTCTCCTGCACTCCCAAGACTGATATGTGCATTTCATCTACCTCTTGCCTCTTGTCTATACACTGCCAAGCACATGGCTGTGTGTCTGCACACCATTTAGCACAGCAGGATTCAGATTATGCTGGGGATTACTAGGGACTATTGTAATACAACAGTACTTTGAGGATCATGAGACTTTAATGTATGTTCATAGGTGTGTGAATGCATCTGTCACTTACCTTTGTGCATATTACAGCAATTTAATTTTTTTCTGCTTTAGGATGGATTGTGCATTTTCCTGAATTCTCATGAGCTTAGATATGGGACAGAGTCCCTGCATGGAGACATGATCTATGGTGGTGGAAGGGGTCTTTCTGTCATAGACTCATGGAGAAGTAGGGCTAGACATGTTTTCCAGAGGTCATCAAGTAGTTCAACCCCCTACTCGAGACAGGATCATTCCCATCCAAACCATCCTCCATCCTCTTGAAATCCATAATCTACATTCTTGGGCTAAGTACAGACAGTCAAAAAGCCCAAGGCTGAATTGATTCAGTCTTTGCAGGTTAGTCTAAGCTGCAGGGATTGAACTGATAAGCAAATGAACACACATTCACTTTTGGTTCAGGAAATGCAGCCACATGCTTGCAGTAGCTCAAGCCAGAAGTTGGAGGTGTTAGAACACACCTGCCAGTCACTGCCCAAGGGGAGGGAAGAAAGAAAGTCCAGCTGGAGTGGAGGGGGCATGGCCATGCCTCAGCCCATACTCTGTCTGGGTGGGGGTGGGGATAGTGGCATTGAATTAATAAAAGCTTAAACAAGAATAATTCTTTCTCTGAAAAACTATAAGCTGAAGAGTTATAAATGCAGCCTGGGCTATGTGTTCACTTACCCTTCCTGCTGTGCAGTCCAGAATCACAGCAGCAGGACTGTGCACGGTTGCTCATCACTTCCTCTTCCTACTTCCAGGTGCCTCTGGGATTTGTAGTCCACACTTGCAGCCAGCACTAAGTTTTAGTAGGGCAGGAAAGCTCTGTACTTGGGGGAAGGTGAGTTTAACTCTCCTCCCTGGCCCCAGACCCCAGCTGGGGTTTGCCTGGGGGGGCAGTGAGCCAGCCAGTTCTCACCGCTCCAGCTAGAGAGCAGAGGGGAGGGGCCAGCCCTGTTCTCTGCAGCAGACAGCATAGCCCAGCCCAGGGCTGAAAAGCATGCTGGGATGCTGGGGGACTCTGATTTAACTTAAACCAGGAAGGGGTCTGGGACAGAAATTTCATAAACTGGTTTGACCTAAATCAGTGAAGTCTGATACTACATTCAACCAGGTTTATCTTAAACCATTTTCAGCCATTTTGAAACTGGTTTATGTGCACCGAACTTCTGTTCTGTTATAGGTTTAGATGAGTTTCTGATCACTTAAACCACTTTATGTGTAACTTCTACCCCTAGTCTTAGTAAAAGTACCGTCGACCCTGACAGAACACAAAACATGACACCTTAACCTGGCACAAGTAAAGCAGGGAGACCATGGCAGCCAGCATACTGCTTCTGTAAAAGGTTGTTAATATACGGTCAGGAGATCCCAGGTAGAGGGCCATGCTTTGCTATAACCTTTTGGAAAGACGGAAGCTCCATCAGCAAAAGCACTCATCTGTCAGCGTAGCTATGTCCCCAGGAGGAAGGGAGAACTATGTTGCTGGGAGTTGTGATCTATTTGTCCCTCATATCTTTGATTTAGTGAGAGGGATGCGCATACTCATAGGCAGTTGCTTAGGAGTAGCAGATAGAGCACCTCTATCACCTCATGATAACATGTTCATATGCCTGCAACCTGAGTTTGGGGCCAAACTTTCTGTGGAGACAGGAGGGAGTAGCTCTCTACAAACGGAACAATTTGCTTGTAGGGCAAGGTGTGCACACATTTTAGTCTCATGGCTCCACATGGGAGGAAAGTAGTAGATGGTCTCAATCAAATCTGGGTCTGATTAACACAGATAAGATTGATGCCTGCAAGTGCTTTTTAGAATATTCCTAGTGTGGCCATGTTGGTGAAGGGCTACCTTGGAGGCAGGGGCAAAAATGGGTTATTCTTCGTATGTAAAATAAAAGGGCATAGACAGCTATATTGTCCAGTGATCTGAGAGACCATGTCTAACTGTTTTTAGGGTAGTTCAATATGGTCTTCAGTGCTTAGGATTTTTTAAGACCTTTTCCAGGGTTTTAGAAAATTCTCCTAGCCATATTGTCAGCCAATGGCAGTATGAATCTGTTCCTCTAAATAAAAAAACTGCTGGAAAGAAGGGGTTAAAAAACCTCCTGGTTGTCAGACAAGGCCCACTTCACACGTCAGAGAAAGAACTTCTGCTTCTCTCGGTGTTCTCCGGCCATGAAATAGCATTTAGGCACAGTAGCTACTCACTAACCTGTGAAACCAAGAATGAGAATTGTGTTTAATGGGCCTCTTAAGTAATGCATGTACTTTTGAATTTTACCCATTTCCAGCATTACCGCTGATTGTGGGCTGCCATGCAGATAACTCTGCAATTTGCAAAAATGCACAATTGTTATTAGGATTGACTATTGCTATTATCAGTGTTTGTGTGCCATTTACAATGAAAGCAGGTTTAAGATGTAATTAAGGGAACAGCTTTTCATTTTCGGGCTGCTCTCATTCTTTAACATTTAAATTAAAATAAATGACAGTTACTGAGTATTGTTCAGTACTCCCAGCATAAGTTTCCGCTCATCAGAAATTCTCAAGTAGGCAAATTCTTATTTCCTCTCTCTCTCTCCATGTCAGTGATAGAGTGGTTCATCTTCTCTGGTCTGGCTTTGCCGTGTTCAGCACAGGGCTCAGGGGGATAGGAGTGTTTCAGAAGTGTTTTTAATTGTGGTAAGCATTTTTAGACTTTCTTTTCATTCTTTCTAGCACTCTAATATGTCCCTTACCCCAGGCCAGCTGGGCTTTTTTCAAGCTTCTGGTAAAAGTTAGAGCAGCCTAAAGCTTCTCTAATTTATAGAGTCCTAGAAAAGCAGGACTGGAAGGGACCTCCAGAGGTCATCTAGTCCAACCCCTTGCCTGAGGCAGGATCAGCTCCATCCACACTCACTACTCACAGTCCCAAAATTATGTTCTGGCAGTCAGGATTATTGTGAGGATTGCCTTATCCTGCAAAGACTGCCTACACAGTAACTTGGTATGAAGTGAGAATAGCACCCCAGTGCCATTTAGGGGTGACCTCTGTGCCGAGGGAAGCATGAAGAGGTCAGTTCCGGCTTTTTTCCCCTCGTTGAGTTGTACTTGATTGATAGCAATGGTAAATGAAATACTCAGTTTATCATGACTCAAGCTTGAGCATGCCCTGCTGCTTTGCTGACTTGATTACACTGCTCTGCTATCATCTCTCAACCTGCTCATAGTTCAGCCTCCAATCACATACCCCACTTTCCCCCTGTGGCCTGTAAAATGCTGCCTTCTCAAAATGAGCATCTCGGAAGATGTCTGTCATCACGTGTTTGCCTACGTGTCTCAGCTTGATCTAATAGTGTTTGGAAGGTGGCATTTGTGATGTGAGTCCCTGTCATTTGGAAACCGGGCTGATACCAACCACTCAGTCGCGCAGGCCATCAGAGTGCAATGAGTCTCAGCCATAATTGGGTTGTGACTTATACAGCCCGATGACACAAATGTAAAAGCTGCTGTCTGAGGCCTCAGTATGTCTCCAGTGCTGTTGGCAAATCTGTCCTGGCTTCTTTTCTGCTGTCCAGCCAGGTTTGATACCAGATAAGTGGTATCAAATACTGAACGGGGAGGTATAGCAACAAGTATCTGTGCCCTGGAGGCAGCGGTGGCAAGGGCAATGGCAGGGACCAAGATGGCTACAGTGCCTGTGGTGGCTAGGACAGCAACGGTGGCAGTAGCGTAACTAGGGCAAAGTGAACACGGCATCTGTGTGCTGACCATGAGGGGTGCCAGGATCCCCACTGCCAGGAGTCTTGGCCCTGGCAGGGGGAGCCCTGCCCTGCTTTGCTCAGCCGTAGAAGCCTGGTAGGCAGCACTGACCCAGTCTGTATCTGGGGGTCAGGGGAGGCAGTGGGGCAAGCAGAGCGGTGCTTTCCTCCTCCTCTCTGTCCTCCAAGGGCCTTTGCAGTGGACACCCCTGAGGACTCCTAAACTTATCTATGTGGAATGTAGCCCAGGGGTGAGATTTGGTTGAGGATGCTCAGAGAAGATGCTGAAAGAGGGGCCCAGGTGCTGCTGGCAGCTTCCTTTAAAGCTGCAGCTCTTCCTTGAGCATCCTGTTGGAGACTTGTATTGGTCTCTGATCAGATAACAAGACTTTTCATGTTCAGGATTACAGTGGTTGGTTTCAGCCTCCTCTGCAGAAGCAGCTGGCAGCAAATATGTGATAACAGATGTTGGGATAGTTTTCAGCCTTGTGTGAGCTAATCTTTCACTCGGTCCTTTGCAATTAGACATCCCTTGCAGGGTGAAGCTTTGACTAGTCCTCTAAGACTGAGAGGCAAACTAGTCTCCATCATTCTGGATGAAGGAGCCCTAGGCAGGCCGCCTGCTTTTCCAGTCAATTGACCTTATTTAAAGAGCTCTGTCAGAGACAATCATTTCTTGCTCAGCTTTCCTCCCCTGCTGCTCATGTGCGTTGTCAGTGGGGACTGTCTGGAAAGAGAGGCAGGAAAACCTGTGGGGGAGATATATGCTTCAGACGCACAAACAAGAACGCTACCCCTTCCTCGATTGCGCTGGGCTAATCTCTCTTGCTACACAGGTCCAGCTCCCAGACAAATTGGTGTTAAATTGCAGCCTGTCTCACCAATACCCGCTTTCCTGTATGTGAGCCGTATAGCTGCTGCGTGCCTGAGTATATGCGATGAGATCAGTTAACAAGCACACAGGATTTGCTTCTAGTGAAATTCAGGCCTGGTTTTGACACTGTGCTTCAGCATCCCGTGTTCTTCAGTTTGTGGTCGGGGAAGCCACGTATTCTAAGAAAGGACCAAAGTCACTCAGGCTAGCTACTGTGTCTGTGAGTGGGACTTGGGATCACTTGTGTAAAGGCTGCTTTGCCCACTCCGACTGCATGTGCCAATAATACAGTAGTGCAGCTGCCTTAATGTCGTGCTGAGTGCACACCTAGTACTGCTCACAACAACCTGCAGGTTCCTGAAGGTTGGAACATCTTTAGGTTTTCTGTCTCAGGTGTGTTTGTGCCCAGAGATGCCCCAGAGCATTTCCATTGCCTTATTTCTGTGGCACGGAGTGGGAGAATGTGGACAGGGCCCGCTTCACAGTGACACGGCCAGCTGTTCCATTAAGGCAGTGAGACGTGCCATAGACCTGATGGTGCAACCGGAGTGCTTTGTATTGGTGCGCCCCTTGTTCTGAGGACAGCCGAGTCAGTGTTTTCAGAAGAACAGCTTATTCACCAAAATTACAGTCTTAAGGGTGATCCAAACCCTTTGTGAATTCAGGGAGAATTAGTGTCACCTTAAAAAAATAGGGAAAATATTTTGGGAAAGTCCAAATATCTTGGGTTGCCGGTTTCCAAAGTTTTTGACTTTTCATGTTGGATGTTTTGTTTAGAAAATGAGTGTGCTTTAATAATGTATTTTTAAAAAAGAATAAACCTTCCACAACCTTGACTCTACACAGCCCTTTGCCATTTGAACTGATATCAAGCAGGGCTGCATGATTGCACCAATTTTGTTTTCCATCTTTCTTGTGGTCATCAAGATGCTCATCTGTGACTGTCTGCTACATGACACTGGCACTGAGTACAGGTTGGACAGGCACCTTTTCAGTCTCTCCTGTCTCCATGCCAAAACTAAAGTTACTTCAGTCTTGATTGTGGAACTTCATTACGCCAATGAATGTGCTGTCATTGCACATATGGAGGAGGACCAACAAATTACTCTTATCTGCTTCTCTCAAGTACACCAGTGCCTGGAACTGACCCTTAACATCAGAAAAACAAAGGTTTTTCACCATTGTGCTCTGGGCCAATTAATCTCCTCTGGGAAAGATCCTCATTGATGGACAGGAGCTGAAGAATGTTAAGCACTTTGCAAAGTACGCCAACATAGACGAAGAAATCCAGTATAGGATCCGATGTTCCAGCTCTGCCTTCAGAAAACCGAATCATCATGTGTTCAATGATTATGAAATCTGAACTCAAACAAAGCTCCTGCTATATATGGCTGTGGTAATTCCAGCTCTTCTCTACTGATGTGAAGCTTGGGTGACCTACAGAGAGCACCTGGACTGCCATCACCACTGCTGCCTCTGAAAGATCTTTGGCATGAAGCGGGAGGATTGTTGCACAAATGCATGTCCTCACTCATGTTAATACCACCAGGATGGAAATGTTGACTGTTCAACATCAGTTGCCTAAAGTATGTTTACCAAAATGACTGCTACACTCCCAACTCAGCCAAGGACAAAAGATATGTGGGGGCCAAAAGAAACGCTTCAAAGACACCCTCAAGCCAAACATTAAGAAGCATGGCATTGACACTACAAATTGGGAAAAAGTAGCCCGAGAGAGAGCTACATGTTGATAGCTTGTAAGAGAAGTACATTTTACTTTGAGGAAAACCATCTCACTCTCATGGTAGAAATGGAAGAACGGGAAACAAGACTAAGAAATCCATGGTTTAACCTTCCCTTTAACCACCACCGGTGGTGTTCGTCAGAGAGTCAACAGATCTAGGACTGGCCTTCTTAGCTATCAATGGACTCATCTACAACCCTTCATTTGACCTGTGGGAGTGATCATCCTCAACTGTGGGGGTTTGGTGATGCTGACAACTTCTGGGGTGTTTTTGATGCTTTGAGAGAAAGAAAGAATGAAAAATTTAGTTTGGGGTGGATTTAAATTCAACCCCTTTCCCCACCGCCCCAACTTTTTTCTGTTTTTCCAACCAAAAAAATCAGTATTTTGCCCAGCTTCAGTTTGATTGAAAACAGCTTAAAGTCTATGATAGCTTAAAGTCTTTGTGTTGGCTCATTATGAAGACAAGATAAATTCAGGTCCATGTCACTTTACCTGTTGGTTTGGAATATGGTCTTCACAACATGAATAAATTGTATGCCTGTAAAATTAACTCTAGAGACTAACTCTACTATTTGCTTGGCCCAGTTTTTTCTTGTTTTTAGAGTTTCATGTATTCAGGCTTTCATTCAGTTCACTGTCTTTTAAAAAATATCTTCCTTGGAGCAGTGGAAATTATAGTGTGTTTCGACTGGTTCAATTACTTACAAAGTGACATTCACAACAGTCCTCATATATATCCATTATACTTTATGAAACCTAATGAGAAGTTCCAAATGGACAGATCATATGATTCATTTTTGTTCCTTTCTTTGAAGAATATAGTTTTGAGATGAATATTCATAACTGTGACTCACATATTCGATGAATGTTCTCTGATTACACATCTAGATATTCTTGATTTTAATGTGTCTCCGAATGTCCATTTGTAAAGCCAAATTTTATTAAATTTTCAACATGCACTACAAATAATTTGTCACGTACAATAGAAATAATTCCATACTTGAAAAAAAATAAAATCAAAGGTGTTTCTCTTTAAAAAATTAACTTTCTACATAGTAGGTAGAACCCTAGCAATACGGGATTATGAACTTGAAAATGAAACTAATAATATTAAAAGGCAAACAGAACATCAAGATTTTTATTCTCTCAGTGGAAAGAATTAAAAAAAACAACTTGCAAACAGTGATAACGTGCCTGGATTCTTAAACTTTATTTCAAAAAGTAAACTAAAGTGATATAAAATATCTAGGAAAAGAATAAAAACAGTGTAAGGCATTTTTGTACCAGGGAGTTATTATTACAGAAGTGTGCCTGCTTAAAGAGGCAAGACAAGTCTCACAACAGACTCATCTGTCCAAGTTTCCAGGAAAGGTCTTGGCAGAGGTATGTTTCATAACGTCTGGAAAGGATGCTGCCTCCTTCAGAATTTGCCTTGATTTGGAAAGAACAACCCTGGAGAGGAAAGGGAGGAAGTCAGACACAATAGCTGTTGCTTCCGAGAAACTCTCCAAGGAAATGAAACAATAATGGAGGAGAAGTGCAACCGTTTCAGGTAAACAATAGGCCAAGATGTTGACTTTGTGCTCATGGGAATTGTGATCTTTTTAAAATTAAACACCAGTAGTTAACTCTCTAATTAAGTCAGTTTCTTCTGGATTTTAGCTGCGGAAGGGGTTTTATGTGGGAACTGTAATAGTTAAAAAAAATCAAAGGAAAGTGACTTTCTAGATAAAAAGGAGGGATGTTTCTGTTTTCCACAAGCATAAAAAGCCGGGATTTGTCTTTGTTACTTTCAAAGAGCTTTGGTTTGCGTCTGGACTGGAGAAGGGTGCTGTTACCACACCTAAGTGCAGTATTTGAAGCACAAATGGTTCAGGGTGTCTGCACTGGCTGCGCTGACCTTTGCAGTTTTACTCCACGTTCACACTAGCATCGTTCTACAACCTGTCATTGCATTGCACATAGTTCTTGGCACGGTTCCTAGACGCAGTGGACTCCTGGAAATTTAGGCCACAGATACCTAACCAGTCACGCCTTACATCATAAACCTGGAGGAAATAACACCATAGCAGCTCAGTCCCTATGTGTTGGCTGCTCATTGGAAGGTGACAGAGGTGGGCAGGCATTGAAAGCGTGATAAATTTAGTACCACTTCATCCAGGGGGTGAACTGTCCAGTGTTGGAGAGGGGCCAAACTGCTCTTAGGAGTTTCATTCACAGTCCTTTTTAAGCCGGAACCGCTCAACTTGCCATCAGTTAACCCAGTCCAACATCCATACTCCCGCACGCTCATTTTTGCACAGTGGGGATGGTTATGAAAGCATTGTTGAAGCCATGTTCAGTGTGAACTGTTTTAAAACCCTCCACATTATTGCCAGCACTGGTCACAGAGACTCAGATAAAGCCAGCTTTGAGCCCTGCTGAAAGCAAGACCAATACAAATAGAACTTCACATGCATATGTACCCTGGGTGGTACTTGTATAAGTACCCCCTCTTCAAAGGAAGGGATGGTAGTGGGGGCTGGTGCGCAGTTTCCTTCCTTTCCCTATAGAACAAGGCCAGGACACACAATAAACTTAACTATGCACACATTTAATAAGATATCAAAGTTATAATATTAAACAGATACATACATATAATACAAGAGTGACAGGCAATATGTGGTATATATCTATATGAACGCTCTATACACAGGTGAGAAAGCAGGTAGTCAAAACGGCTGGGGGGAGGTGTTATTAAATGTTATGCAGTCTTATACTTTAATAGTTTACAAAGTTAATATTAATAACTAAAAGTACTAGTAGTAAGTAAAAGCAACTGTTAGTTGCACATAGTTTACAAAGCGTATGATGCAGGGCTCACAAAATGTGTGGTGCAGAGTCTAGGGGAGAATGGACAAGGCAATGAGCTGTGTTGAAGCAATGTCAGTGGTCCTGGGAAAGGACGACTCCAGATGAAGGAAATGGGAGTCCCAATATCCCAGCTGCAACCCTCGATCCACTCAAATAACCTAGTTAGCTGAGCCTCAACCTGGGACCCCTCTTTCCCTTAGGGGGCTCCCCCAACCGTTTGCTACCAAGTAGGAAGGCCTTCCTCCCCGTGGCAATCCCTTTCCCTGGCAACTCAAGACTCCAGGGCCTGATAAGGCTACACTCATTTCCCCTGGCGAGACGTCTCCTCCCGCAGTAGCAGGGTCTCGGCTGCTAAAGCTCTCCTGCCCTTTGGCTCTCTGTTGGCCCTGTGCACCATCTCGTGCATCAGTGGCCCCTCTCATCCTGTGCACCGTCCCGTGCACCACGAGGCCCTGCCTCGTGCAAGGGGGGAAGGAGTTGGAGACCTTTGCCACCTGGTGCAGCACCCGGGGTCTCAGTCTGTTCCCAGACCCTCTGTGTACCACCCGGTACACCACGTGCCCGGCCTCATGCTGGTGTTGGAGACCCGAGCCACCGCACAGCTCCAGGATTTTGGTTCACTCCCGGACTCTCCATGCGCTGATCTGTGCACTGGGTGCCCTGCCTCATGCAGGGGTTAGAGGTCCAGGCTGCAGTATGCAGCTCCAGGGTTTCAGCCCACCCCGGGACCACTGTGCACTGATCCGTGCACCGTTGCCATGCCCCCGCATGGCAGGGCTGGGGACGCAGCCGCTTGCCACTCCCCATCCAGTGGGGCATCTTCCAGGCTCTTCTGCGGTAACTGCTCAGCCCCACTGACCAGCTCTGGCAGGTCTTCATAACCCGCTTCTTCATCCCTCGTCGCAGCCACCCGTGTGCCAAGCACACTGCCTTTTTATCCTCTTCGGAGGCTCCACCCCTGGATTGCAAACAGACCAATCAGAGAGAGGTGGTATTGGTCCCCTCTCTGATTGGGTTCTTTGCCTCGCCCTTGGGCAGGAGTGGGGCGAGTCTCTCCCCTGCCATCACCTGATTGGTGGGGAAGGGGAAATGCCCCATCAATCACCTTGAGCCTTTCTCGAAGCTGGCGTGCCGGGCTGCCAGCAGCAAGCCCACCACCCATGTAAACACCTGTATGTACATGCTGTTGGCTGACCAAGCCACTTCAGCTGGACCATATGGTTCTTAGCCTGGTAAATTTATTTTGTGTAGCTAAGACATCAAATTATTGAAGTCCTTAATGAATTAGATAATGCAGGAGACCCTAGAGGATTGGCACATATCTGTCCATCTTGTTACATTTTTCTCAATGCATTTTTTAGACAGCTGCAATATTAATGAGGAAATTGCTGGATGCCACTGTTATGGCTTCTGTTGCAATGTAGATGGCTGAGTGCTCTCTGCTAGACACTCACTAATCTCTTTGGACCCTGTGTTGGGTCCATGTCCTTACAGCTCTTCTTCATCCACACACAGGGCCTGAGCCCTTCCATCTGGAACTCTTCGCACAAGTGGTTTCAGCTCTCAGGCCCCATGACAGTGCTGAGCCCATCCCAAGACTCCTTCATAGCACGCACTCACAACTCCAAAATAGAAAGTAATGCAAAGCCTCAAAGTTGCTCCTTACAGAACCCACCCTGCAGTACTTACGTCAGGATTTATTTTATTTCCCTTCGGTCAGATCACTTGCTTTTGTCTCTGACAGGGAATATAAGATTACCCTGAAGAATAACATGGAGGAATTAATTGACATTTTAATTAATTACAACTGTTAATTAATATTCACAAGGGTGACAAATGTTCAGGAATGAGACAGAGTGATAATTCCTGAGTAGGAAACGGGAAAGGTTCTGCTGCGAGTGCGCAGGTTAAATGAAAATCCTGTCGCTGAATGTGTGATTACAGCACGACACTTGTATGCTCTGCTCAGTGCTTGAGACCTGCATTGTAGGTAACATTGCATAGCCAATTACTCTGTATTAATAATGATCTAGGGCCGGTTGTGACCACAGCGTGTGAGATGTGCCGTGCAAACATAATGGACGGCCCAGTCTCCGTTCCAACATGGCTGATAAACTAATGGTCCTGTCCAAAATTCATTTAACAATTTGCTTCAGAGGTGGATCCCAGGGGATGCAATTGCACCTCCCTTTGGTTGTGCAGCACGTGTGCATTGAGCTCTTTGATCGCATTGGCTTGTCAGTGCAGCTCCTGCCGAGGTTTCTATATGCTGCAAGCTCTCTTAGCTTACCAGCTGATTCACACAAGCCCTGGCCATAGTTCTTGCTTTCAAACAGGTCTGGAGCCCAGGGGCTGAGCTCTGCTGCTGCCACCACACGTTCCCTCTTTTTTCTTGCCACTAAATTCAATAGGAGGGAATGGGGAAGGGGGGTGGGGGGAGAACGGCAGTGGCCCTCACCACCTGGACTCTGGAGCTGTGCGAAAGCAGGGACCCTGGCCAGAGCTCACATGGGCCAGCTGGTGAGCTCAGGGAGCTCATACAACACGTGGAGCTCAGGCAGGGGGTGTGCTGACATGCTGGTGAGCTCGGCGCACACGTGCTAAACAGCCTAAGGGAGTGTGGTACAGTCTACTCACCTCTCTCTAGATCTGCCCATGGTTAGCTTATACTGCCAGATCACCCCCACCCCCCAGTGTTTGGCCCTTGGGAGGGGGTCCTGGCAGGAAATTTGAGTGACGATTCCCTTGTGCAGGACTCTCACAATGCTCCCCTTTACATCTGCACCCCCCCATCATCCCTCTGCGGCAGGGAGTGGTTTCACGCTGTATGCAATCGTCCTCAAGGCCCATTTCCAAACCAGAATGGATCCATGAAAAGGCAGGACTATCTGAGACCAGGTCCCAAGCCTCCATGCAGGATCTGGGCTTTTACAGATATCCGCATCCCCTCTTGGTCCCTGGCATCCTGGCTGCAATACCTCTGTATGCCCTCCCACGTGCATTTGACTCCAGCTCTTCCTTGCTGTTTTGCTTCATCACTGGAAGAGGCCACTTGAAAAAGGTGACACAGCCTCCCCTTCCTCTTCTTGTCTGGAGCCCGTTTGCTTTCCCACCTGCCAAGAGACATGGCGATTCGCATGTCAGCTTCAAAGGTGCAGTCCAGCCCTGTATGGCCTGAAGGCCTCGCCAGAAGCACCCAAAGAACCGTCCTCCGTGTAAAATATTGAGATCTGTTGTTATGAAGTGCTGCGTCAATGCACTGTATTTCATTTGCATAGCAGGATCTTATTGGCTGAATGGCTATAAAATGTGTCCTGTATTTTTCTCACAGGCTTGAAATACAGCCCTTTGATGCACCATGAATTATGGCTTCTTTTACTCACTGGCTGTAAAAGGGGAAAAAAATCCTCCCTGTATATCATCTAGTTTAAAACGTAGCTTACATGTTTATGATGATCCTTTGATCAGCGGGAACATTCGGAGATTTCCAGAGGGTGTTGCTGAAGGACATGGCAGGGTTGCATTACAAGCTCAGGTATTCTGAAAGAAAAGAAATCGCTGGGCTGTTTGACATTTCTTAAGTGGAAATAGCCATTTGTGGAGAGTGATGAATGAAGAACAGTAGAGGCTGAAGTCTTCTCTTTCTTCAAAACAGGGACAGCCACGGCAGTTTTGCCCTGGCAATGTGTAATATCCATCTGGTGAGACTAAGATGGAGGAGAGGGCACAGTATTATCCCTTCCGCAAATACTAAGTCCAATCACCCTGCTAGAATCGCTATATCACTATCATGTGGTGATAACTTGCTTCTGAGAGAAGTTGACTATATTGCTCAATTAGTGTGGGGGAAATATTACCAACTAGTAAAACACCTTATAAAGATTGTACCATGATTGTGCAGCCTTTGTGAGGAATTTGCAGGTAGAACCGTTGCAATGTTGGGTCTATCAGTGTTACTGATGTAGTCCAAAGGAGAGACTACAGTGGGTTGCATGTGGAAAGAAATGCTTATGCCTTGACCTTTTTGTTGGTGGTAGTTTGCAACCAGCATTTGATATGGCTAATGTGGCAAGGGCTTGACTCTATAATTAGATTATTTCTTTGTTCACATGGTGTCCAGCTAACTTCACATGGTGTCCAGGCTTCACACAAGAATAAGGTTTTGCTTGTGTAAAAATAATTTTTAGATTAAGTCCTAACTGCTTATGGGATTTACTGCCTCCCGTCTTTGCCAATTAAGTGAGCTCTGCTTCTACGCCAAAGTAAACTTCAATGTTAATTTTAAAATATTGCTGGCATTTATCACAGTAATTACTTTGACCATGTAAAACTCCAGACACCATAAATAGTGATGATACCCTAGATTGAGTACTCCCCCGGTACATATTACTGATGCTAGAAAACATACATGCAGACAAGGATATTTTTCTCCAAACTCAGCATTAGTCAGGCTCCTACAGACCTGATCTAACACACAGTTGCCTCATGTAGATTCCCGAAAATGACCGATGATCTCTGTCAAGTCCCATCCATCTTTATCAGTAACTATATGTTCAAATAAAAACAAAATGACTCCTGCCTATTTGTAATGCTGAGCAAATGGATCTAGGAGGAAAAAGGGGAAGAACGTATTTAGCTGATATTGTGGCAATTTATCAGCGTTCTGTAAAGATAGGAAGTGTTAATGCTAGTGACTTGGGATGTCTCACTTTTGGAAACAAGTGGCCCAACTGGGCATACACATTGTGTGTCAAAGGTAGGCAAGTACATCAGCACATTTCTGAACAGGAATCCTTTCCTGAGCTGTGAACTAAATATTTTGCACCTATTTTCATGCATTACAGTTAATTTGACTTCTCTCAAAAGAATGCATGTCCATAGTGCCTCACATGCAATTTGTTTCCAGTTACATGTATTGGCTTCACATTGACCTTTGTGTGTGTGTGTCCCTCAGCCACAGTGGGTTTTTTTGTTTTGTTTTTGTTTTAAATTGTGAGCCTTCATTGCAGGAAAATCATTATGAAGAAAACCCCAGATGCTGAAAACTGCTGTAGTTCATTAACTTTGTTGGAGCTATACTTGTTATTTGAGTCTGAAGATCTTGTTCCAGAAATATAAACAAATATGTATATTTTTGTTTGATTTAGAACTTTGTTTTTTATATTGTATTTTCCCTAAGAAAAGAGGAAACATGTATATATTTCCAACAGGAAAGACATCCATAGACATTTTGCAATATTTCTCTCTGCAACTGAGAGTCTTCTGTGATGATCTTTTGCAGCCAGCGTGTTGCTGCTAGTTTAAGAACTTGCGATCATTATAGAAGATAAATGATAGTCCTTGGAGCCCAGGGCTGAAGCACATATTAGTTACCAGTAAATGATGTATAAAAAATATTCAGCTTGCAAAAAGATAATGGGGGCTCCTATTTGAAAATGCAGAAAAATGCACATATCTGAAACTCAAAAGTGTCTCATCAATATCTCTGTTGGTAGAAAACTAACCTGTCAAAAAGGAACTGTTGAAGAGATATTTATGTACTCATAGCATTGATTATTATGATGTAAGGGACTATTAAAGGAAACTTAAAATATTAGATAGTGCAAGTATAACACTTAATTGTTTTTCTGTACTGCCAAGGAATGCTCTAAAAATTCATTAAGGAATTGCTCATTCCACATCTTTGACCTCAGATGAACCTGCATTTCCCCATTTTCTTCTTATCCATAACTTTAATAGTCATACTTAGGTTGACCTTTCTCTAATTCATTAGCAGTAAATTCCATAAATCATGACACCACCAGAGCATCAGGACTGTGTGTATGAAAGGCTTTGGGTGAAAAAACTCTGCTCTAGGGCTGAATCCTAGGGACCTCCGAGATCATCATTTCACCTGTCCTGTCTCTCTCTGAATGAGGGTTGTCCAGTTTGAGCACCCTTGTTGGCCCTGGATGTAGCATTATAGCAGAGAAAAAGGCAATACTTTTATTATTATATCATCTCCTTTTGTCTCTAAGGCAAAATGTTATGCTTAAGACGTGATTAATCAGTTAATCATATCTTAAGCGGTAACCCGGCCACACATTCAAGCAATTAATGGTGTGATAAAACAGAAAATAAGCAACACATTGATGACACAAAATATGTGGGATAGCTTTGTGCCTGGTTCCCATTGTGCCTCAAATTGAATGTGGGGCCGCTCCGGGCTCTGGAGTGCATGGGAGCCCTTCAAGAGGTCCATGTGCTCCTGTGGCTGGGAGCGCCAGTCTGCTGATCAGCACTTCCAATCATAGGAGCGCACAGGAACTCGGATGTGGCTTATACGTAGCTTCGTTCCCATTTTATTGCTTAAAAATGTGGCCAGGTCACTATTTCAGGTGTGGTTGACTGGATAATTGTGTGTTTTAAGTTCAACATCTGCCAGGGGCCTTAGACACAGAAGGAGGTAAAGCTGGCAGAGCCGATCAGCTGACTGGCGCTGGGAACCATGGGAGGACTGGACCCCTAGCTTGTTACTTGCTGGTGCAGAGGGAACCTAGGCTCCTCCTGCACTAGCAATAGAGGCACAAATGGGATCTAATCCCCCCAGTCCCACAGTCACGCCTCCTGCTATACATGTGTGACATGGCAGGAGATGTTTGTTGGGAATCGCAGATCAGATCCCATTGCACCTTTATGTGAACCTCTGTCAAGGGGTCCAGGTACTTATGTGGCCCTGTAGCAGGGACCTCTAACCCCTGCTACTTAGAAAGTGGGAGGCCAGCATCAAAGAACTGCAAGTGGGTAGGTAGCAGGGCATGAGGGCCAGCTGCACAGTGACATTCAACCAGGGAAAACCACAGGGGGAGAGAGTAGGAGCTGCAGTTCAGGGATTAAGCTACAACGCCTGAGGGGTGTAAGTATTGGGTTAAGTACTGGGCTAATTAGGAACCTCTGGCCAGGGAGAAGGCCATGTGACTAAAAGGGGTGGATCCCAATCCACTAAAAAACCTGGCCCTCAACCAGTCAGTCTGGCCCTGACTCCTGCTGAGAGTAGAACTCCTGCTGGCCTGGGCTGCAACAGGGGAACCCAAGCAATAAAGGTCCTGGGAGAAGCTGTGAGAGTCAGCAGCTTTGGCGTAGAAGTTTACTGGGACCATGGGGTTTATGAGTGAATTGTGATTAGGCTTGAATCCAGAAGACCGGATATGGCTGATAGGGGTGGATAGGAGGCCACAGAGGTGAGGAGCATCCAACATACAACACTGTAAGGGTCAGGGCCCCAGGGGCTGTTGTAGGGTGAAGGAATTCCCCTTTGCCTGGGTCAGGGACCCGAGAGGGCTGGGCTGTAGGCTGTGAGCAGACTGTGACTCTTGGCTCAGTCAGGGATGCCGGGGGTCTGGGATTGACTGTGAGTAGCCTTGCCTGGGTCAGGGACTGCAGGGGGATGGGATAGCATGTGAAATAAGGCCAGGGGCCTGGAGAATGAGACAGGGTCAGGCTGATGCCAAGCGGGCCAGAGCCTGACCCCGAGTGGGCAACACATGCAGGCTGAGAGGGCAGAGAGTCTTGAGCCTAGTGTGACTGAGTCTTGAGCCAGAGCAGATACAGGGCACTTCAGCATGACACTTAGAGGCAGTCCAATTACAAGGTCAGAGGGAGCCCGGATGGTAAGTGAGTGGGTGAGGGGCCCAAGTACTGGGCAGTGCCCCTCTTCCCAGGAAAGGTTGTTCGTTCCTGGGCAGAGAGACTGGCTAGAGAAGCAGGTGAGAAGGCTATACCCCATACGCCAAGAGGGTCGGGGCAAGTAGAATGCTCCGGGCAAAAGGCCAGGCCTGATGATGAGGGTTTAAAAGACTGAGAGGCCAGGAGGGCTGGAAAGTTCTCCTAATTAAGAACGACAGCCTCTGACTGGATCCTGTTGAGAGGGAATTTAACCTCCCTAGAGACAGGGTCCTACAGGATGCTGCTGCAGTTTGTTCTCACTTGAGGGGCATATTGGACTGTATTTGCTTATGCTGTTGACATCCAGAGAATGACTAGGAGCAAGGATCTCATAGCCTGGTGCCACAAGATAAGAGCCCGAGTGAAAAACAGTCGGCCTGCAGGTGCGTATCAGCAGCTGCTATTGTGGGTGGACTACTGAAGATCACCATTATGATCCTGACAAGTTCCATTTTCCTCAGAGACTGGAAGCAGTTAGGATAGAGTAAAGGGGAGGTTTGGAGCCCAACAAAGAAGGCAGGGTGCAGGACTAGAAAGTTTGCCTGTGGGGACCTGCCTCCCAAAAGTGATTGGCAAAGTTGTGGCTGGTGAGAGAGAAAGAATAACCTCTAGGCAGGCTGGGTGATCTTACGCCAGGATCTACCTTGCCGCCACCTATAGGTTGGTGGTCCCTTGGTAGGGGTCTGAGACTGTATAACACTTACAGCTGGCACAGAGCCCTACAAGGAAAGCTGGTATTTAGAGGGATTGGAGTCCTAGAGAATGACTGAGGTCAGCTTCCTAGAGATCTGTCATTATCTCTCACCCCATCCTCATTAATAAATTAAGCGACCATGGCATTGATGCCTGCACAGTTGGATGGGTAAAAAATTGGCTGATGAGGTGCACCCAGAGAGTAGTGGTGGATGGGTTGTACTCAACCTGGCAAGATGTGAGCAGTGGGGTACCCCAGGGCTCGGTCCTTGGGTCCGCACTGTTTAACATCTTCATCAGCAACTTGGACAAGGGGGTTGAAAGCACATTGTCCAAGTTTGCTGATGACACTAAGATGTAGGGCGAGATGGACACACTTGAAGGGAGAGAGAGACTGCAATTAGATTTAGACAGACTACAAAAATGGGCAGATGAGAATAGGATAGGGTTTAACATAGACAAATGCAGGTGCTGCACCTTGGGAGAAGGAATCCACAGCATACATACAGGCTTGGGAGTTCCCTTCTTGAAAGCACAGAGGCGGAAAGGGATCTCGGAGTCATTATTGACTCCAAAATGAACATGAGCCGCCAATGCCAGATTGCAGCCAGCAAGGCCAGCCATACCTTGTCATGCATCCAACGGTGCATCTCAAGCTGGTCTAGGGAGGTGATACTCCCCCTCTATGCGACTTTGGTCAGACTGCAGTTGGAGTACTGCGTCCAGTACTGAGCGCCACACTTCAAAAGGGATGCGGCCAGCCCGGAGACAGTTCAGAGGAGGGCCACCCGCTTGGTGAGAGGGCAGCAGGACAGGCCCTATGAAGAGAGACTGAGGGACCTGAACCTGTTCAGCCTCGGCAAGAGGAGGCTGAGGGGGAACTTGGTGGCTGCCTACAAACTCATCGGGAGATCAACAGCAAATAGGCAGAGCTCTTTTCTCCCCAGGACCAGCTAGGGTAATGAGGAACAATGGTAATAAGCTGATGGAGAATGGGTTTTAGGCTAGAGATCAGAAGGTAATATTTTACAGTTAGGGTGGCTAAAATCTGGAACCAACTTCCCACGGAAGTGGTCCTTGCCCCTACCTTGGGCAAATTCAAGAGGAGGTTGGACGATCACCTGTCTAGGGTCTTGTGAACCCAGCATTCATTTCTGCCTGTGGCAGGGGGTCAGGCTAGATGATCTGTTCAGGTCCCTTCTGACCCTTGCTACTGTGAAACTATCTCGGTGTCCCGGTTAAGTGGGTCAGGTTGAGCCCAAGGAGAAACAGGGTATAGGAAGAGCACCCCGAGCTCACAAGCCTCTCAGGGTATCCTCCCTTCTTTGTTACCACCAGGCATGACAGGTGAAGCACCAGGGTGGGACCTTAGCGGCTGTAGTGGGCCAGCAGGACAGGATAAAGGAGGCCACTAGGGTACATCATAGCTACCCTTGGGTAGTCCTGCTACAGGCCCCCTATGACAGGTCTCGTGGCCATGGGGGTGGCTGTGATGCACCCTAGTGTCCCTGCAGCTCCTCTCTGGCTCAGACTTTAATGTCACTCTCCCTAGATTGCTCGTCTGCCACGCCTTGTTCTTAATATAAAGGTTGATTAAGGGAGGCTGCAAACAGACCTTAGAGTGAGTCTTACTCCTAATAATTTCCCACTGGGTCTCAATTCAGCCCTTAAGCCTGACAGGTCCCTCTTGACCTGACTAGGCACCTGTAGAGCACCTATAGCCTTGAGGGCAAATTGTGTGGCTTCTTTTCCTTTCCTACACCATGCTCAAAGCCTTACAGATATTATAGTATTATTCACTTGTTGGGCTTTGTTCTTCTTAGCCATCGTCCTTTTCCTCAGCTAGGTCTTTTAGCTCAGGCTTGCTGCATCGAACCTGGCTTTGAGATGCTAGCTCTAGTTTGTCCCTTCTGGTCCCTTGACCCCTGTCTGGCCCTGTGGCTCTAATGTGCCCACTCTGGGCTCAACAATCATGCATGACTGTTACTCTCAGGTGCCAGGCTCCTGACAGCCTTCCATACTCCCCTCTCGTGACTCAACAGTGGCTAAAGGCACTTGTGTGCCCTTCAAGCACTAATGGGACCTCCATAAACCACCCCTTACAATCCCAAGTTAAACCACCAATATAAACAGTAACATAAACCATAAGCCCCTGGGCTATAAAAGAAACACTAACAATAGCAGAAGCAGCCTTCTAAACCTTTAAGAAGGCAAACTTTCCTCATCTCCCTGTGGGCATACCTGTCAACCTGGGACTATTCCCTAGCCTATACACTTGGCCCATTTGGGCTCCCAACCCTCTGGTCCCACACACAGTCTCTTCTCTGGGCTCTTGGGCCCTCTAGTCCCATATGCAGCCCCTCCTCCAGGTTCTTAGGCCCTCTGGTCCCAGCTCAACTCTTCCCTGGGCACCTGGACCCTTTGGTAGACACCTCAAACTCTCTACGGGTTCATTTAAAACAAAGGCCAGTTGTCTGGTCTTTCTTTTCCCAGGGAACTTGCCTCTGTTTCCAGGCCTGCAGAACTGTTTAACTAAATCCAGGTCCTTTCAGGAGCCCTGCAGCCAGGAGCTCCTCACTTCATGGTTGCTGGAGAGAAAGTCCCTGACTGGTGCAGGTTCTGTGCTTATCTATCTCCAGCCTGAGCCCTCTTCTGGTCAGATGAACCCCTCATTAGTTTTCCTCTGTCACCTTAAGCAGCCTCTCAGGCTGCTTGCTTTCTTCAAGGAGCAGGCACATCCCAGTGCCTAGCTACACCCCCAATAATTATAGTGCCTGGGCATCTCACACACTTGTGTTGTATTTCACTTTTGATATCCAGGTGATGTATGGATGCATCATTTCCCTTTTAGATGTGCAAATCTTAGGCATCAGGAGAGTAAGTACCTGATCTTCCAAGGTACTTAGACACCCAAGTTCACCATTCAGGCATAACTGGCAGCTTCTAAACCACTGCTCAGCTCCATCTAATACTATATATAGCTCAGTTTCTTCTGTTTGGCTTGCACAAACCTGATCAAGGGCTGACAGAGCCCCACAGATAATGAGTTGTTCAGAGACCTAGCTGCAGAGGCCCCAAAGCTGTATTTTCAAACTAAGGGTATACTTACCTTTCTTCCCAGCGGGCTTGATATAGTAGACATGTCAGGGTCCTCATATTCTACATGCAACAGAAAGTGACAGTCAGGAATTGCTTCTGGCTGAGTGATTGGTGTGTGTTATCCCACACTGCTCCAGGGTGGTGTTTGGAATATGCACATTGGAACTGGGTTACATGGTCCAATACATTCTCACAGTTCACTGGACCAGAGTCAGCCTCTTTGATGGTCCAATGAATCTCTAATTGCTTAAACAGAGCAGAGCAGCTCCAACAGGAGAGCAGTTCCAACAGGAAAGACTGATTGAGGCACACCTCAGAGTAGCCAATTACTTTGGCCAGACATGGCCACCTGTGTTCCAGGTAAGTACTCTAACCATTCCGGGGTGGCATGCTCTCTCTCTCTGGAAAAAGAAGGCTTGAAGACCTAACTCCAGGAGAGTAATCATGGCTGAAGAACTTGGGCATAGGGAGGCACTTGCCAGGCCACAGAACTATTTATGGCCAGTCAGGTGCTTAGGAACTCAAGCTTTTCCCTTTGTGCTCTGCATTTCCCTCCCATTGCTTCCCCCCAATGCTCAGCTTGTTTCTGGAGACACCTTTCTTAGGTACCTGATTCTTCCCATGCTTTGCATAGGGGGCTAATTTGGGACTGAGGTTTCCATTAGTTCATGGGCTATCAAAGGTATGGCCTGTAGGCAGCATCCAGCCCACAGACCCATTTCACCCAGTGAGGGGCAAGCAACAGCTTGGCCTGTGGGGCCAGGCCAACTCTCAGGATCTCAAAATTGCACCATTAGATGGGAGGGTGTGACACAATTGCACATAAACACACCACAAAAATCAATTAGGTGCATACATACACGCTACCAACTCAGGCGCATACACATTCAAGATTACCAGTCTAAGCACATGCACACCTATCACCAATTCAAGCACATACACACTACACACACCAAAAATTAGACAAATCAGTTGTCAATACTTGTACACCCAAAGCACATACGTGGATCATGAATTCATATACCATGCACATGATATATATATTTGCCAGTTCACACACATACCACCCACCTACGCATATACACAGGTGAGTTCCTAACTTGGGTGGAGTGGTGTGTATGTGTGTGCTTGGGGTACTTGGGATACCTAGGATGCTTGGTGACTATGGGAGGGGGGAGTCAAGGGTCAAATATTTCCAGAAGGAGGGGAAGGAGGGAGATGGATGGGGGTTAAGATGGAGGGAGGTGGGGGGAGGAAATTGAGAGAGTGAAAGTGCTAGGAGTGTAAGCAGAGGAGAAATGGAGTTGAGAGGAGGTTGGAGCCAAGATGGACAGGAATTAAGATGGTGTCAGGGCCGGGCTGCAGTAAAACACAACCCAACTCGGGGTTCCAAATAACAGTGGTTTTATTGAACAGGAAAAGATGGTGACACCATATATGAGCTATAGAGCATATTGGTTCCTTTGCACCCACTCACACGCGCACACACAATGGCAGCAGGGGTCAAAGAGGCTTGGTAGAGGGGCTGAAGTCTGGGAGGAAAGAGACAAGGGTCCAAGTTGGAGGAAGAAAGGTATGGGTAATATCTACCTATCCCAGACTGAGAGTTGATCCTCAATAGCCAGTCAGGGTCTCCTTCAGCAATGTGTTGTCCAGAAGAGGTCGCTGGCAGAGCCTCTGTGGTGGATAGGTAGTGTGACATGGAGCTGGTCTGATCTGAATGGAAATGGCATTCCCACTGGGTCTGTCTTCACTACCCCTCTTTATAGGGGCAAATCTTCTATGACTCTAGTGGCAGGGGAATGCCCTTGCAAGGGTCAGCCCTGGTGTACTGAGCATATGCACTCAAGGCGAGGATGTGCAATTTCAGCTGTCTGTGTTGCAATGGTGGGTTGACTGGCTTCTGCAGCAGTCTTTGTTTTCCAAATCTTGAGCCAGGGAGGGTCAATGCAGGGTGGTGGTTGGGTCGTCGAATTAATGGTTCAGTCATTCAAGGGGAGCTACTTCTAGACCTACTGCCATTGTCTGTCAAACACCCACTCACTCAAGGAACCAGTTTATATGGGAGGGGAGAGTCACGAGTCACACAGTTACAACAGAGTTACAATAAGGTATGCCTGGTCAGGGGACACAACGTGGGGATTTGACATGACTTAACATGACTTATGCTAATTTACACATGTAGGCCTAATACATATAGTATCACTAAAAAAGTAAAAAGCAGTAAAATAGTAATCCCAGAATATAAAACAGTAAAAATCAATATAAACATAATAATTATACAGTATAAAACAGTAGATAGCCATGTCAAACTAGCAGGGCACTTCTTTGCAAAGGAGAGAGAAAAAGAAGAAAAAACTTGCTACCAAAATAAAATGCATAAAGCTTATCCTATGTCTTAGTTTATCCATAATTATCTGTAGGGAATAGAGGGGGAGAGAAAAAGTCAGAAATAATTGGGGAAGGGAATGTATTTATATATATATAAATATCTAATAAAATATATATATATATAAATAAGAAAACTGGGGGTTGTGTTACAAGCTCTGTTAGCTCCCCACACCATTACTGCTGCTGCTGCTGAGTCCAGATTGAACCCTTGAAGAGCCCTGTGCTCCAGATCTGGCTCAGGGGAGTGATTGAGCATGATACCCCTGTATTAGTTGGAAAGGCGCCCATCAGTGAGGTATTGCAATTATTGAGTATTGAAAGGCTAAAGCACTTTGAAGGATCCAGGCTTAAATAACTTGCTTTACGTTGCACATGAGGCCTAGGCGCAGAAAGGAACTGAATCCAGGTCCCCTCAAGTGCCAGGTCAGTGCCCTAACTCCTGGTCATCTTTCCTTTTTTCTTTCCTCACGGGTTGGAAATGTGCCCTCCCCTGCTGGAACAGAACAGAACAGGGGAAGCTGGGAGCTACAAGATAAAGAGATGGGAAACGAGTCACAAAGGACATGGAAACCTACCTGCAGAAAATGGAAGAACCTTTTCATGGGGCCGTGCAGTTCCATTCACGTTGGGACGGAGATACTCCACATGAGCATGTTTTTGTACAGAAGAGGAAGGAGGACCAAATTTTTTTCTTTTTTCAGGAGCAGCCTCTCAGGTGTAAGTAGTAAACTTGTTCTGCACATCAAAATGTGGGTCTACAAGAGTAGCAAGTCAGGCCCTGTGGTGGCCAAGTCACCCCTAGCGGCTGCCTGGATCCTACCCTACTTGCCCCATCTGGCCTCCCTGTGTTCCACCCTGTTGGCTTGTCTGCCACACCATCTGCCACCATGTTCTGGTGGGACAGGGAGGCTGCCACTAGAGGTCAATGGGGTTTCAATACAGCTCTTAGATCAGGGGTAGGCAATATTTTTTGGCTGGAGTGCTGAAAAAACCCACAATGCCTACCTTGGAAGGTGCCAGAGTGCTGGCATGCCAGAAAAACAAAACAAGGGCAGGGGGTACATGGCAGGATGCCCTGCTTGTGCCCCTTGCCGCCCCACCCAAAGCCCCTACCCCTCAGCCCTGCTCATGTCCCTTGCCTCCCACTGAAAGCCCTTGTCCCCTACCCCTGCTGCCCCTTGCCCCTGCCCTGCTGCCCCATGCCCCCCACCCAAAGCCCCAGCCACCCAACCCTGCTCATGCCCCTGGTTTCCCACCCAAAGCCCTTGCCTCCCACCCCTGCTGCATCTTGCCCCTCACCCAAAGCCCCTGCTCCCCAGCTCTGTTGTTCCTTGCCTTGCACTCAAAGCCCCTCCCACTCCCCCCTCCCCGCCAGCCCAGGCTCTGTGGCTATCAGCAGCTACCCAGAACCTGGGCCAGTTGCAAACGACTGCTGCCTCCCAGACCCAGCCCTGGCCTGGGACTGCCGGGAGGCAGCACGTACCGGTGATGCTCCCCACTGTGTTGCCCTCACTGCTGCTTCTGAACTCGGCTAACAGGGCACAGCGGGGAGTGCAGAAAGCTGCCTGCTGCTCCAAGCTCCCTGGTGCCCTGGCCACACTTCCCCTGCAAGCTCCATGCTGCCCAGCTCACACTTCCCCTGTATGCATGGGATCAGCGTGGGCAGCATGCAGGGTTGTTCCCTTTGCTGCTGCCCCTGCCTGCAGGGGAAGTGTGGCCAGGGCTGTGGGGAGCTTGGAGCAGCAGCTCTTTGCACCCCTGCTGTGCCCTGTCATGCTGGGTTCCACAGAAGCAGTGGCAAGGTCAGCACAGCAGGGAGCACTGCTGGTATCTGCTGCCTCCCCGCAGCTTGGGGCCAGGTCTGGGGCTAGGAGGCAGCTAGGGCCAGGGCCAGGG
>JAGPOW010000304.1:15179041-15194406 GCA_030014935.1 Caiman crocodilus
TTACCCCTGGTGGTGCCCTGGAAAAAAGAGCCTGCCCTATTCCCTGCTGATCACCCCTCAGCAGCTTATATGCCACCACCAGGTCCCCCCTCAGCCTCCTGAGAGGGTGGCTGGGGGTGTTTCTGAGGGGTTGGTGTGGGGTGTGCATGGAGGGGTGTGGGTGCATAGCAGTGATCAGGGCTACCCCAGAGGTGGTATGGGGGAGGGCACGGGGGTGTGGCATTTGTGGGAGGTGTGAAGGGGGTGTGGGGATGTGGCATTTGTGTGGGGTGTGGAGGAGGGTGTGGGTGGGTGCATTGTTTGTGGGGTGTATGATTGTGTGTGTGGGACGGTTTGTGGGTATGGTGGGGTATACATTGGACCTCTATGTGTGCCCCCCTGAGCTGGTCAGCATCCGCCCCCGCTGTGCAACAGCCCTGAGCCCGCACACCCTGTGGCACCTCCCCACCATCACCAGCAATGTGCAGCCCCAGCGTGTTCCATGCCCACTCCAGACTCACCCTCACCCCAATAGATCAGCTGGAACCTATGCACAGCCCCAACCCAGCCCTTTCCATGCCTGCTTTGTACTGCCCACCTATGGCATGTCCTGCTGCCCCCTGGGCACGCAGGGGCCTGGGGCAGCTCCACAGCTGGACAGCCCAGCCTTCTAGGTAGCCCAGGTGGTGGTGGCTTCTTCCGATTGCCGCTGCCCCCAGAGCCATGGCACTGTTGGGGACCCACATTGCACAGGCCTTATCTCGTGCACCCCATGGCTGCTCTGGGCTTGCCTGTCTAGGCTTAGCAGTGGCAGCATGGGACAGAAGCTGTTGCTCAGTGCGAGGGAAAAGCGGCCCCGTTTTGTCCTGCTGCTGGCAGTACCCTGACCATGCTGAGTTGCTCTGCATCTGCTTTGTGCTGCCACCACTGCCCTGGTTAGTAATCCCTAGGTTGTTCCTAGGCTAGTAGTCATGACCCAGCTCCTGAAACATATTGCATGTTGATGGATCTCACTTTCTTCCTTGCACAATTACCAGACCAAGACTATTTTAGGGTTACTTGGCTTTCACTTGTAACAACTGACAGCACAGACCTTTAAACATTAGCCTGGGGAGCTGGAGGGTTTTTGATTCTGAGCTGAATACATTTTTTTGATCAACTAAACATTAGTGTAGAAGAAAACAGTCTCTTTCACAAGTATTTGGGTTGGAAAACTGAAGAAATTGTAGACATGAACAAATAGAAATGGTCACCCACATTGTTCTAGAAATTACTTTTGAGACTTCAGAGAACAACAAATCTTCTCCGCCTGTGGACATAGAGATAGACTCAGTCAGATGTTTGGGAAAAACCGCAAGCAGCAGCTTCGGCAGGTTTCTAAGAGGGTAGAGAAGGAGGACAGAGAAATTGTTTTTGGCGTGTTAACGGGAGTTGAAGTGATCCTCCTTATAAGGCGAATTATCGTGTGCACATCTCTGCAAATTGGCCAGTGGCCAGGCCACTGTTTGAAAAAGAAAACAACCCCCAAACCCAACTATTTGTAAACACAGGGACCTAGTTTTGGACCTCCTGTTCATTTTCTTCTTCTCTTAAAGAGGAAAATAGCAGTTTCTCAAGATATTGGGTTAGAAGAAACCACCTGGGACTTTGGAAGACAGTCTAGTAATGGAATTGATTCGATGGTCAATGAAGCAGTCAGGGAGGAGATCTAATGTAGAGGTACCTGGCCTTAGCCCTCTATGACTAAACTCCCTCAGATTAGTGTAGAAGAGAAGAAAGAACTGTTGTCTGAAGGAGCAATATTGCAAACTACCCAAGCTTCAGAAGAATACATTAGAAGCAAGCCCGAGGTAACGAACCTAGAGAATTCATTTAATCTGTGTTTGGTGGCCTGGAAACCAAAATTAAAGAGGTAGGAGAGAACCAGCAACTTTTGGAAGAATATAATATGAAGCATCAAATGTGATGAGGATCAAAATGAGCATTTCACTTTAAAGATGAGTCACTAGCGAAGGTGTCCTAGGAGGAGAAATTTGTGCTTATAGTGGTTCTCAGAGGGCATGCGTGCATGAGGGTGACCGCTGATGAATGTGTTGTATATTTGTTTTATGTGGAAAAAGAGAGACCCTTTGTGGAATTAAAATAAGTAGCCGATAGGGGACGTGCAAGGTCTATACTAATTAGGCTGTTTTCCTGCTATGAAAATTATTTCTCTATCTTTCTGTGAAGAATTGGTTCTGAAGGCTGAGAGACAAAAGATAGCGTTTTTGAGTGCTGACCTTCTTACAGCTCTGTATAGAGCTACATAAATGAGATGGAAATTTTGCTATTGCAGTCCCTGAATTCAGTGAAGAGATCACCTTTGCCTTCCACACATGTAGCATCACAGATGAAGAAAAATAACCTCTCTAATAAAGTCTCTTGTTTTCATGTTGCATTGGAGCTCACTTTCCAATCAGACACCACCTGTCGCTGAACCGTAGTCCACTCTGTTTGGCCTTTCTCTTTTACTATTCCTTCTTCTCTCAGAAACATATTTACATCAGTGCATTATTATGGGTAAGGCTGCCAGCACCATCTACAATTAATGGGCATTTCACATTATAAGACCTCTTTCAAGATTCTTCTGACTAACTTTAGCAAACTTCTAACTTTGCTAAAATTTAGCTCCTTGGGCTAGAGTTTCCCATTTTGGGGTATCCACATCAGGCTGAATATTTTCTAAGAATTTTCAGCTGAGAGAGCATAGCAGTGTCCAAGAACGATGTTAGGAAAAAAAGAAAACAAAGCAAAACAAAAAACCCCATTGTTTTATCAGTGTTAAAATATTCCAAGGACTTTTACCTGCAGAGCTCTAGTGCTCCCCATCTTTTGGGGTAGGGTCTTGGAATTGGCAGTAGACTTGCTACGGCTTCACAGCCAAATTCCCTGAAGAGACCATTTGCACTGAGCGAGCTTTAGCCCAGGGTTGCAAGGGGACGTCCCTTGTAGTGAGAACTCGGGGCTGCTGTATCAGATCTAGGTGCAGGAACTTGAACTAAAAACTGGGAAACCATCTCTCCTGTGCTTTCTCTGGTCCCCTTGCTGAGGTTAAGACCACTGGGATTTCAAACCCAGAGCAGCCAAACCAGCAAGCAGAGGCAAAGTCCGTAGTGTAACCAGGCAGCTGGTCAGACACTAGCCCAAGCCCAGCCTGGTTCCTTTCTTGAGGACACTGATGAAGAGTTAGGTGACCAGGAGGGGCTTATGAGAGTCACAGATCCCTGAGAGGGGACTATAAAGCTCCTCCTACTTCTTGTGGGACTTGTTTCAGCAATGACACTTCTGTGCGTGCTTCTTGGACCTCTGCATTGCTTAAAGCTCCCAGCTCTCATCTACTGTCCACCTTGACCATGATACCACCTCAGTCTGTGGCCTGCTGACACAGACTGCAATGGATTCCTGGTGTGAACCCAGCCTGCAACGACCACCCACAGCACACTTGATCTTGACAGCTTCTTCTTTCGTATGGTGTCAGATATCAACTTCCAAATCTATGATCCACTGTCCGGTATTGTCGCTCCGATGTTTAAGGATTGTGGAGGTGGGTGCTCTAACCATTGGGATGTCATGGAGTAAGCCTCACTCTGTCTTTTTGTGACAAAAGTCTGCTATGTCATTCTTGGAAATTACCTTAGCATCACCTAATTTCCGGACAGGGTTCACTGCTGAAAACTGTGTGAGGTCATAGGTGCCTCCTCCCCGGAGGTGTGGGCTAGGTTTTGCTCCAATCCTCAACATTTCCTACTGGGTAGTTTAGGCAGCTTCTCACTTAGCTTGTTTTATTTCCAATGAATCCCACCTAACTCTCCGCATACATTGCATGGAGAACCTGTACACCTTACTCTGGGCTTATGATTTTGCTGAATATCAGGGTACCTAATGTTGCAGTTCCAACCACTCAGTCTATTTGTAGATTTAGGGACAGATAGTTACAGTGTATCAAACTGAACTGCCAAAAGAGATCCCAGGTGTGTGGTTAGCATCCATTTATACTGGGTTAACACGTTCACACAAGGTAGGATTTAGGCCCACAGGTATCCTAGCATCCCTTGCACACCTACTCTTCCTAATGCCTGGCTGGAGAGAAACCACAATGATTGGACCCAAAGTGATCACCATTGCCGGGCTTTAACTTCTGCTGGTCACGCACAAGGAAGATCAGGCCAAAGGTGATGATACTGTTTCATGCCATGGGGTAGTAGAGCATGGACACAATCCACCTTAACTTCTTCCATTTGCTGAATGCACAACACCGTTGGGTCCTGGTGGATGTTCATGGTATCACATTACTGAGTTTGAGGTCATCTCATTGCTCATGACACTCTTAAATATGTTACCCTTGGTTGAAATCTAGTGATCTTCCAATGATTTCAATGGAATGATTGTGATGTATGTAGAATAAGAGTCTGGTCCTACATTAATTTAAAATTTGTTTCTCTTTTTAGATCCTAAAATAAGATAGAGTAAAGGAAAACTGATGGAAGAGAAAATACACCCTATCTTTCAAGTTTGCCTTCAAAGGGAAAAGAGAAAAAGAAACAAAAGACCCTGTAGTTCTGAGCAGTTAGTACAACAAACCATCCTCTGGGATAGGTGCATTTCAAGTTTCCTTGTCTTTGAGACCTTTTCTACTTCAAACAATGCTGGAGGCTTATAGCAGTAGCTTATGTTATCTCACTGAGAGGTGGCATATGCTGGGAGACTGACAGCCAGCTCTGGGAAGCAGAGCTGGCAGCAGGACTCTTTGCTCCTGAGTGATGAGACTATAGGCAGCACTGTGTGAAGATCAAATATTGATGTGTTTTAGAGATGTGTATTTCCCTCGGCACTTGGGCATGGTGGTTTGGATTGCGGTCTCAGTTACAGTGTAAATCCTGAATAGCTCTACTGACATCAGTGGAATGACTCTGGATTTACACAGTGCAAAAGGCATCATAGAATCTGACCCTCTTACATCAAAACTATTTGGAGGCTGCTGGGTCAGGAGGAGCCTGGCATTGATCAGCTCAAGGGAATAGCTATTTATACAGAAATTTGTAAAGTGCAGTACTACTCAGAAAAGGGCCTTTAAAATAGCAGTGTGCTTTTGTGTTTCAGTGATTGCCATGTCAGCTGCTCTCCGTTTGCATGAAGAAGGTGGATTTTTTTCCCCCTAACTGCCAGCACTAGAAACTCAATCTCAGATGTGAAAGCAAGATGTGTCCTTGGCTTCTCACATATCATTGCCAGTAATAAAAATACAGAGATCAAAGCGTACCCTTGGTAACACCTTTACAGCCACATTATCTGTAACTGATTGGCTGTTTTGGAGGAATTTAGGAAGCCATCCTGTTCCGGATACATGAGAGAGAATAGAAATCAGTTCACTAGTGTTGTGTTGTTGTTTTTTGTCCTGGTAGCCAGGAAGAGACAACAAGACATGGTTTTAAACCATAAAATAAATAGAAAGGCCTGGGAAAGCCCACAGGAAATATTTACTGTGCAGAAATGCCATGTTTACACGCTTTTTAAAAGGAGAACCACAATTTAAAGCAGCTGAGAACCAGATTTTACGGCCATAGTCTACCACTGTTTCTCACCCTGAGAAGCCTCTTGCATCTCAAGCAATTTTCCATCTCTGTGCCATTGCCTGCGGTTTTGGCAGCAAGAATTGTACCTTGTACATCTCTGGCTCTAAAACCCTGAGACTCTGCCAGCTTGAGCTAAAAACCTAGCCCTGTTACCTCAGAGACTGTAGCAGATTCATGAAGCTGCACGCGAGTCTGCCATTGAAGGTGGCCAAGGACCGGCGTTATGGAAGTATGAGTGATCTATTGAGGTTACTGGACTCTGCATTGTTCAAGCTACCACTCAACAGAAGGCAGCAAAATCTGGCCCACATTGATACCCAAATGATGGTTTGTCATAGAGTGCTTCTCAGGAGACAACTGGGTGCCCTCTTGTGGTGGGGCAACACCGGGTATGTACTCTGGTCTCCTAGTCTAGGAACAGACATTCAAAAAGCCTGGATTGATTCAGTCTTTGCAGGTTAGTTGAATCTGACTTGGCTATATCATTTAGTAACTGCACAGACATCCTAGACATTCAGGTAGCCCTCCCTTCCCTTCCACAGGGCTGAGCTGAGGGGGGTGTGGCCAAGCCCTGGCAGCTTATTCCCCCTCCCCACCACCCTCTGCTCCTGAGAAGCCCAGCTGGGAATATTTATCACCCCTAATTCAGTGATTATCAGCCCATTAAGAAAACAAAGCCTCTCTCCATTAACTAATGGAACTCTTTTTCAACAGCTCTTCTTAAACAGCTCTTCTAAGGTAGGACATTAAGCTACCTGTTGATTAGCTCTAAAAAGCCTGTCTGCCTTTGTCAATCTCCCACAGCACTGACCGTAGCCAGCATGTGGTCTGCTAGCTAATGCTGAGGTGTCTGTATAAGGCAGAGGGGAAGGGGGAATAATTCCTGCTTAGCATCGTATCAAAAACCATGCTAATACTCTGATGTGCAGTAAAAATAGGCTACTGTGCATTAAACAGCACTAAAAAAGCATGCACTTTTGCTACTGCATAGTAGAATCATAGGATCATAGAAAATAAAGGTTGAAAAGGACATCAAGAGGTTATCTAGTCCAACCCCCTGCTCAAAGCAGGACCATCCCTGACTAGATCATTCCAGCCAGGGCTATGTCAAGCTGGGCCTTAAAAATCTCCAAGGATGGAGATTCGAGCACCACACTGGGTAACCTGTTCCAGTGCTTCACCACCCTCTTAGTGAGTGAGTGGTTTTCTTAATATCCAACCTAAACCTCCCTTGCTGCATCTTGAGACCATTGCTTCTTGTTCTGTCATCAGTAGGGCAGCTCAATGTGCATTTATTTAGTACCTCACATTAGAGCTACTAAATTTAATGTGTATTAGGAAAAGTGCAGTAATAAACACATAAACATGCCAATTCTGGATGAATTCATCAGGAGCATAGACATCCATTGTTATTACTGACTCACTGCAGAGAGCGACTGTATGTAACCTGAGTTATGGGAGAATTGAAGAGGCAATTGGGAGTTATCCATAAGTGGCTTCAAGTCACTATAACATAGCAGTGGTTATAGAGTCATGGGTTTGGAAGGATCATCTCATCCAACCCTCTGCAGGAAAGCTGTTCCTAAATTATCCCTGTTCAGTGCTTACCCAGCTTCTTCTTGAACAATGGAGATTCTGCAGCTTCCCTGGGTGGTTTCTATGTCACTGTCTTACAGTTCTAGCAAGGAGGAGGCTTTTCTGAGATCTAACTGAGATGCACTTTACCACAATTTTCTTTTTTTTTCTAACAGTTCATAGGATCATAGGAAAGTAGGGCTGGAAGGGACCTTGCAAGGCCATCTAGTCTAAACTCCTGGCTCAAGGCAGAATCATCCTTGACTAGACCATCCAGCCAAACATCTGTTCTTGAAAATGTCCAGAAATGGAGATTCCACAATTTGTCTAGGTAGCCTGTTACCATGCTTGACCAGCTCACAGTCAGAAGGTTCTTCCTAATCTCCAATCTAAATTTCCTCTTGCTGCAACTTGAGGCCATTGTTCCTAGTCCTGTTCCCTATGGCCTCACACAAAATCCTATTTCTATCCTCTGTATAATCACCCTTCAGGTATTTGAAGATTCATATGGTTGTGAATTCAAGTCTTACTGGAGCCTTGGCCTCTTCTTTGGGGAGGCCTCTTTGGTGGCTGAGTTGGGAGTTGGTAACTGCGATATTGCCAATTCAAACCTGTCTGTCGGCTGGAAATGTTAAGTCTCAATTTATGGCTTTTGCTGGATATATTTTAGGGTTGGAAGCTGGATTTGCTTTGTGGCTCAGTCCTTTGGGTGCTGAACTTGAGCTGGGAAGGTGGTGAATTTAAATCTAGGTGAGTGTTCCCTGGTAATCAGCCAGGAAAAAAGCATGTGAAAATAAAACTTTACACTTTATAAAACTACAGCTTTATTCAAACCCAGTGGCCTAATGGATAATGTATTAGCATCTAGAGCTGGTAATTGTGGGTTCAAGTCCCTCCTTGGTTGACTGTGATGGCAATATGGCTGTGTGAAACAATGCTGTTCTGCTTTGGTTTCCATTTCAATAGGATGTGTTTTGAAACCACCGTTCTGTTTAGTTTCACCCATAGGCTAAAATGGAGAATCATGAAACTGCCTAAAACGTTGTTGTTTCTTGCCTGATTTGGATGAAATGTGCAGGGATGGTAGCTCCCTCAGAGGGCATGATGGCTGCCAAATTTAAAGGAGATGGGTGTCTGGGAAACTGCACCTCAAGTCGTTGACAAGCAAAACTCCTATCACTTGCCGGCAGTGGCAGCCTCCTGTCAACCGGCCCCCAGATCTTGGGGGGCTGGGGGCTGTGCTGCACACCCCCAATCTGCCTGCTGGATGACAGGAGGCTGGTTCTGCTCCCAGGGGCCAGTGGCAGCACCAATCTTCATGCTGCTGGGTGCGGGCTGCAGCTTGCGCCCAGTGCCAGTCCCACCCAATAGCAGCAGCCTCCTGTCATCCAGCAGGCAGATCGGGGCCTGCGTCCCTGGGAAGAGTCCAGCACAGCCCCTGCAGCCCTCCTGGGGGTGCAGGCAGGCCCCCCTGATCTGCCTGCCAGATGACAGGAAGCTGCTGCTGCCAGTTGGGGCCTGTGGCAACACCAATCTTCCCGGTGCTGGGAAGGCTAGACTTAAAAGCAGTATGGGAAAAAGTTCAAGGGGTTGGGGGCACAGGTAATTTTCTCCTTGGTCCTTCCAGTTGCAGGTCACGGGTACAGGAGGAATAGATACATAGAAGTAAACAGAAGACTTTGCATTGGTGTTACCACCAGGGCTTTGGCATCTTTGACCATGGCATGCACTTCTGGGACTGTGGCCTGTTGGGAGGGGATGGCAACCACCTTACACCAAAGGGGAAGAAGCTTTTCTCAGAAAAGAATGGCAGACCTCCTGGACAGGGCTTTAAACTGGAGATCACCAGGGGACAGGCCATCAATCACTCCATTTCCTAGTACACTCCATTTCCTAGTACAAGCCTGAAAAATAGCAACCTCGAAACCAGCATCCCAAGGGGATTCACATCCTTCTCAGGACTCCACCTATGGCTGGACCACAGGCATGTATAGGAGACACCCTGTATAGGAGGGAACATGTTGTGAAGAAGGGCAGTGGAGTTGCTTTCTATGTGAGGGAACATTACATCTCCCTGGAAGCAAAGACTGGAAACAAAGAAGGGCAACTTGAGGCCCTCTGGGTCAAATTAGCAGGATAGCATGAGGAAAAGGGATTTGACTATAGGAATTTATTCTGTATTTGATGCTACTTATCTGGAATTTATTTGAGACCTCCAAACCAAGAGGAACAGCTTGACCAGAAATTCTCTGGAGAATTAGCAGAGGCTGCATGCTCTTGGAGCATGTTCATTATGGGTGACTTCAACTACCCAGACATCTCATGGGATGAACAATCAGCTAGATCCAATTGCTCACCAAGCTTTCTCACTTGCATCGAGGAGTTCTCTCTAACACACTCTAACACAGTCTATGGGTCAACCAGGGGCAAGGCACTCCTAGCCTTGGTTCTTGCCAAAGGGGATGATCTAGTGAGCAACCTGAGGATTGAAGGCAAACTGGGTGACAGTGACCATGAGATTATCACTTTTTCCATCCACTGCAAGTCAGGGAAATTGGCCAGTAAAGTAGATATCCTTGATTTTAGGAAAGCTGACTTCCACAAGCTTAGGAGATTGGTTAGCAAAGCCCTGTGGGACCATGGTCTGATGAGGAAGGGAGTACAAGAAGAGTGGCTATTCCTCAAGGAAGCGATCCTAAAAGGTCAAAAGAAGTCCATTCTCTTTCATAAGAAAGGCAGCAAAAGGTCTGGGAGACCCCCTTGGCTCAACAGTGAAGTCATGGACCTCCTGAAATTAAAAAGAGAAGCCTACAAAGGATGGAAGTCAGGAATAACTACCGAAGAGGAGTACTCAGCAACAGCCTGCACCTGTAGGGAACAGATCAGGACAGTAAAAGCACAAACCAAATAGATTGGCAACCAGAATCAAGGACAACAAAAAGTCCTTCTTTGGATATGTGAGAAGTGAGAGAAAAAAATAGAGGAAGCATAGGGCACCTGATCAGTGAAATGGGATGATTAATCACCGGCACTCAGGACAAAAACCGAACTGCTGAATGAATACGTCACATTGGTGTTCCACCAGTCCATAAGGAAATAAGGAAACTAGACATAAGGAAAAATGTCTTTACAAGTTGAGTGCCGAGGGTTTGGAACCCCAGAAGTGGTACAGTCACCTACCCTGGCGATCTTCAGAAAGCATCTTGATGCCCATCTTGCTGGGGTCATCTGATCCCACTTTTCAGTTCCACCAGCAAGGGTGGGTTTGAGATGAAACTCCAGAGGCACTCACCTTGATGCCCATCAAAACTCAAGTCCAGAGCCAAACCTTTGTAACTCAAAGTAATTTGCATAATTTGTATTTCTGAGACTTTGTTCCCCAGCACTCTTGAACGTTGATGACCTTCAGGTTCAGATCAGAAAGTGAAACTATGACTCAGTCATGTAGTCCAACCCCTTGCTCAATGTAGGGCCATCCCCACCTATACCATCCCAGCTAAGGCTTTGTTTAGGTGGCTCTTAAAAACTTCCAAGGATGGAGCTTCCACCACCTCTCTGGGTAACCTGTTCCAGTGTCTTACTGCCCTCCCAGTGAAAGAGGTTTTTTTCTAATATCTAACTTAAACTTCCCTTGTTGCAACTTGAGCCCTTTGCTCCTTGTTCTGTCATCTGCCCCTACTGAGAACAGTCCAGCTCCATCCTCTTTTGACCCCCACTTCAGGTAGCTGAAGGCTGCTATTAAATCCTCCCTCAGTTTTCTCTTCTCTAGGCTCAATAAGCTAACTTCCCTTGGCCTCTCCTCATAAGTCATATCCCCCAAACCCCTAACCATTTTTGTTGCCCTCTGCTGGACTCTCCCTAATTTGTCCACATCCTTTCTGCAGTGGGGGACCCAAAACTAGACACAGTACTCCAGATGTGGCCTCACCAGTGCTGAATAGGAGGGAAATAATCACTTCCCGTGATCTGCTGGCAGCACTCCTACCAATGCAGCGCAGTATGCTGTTAGCCTTCGTGGCAACAAGGGCACATTGGCTCATTTTCAGCTTATTGTGCACTGGACCCCCAGGTCCTTTTCTGCAGAGTTGCTGCTTAGCCACTCCTGTACTCCAGTTGATACACATCCCTGTGAGTAAAATGAAAACTGATAATAAAAACCCCTAATTTCTGTGTCTGTCAAGATTAACTTCCTGTGCTGGAGTGAGTCTAAAGTGAGCCGTTACCCAAGGAATATTCTGACAAGAATTTTTTTTTAATAAAAAAGTGTTGTTTTGTCAAAAGAAAGAAACCAAACCAAAACAAATCAATAGTAATCTCAGGACCAAAAGTTCCATATTTTTTATTTATTTTTGGCAAGAAAAGTCCCAGAAAGTGTTGTTTGAAGCTTTCAGAAGCACTGTTGACCAGAAACTGAAATAGTTTTCATCTCATATTTGGAGCATTCAGTTTTAAAGAATAAATAATAATAATAACAAAAAATTGAGAGAAGCAGACACTTTCCGTACCCCCCCCGAATAAATTAATAAATACATTACATTTTGTCCACAGCCATCATTCTCTCAGGAAAAAGTTGCAGCAAAGACGTTTTCTATTCTGCTGGCCTGGTGGTGCTGAGCAAACTGAGGGTGCTGAACACTTGCCCTTTGCAGCAGTGGCATGGTGCTGCATTTTGATCCTGCCGATATGTAATGAGGAGTACAGCAGCCAGTGTGTTCGCCTACGCAGGGAGCAATCTGCTAACTCAGCAACAATTATTTACACTCAGATGCATCCTGTCTCATAAAGGTTATATTGCAGAGAGGTACCTGAAGAGTAGTTTTAATGCTGTTTGGTTTTTTTTTTATTTTTCCCCAACCAGTGTCACGGAGAAGATTCTTCACAAGACGTCGTTTTTTTATACCCCAGCAAAACCATAGGAATGCGACTCTGGATGCTGTCTCTTCAATACACAAAACAGTCAACTTGCAGGAAAAGGAGACTCCATTCCTGGCCAGACTATGGATAAATCATATGGCTGTAGGATAGAGCAGAAACTATCAATGTCACTAAAGGAGGAATGATTTGACATTTTATCCTATGGGCAGGAACAGCATGCCCACTATGTGCCAAAAATAACAATGGAAGTAGAAGAGGGTAACACAGGACATATGGCAATGCCAGGCAGACACAGCTTCTCTGCCTCTGGAGAGCAATAAGAACAAATCGGAATTATTTGCTAGAGTTGTAGCCAAAACACCTCCAGGGGGATGTGCTGCTTCCCTCCCCTGTATTTATTTTTAAATAGTATTGTACTTGACTCTTCTGCTCTATGGAGGCACATCACATCAAATTATTTCATTTCCATTTAAAGCCAAGCAAAGCTCCTATGCAATAAAATATTCTCTTCCTCCTACCTCCTGTTCTTAAGTAGGTGAGACAACTAGTAGCACTTGAAGCCCAATGAAAAATCCTTCTAAACATACATAATATGGCAAGAGTCTCTCTCCAATGACAAGCAAGGACCAAGTTTGTGAATGTCTGCAAACATACCAAATTTATTTATACGAGCAGCCCTTCTGCTTTCCCAGAATTAGTTCTCTTCCTTGATGTAAACACGTGTGAAAGTGTTTGCTGGATCAGACCTCAAATTAGACGATAGTGATGAATGACAGATGTTGGAAACCTTCCATCGTGTTGTCACCTCCCTACGTAAGAAGCTGGATAGATGCATGATCTGAGATGTACTCTTCAGGGTTAAAGACAGGGACATTTTTTTATGGTAGCATGTAGACCAAACAAACAGACGTCCCTGCCCCTTGTTGTACCACAAATGCCCAAAACTGTCCATGAAAATAGGTAGCATACATTTGTGCTGCTTTTTTGTGGCAAACATCTATTTGCTTTATGGTGGGGGAGAGCAGGCAGCCTGGCATGCAGGATTGGGCCCATGAAGCCTTGTCTTGGGGTCCCACTTACAGAAGCGCACCCTAGGAATCCTCCAGCATGCCCCTGCAAATGGGGGAACCCAGGCAGGGGCCTCAGGCGACCAATCCTGTGGGGTAATTGCTAACGGGAGAATCCCAGATGGGTTCCCTGCTTGCAGATGCATGCCCCAGGAATCCCCCAGCAGGAGATTCCCCAGGGGTGTGTCTTGTGTCATTGGGCCCTAGCTGAGGGCATGCAGTTGCAAGCAGGGAACCTAGGGTTTTCCCAATTTTAAGTTCTCCCACAGGATTGGCCCTGTGAAGCTTCAGAAATGGTAGAGGACTGACCCTGTGGGACAACAGGTGACATCTGTGTTGCCCAGTGAAGTGACACATCCTAGCAGTGCTGCAGCAACTAAGTTTGGCACCCAGGGCAAAGCCTGCAGTGGCAGCCCACCCTTGCCCTGTGCACAGATCCAGGGGGCATGTGGTCCCTCCATGCTTGCCCAGGAGTGCACACAGTGGCAGGAGCTGCCCTTCCCCCATCCCTGTGCCCCCTCCCCTGCAATGAGCCGCTCATGGCTCCATCCAGCACCTTGCCTCCGTTGGGCAGTGCCTGCTGGCACCCCTTCGCTTTGGTGCCTAGGACGGTTGCCCCACTCACCCCCTCCAGCCCCCCTTGCTATGGCACTACATCCTTGCACAGCTGATCTGCTTCATTTGGCAACATCTGTCTGTAGCTGGAGCCAAGTTATCAGTACTATAGCTAAAATGCAGAAAGAATAAAGAAGAGAAAACAAACCTTTTTTCCCTCCTTTTGAATATACAAGGAGCAGTTCCAGTTATCATTTCTGCTGTCCAACTCCAAGAGCTTGGGGGAAGTACTTTTCTAGATATTTACTGCCACTAGTATTTGACAATGGCTTAATAGTGTTAGTTGCCTGCTCCTCTTTGCTTGTAGTAGGAGCTGTAGACATCACTGAAAATCCCAGTTTTCAAGATTTAAAACATGGCAGATTAATGCCATTCCCTTGATCATAACTTAGAAACTTTAAAACTACTGGTAATGATCTCACAACTCCCTTAGCCAATGGGGGAGAAACAGTTTGATAAAACAAACAACATTTTATGTCTGTATTGCAGTTCAAAGCCACTAGTGTGTAATCTTAGCAGCACTGAAATCAAAGCTTCTGGGAACTTCAGCGGAGCAGTGATTTTCACCTGCAGACTCAGGGAACGTACTGTACTTTCTCTCTTACAACATACCCTGGAATATAATGTGCACCTTGTTCTGAAAAAGCAGAACGAAGAAAAAAAGGATTTCCCCAGAGTTATGCCTGCAAAGAGCAGGGACAAAGCCTAGTCTTCTGTTGACTCACCCTCCCTTTCCAGTTTAACTAACGCTGAATTAAGAGGAGAGACGAGAAGGAGCTAGCAGCCAGCAAAATTGTTCTAAGAAAGCTTACCTGGATTGTAGACCATTTGGGCCATTAAAAAAGGGGAGATGATCATTAACACCGGTGCAGTGAAGAACTGAGGTGTAAAAATAGTGATTTTTAAGGATTTAGCTGGTATTCATGAACGCTGAAAAACAGCTTCCTTATCCAAGCTCTTGTGCATGCCAGCGTAATTCTGGACTAAATCTGTTGATTTGGGAGGAGTTGCTCCCTTATTAGCTGGTGTAGAGAATAGGACCAAATGTTAAAACTCAGTGAACACTAGAAGTTGGTGTGTGCTCTTCCTAATACAAGATACCAGATTTTCCCAAAGAACCTTGTTTGCCTAGATCAACACGGCTACAATTTATACCCCTGTGAACACTAGAAAATTTTTTGCAGGTCTCCCTTTGTTCCTTTATTGTCTTGAAATAGAATATTGCCTGGATCGCTTGTATTCTCCTTTTGTGTCTGCTTTCTATCACCTTTGGAGAGTGCTGGCTTTCCTGGCATGTATTCTACTGAAAAACCACTTTTATACTGTCCAGCTTGAGCATTCGCCTGAAATGAATTTCAAATAGTATATCATGTGTAAAGATTTGTGACGTTATTCCTACCACGTTGGCTGGTTAGATGAGGTCATCAAGTCAGAATATAAACCACACCACAAGACCCCAACTCACCAAAACCTTATGAATTGTGATGGTCCTCCCTGAACTACTGAGGAGCCCCCCCAGACCCAGACCCACAAAGAGCAACTTGTCGGTGGCAGCAAGTTCCCCCTGGACCCAGGGCAGCCCATGCAGCTGCAGAGCCTGTACCTGAGGTGCCGCTTGGGAACAGGTATGCAGCCCTGGCTG
>JAGPOW010000304.1:15198679-15297439 GCA_030014935.1 Caiman crocodilus
AGGAACTATGACCAGAAGCTGCTAGAGAATATGTTCAGGTTAGGAGGCACTGTTTCACTGCTAGGGTGGCTAAAATCTGGAAACAACTTTCTAAGGAAGTGGTCCTCGCTCCTACCTTGGGTAAATTCAAAAAGAGGTTGGATGAACACCTGTCTGGGGTCATGTGATCCCAGCGTGTGCTCCTGTCAGTGGCGGGGGGTCAGACTAGATGTTCTTTTCAGGTCTCTTTGACCCCAAACTTCTATGAAACTATGAAACTTGCTCATATGTAAAAGATACATGTATATGAAAGATATAATTTGTCCTAAGCAGTGACAGAGAAGGAAAATAAATGACTTGGTTTTGACAAAAAATCCCCTTTCATGTATTTGCTGCAAGTATGTGCTCCTATTGCTTCCTCCCCCTGCTCCCCTTGTATAAAATATGATTTCAGTATTGTTATGCTCAGTATCATGCTACTCAAATCCATTCAAATGTTTCCTTATTTTTGTAGTTGTTGTCTCTTTAGCTTGCTAATTACAGATCTATAATTCTCCCTTAAGTCAAATAATGTTGAATTTTCCAAGCTTGGTGCTTTGCACAAGGCAAAATGGATGTGCCTGTTTGTCTTAAGATAAATCTCCACATTTGGACCCACAAAGTAGTTTATATTAAGCTCATACACAAATGCCTGGTTTACTGCAATGTGCTTTGTTCATGTTGATTTCCTTTCAATTTCACATTTTTTTAAAAGCCCACACAACATTTCTGAGCCTTTAGGCAATAATTACTTGCAATAACTGAATACCAGGTTTTCCCAAGTAGCTTGCACAAATGTTAGGTGTTGCCCAAGCAATAGGGATACATGCATTTTGCATGAAACACTCATTGAACAGGGTTTTAAATATTTAATCCATGGTATAATCTCATAATTAATCCTCTTTACATTGCAAATGAATAAACTTTGAACAAGCTTGAGAATAAATGGTTAAACCTTTCTCAGTGCTTCAGTGGGATTGTATTTTGAAAACTCAAAACATAACAAGAGATGCTAACGATAAGGAAACAATAATGACATGAGACAATTGGGAGTCATCTGTCCTTCAGGAAGCCCGTGGCTTTATTGATTACAAAGCCAAATAGGTCTATCCCATTTTCTGTTGATTACCAATAACTGAATTCAGTGACAGCAACTGATGCATAACCAATGCCCAGAACTAATGACAGCCAGTGTGCGTTGCCTAGCAAACTCAAAGCACAGTCCTAGTAGGTATGTTTAGCTAAGAAGGTGGTGGTAAAATCAGACTTTGTAATACCAGTGGGCATGTGTACATGTTCATTAATGTGCTTTTGTTAATGCACATTAAATTTAGTACCTTTATTCTGAGGCACTAGATAAAGATTTGTTAGCCTATTTTAATAGGTATTAGCAAAAGCACATGGTTTTTTTGTGACACTTTAATTCACATTAAAATAGGCTAATGTGCATTAAAGTGCACATGTAGATGTGCCCAGTATCTAGTTTTCTGAAGTTGGCCATAGGGATGAAAGTTACACTAGTCATATTGCAGCGGGGTCAGTAAACTTTAGGGTTCTTCTTCTTCTCCCACAATGTTCTAAGAGAAGAAAAACTAGGCTATATTTGTAACTAATTTAAATCATCTTAGCTCCATTGGGCATGTCCACATATGCAAGTATGTGTGCTTGCAGCAGCTCAAATAGAAGCGGTGCAAATTTGAGCTGGGGCTCTTTGCCCCAGAGCACGTGCTTGGACATGCAGTTTGCTGAGGAGCAAATTGTGCCCCTTGGGGCGGATATTCAGCACCATTTTTTCATTCCTGCACATGCCTTGTGCCCCATCTCAAAGGGGTCTGAGACAAGGCAAGAGTCATGTCCGCACTCATCTGGATGCAGTCATTGATTGCAACTGAGGATCTGGCCTACCATCTCCTGAACTGGTTTCCAGTATATATGTCCCATTGTGACTGATCAGATAGCAATATGCTTTGCTGGAAAATAGGCTGCTGTTCCTTCCTATGGAACACCTTCAGGACCCCAGACCCTGACAACTTCTCCTGGGGTCATTCCTGATGGCTAGAAAATGGTATTTAGAGGTTTGCTTTTGGGAATTGGCTTGTAGGTAAAGTAGATATTACATTAGAATAATGGTCTGGAAGAATGGCAAGGGTTAATTGAATTATAAAAACCTGTTTGTGACAAAGTTTCCTTCCAGGCCTGCTGTGTCTGAAGCCAGAAGACACACAGGCTGGGAGATTGAAGACATGCACTATACTGTTCCATAACCTGGTATAAGGTGGCATTAGGTCACGCTGCCAAACTGGAGAGCCCTTGGAATTTCTGGCTTTGGTGAACAGCCCGAATTAAGAGACCGGTAAAAACCCAAATTAAGATGTGTGCATGTGGTGGGTTTGTTGAAACAAAGGAATACGCTTATAGGTCAGGATGTGGATTGTATGATGACCACAGGGAGACCAATCAATGATGCCCAGAAACAAAAGATTATCAGAGGAGAGAAAGGATACAAAAAGAGGTATTTTAGAGCAGTAAAAGGTCGTGAGAGGGGAAACTGAGGCCCCTATAGACAGAGGGCACATCACCAGCTCATCTCAGCCACCCCACTGGGGGGAGTGGCCCTTGACCTTTGACCTCTAGGCTGCTGACATCTGACATTCAAGAGAGAGCCTCAGGGTGAAGCTTGTGTACTGGCCAGATGCATCTTTCCTCTGTGACTGCTCTAGACTGGTAGCTATAGAATTGTTTGCATTATGCTTATATACTATTACTGCGTGTCAGTAAAATTAGCTGCTTATTGAATGGTGAGGTTGTGGCCAGTCTGAAGACTTGGGTCCACCTGAACAAAGTATCTGGGCCATAAATCCAGTGCCAGCATTTCTATTCAGAATCCCTTGCCATGGGCTGGGGGTTCTGGTCCACACTGCAGCCTATCTTGTAGACTTCCTCTGGTAAACAGCTCCCTTAGACTCTGGCAGTGTAAGTATTTGAGGAAGCGTCTGTAATATTGATCCAAGAATATTGTGATTTGCATGTTTGGCACCAGAATTTCTCCCAGACCTCCTCCTCACTCTTTCCTCTGTCTCTGCGCTTAGAGCAGCTTCCTCTGCGTTTCTTTGCAGCTACATTCTCTTCCTTTGGTTAACCGAGAAATCAGCCAGACCCAGCATTGCTATTTTCACTTTCTTCTTGCTCACATCGTCAGAAAGAGCAATTATCATAATAGAGCTACTCCAGTTTACATGAGTGAAGGATCAACCCCCTCATCCTGATTTATTCACTTTGGAGGTAGAGTTTAATTTTGCAAACTGACTCTGGTCTTGTTCTTTGTATTTATTTTTGGCAGGAACCATTGCCTACGGCATGAGCAATGAAGACTAGCTCAGTGTTAATAATTGTCAGGGAAAATGAAGAGGCTATTTCTCACATCAGACTTTCACCCTGCATGACAAATGCTAGTTTCAGCAGATTAAAAATCAATGCATGGTACGATATGTCACACATGCTATTAATTGGCACACTCTCCATTAGCTTCTCTTAGTGTACATAGGATGGAAACTATTTAAGACAGGTAGGTCAGATCCTCAGCTGGTATAAAATAGCATAGTTCCACTGGAGTCACTGGGGATAAGCTGATTCACATCCACTGAGGACCTGGTTAAGAATATTGGTACAATTTTTCTCAAAAATATGATTCAGCCTCTGTTTAATTATAGCAAACAGAGCAGGTATCTTTTGATATTTGCCCCCTCACAACCTCAAATTAGCTTAATAGTGATAATAAATATTTCACTCCTCATTTAAAAACACTGCACAGCTTACTTGAGAAGGATTGTCTTTGTTGTTTCTCAGCTCACTTGGTGATGGGCCTTTGATTACTGACCTTAAGAGTCTCCTGGGGATATGATTTGACCTGAAGATACAAATTAGTTAGTGGCTGTGCATAAAGTGGATTAAAGAAGAAAGCCAAAGGGAGTCAAGGCAGAGATTCTTTTTCAAAGTCATATTAGGACTTAAAAGCATCCTATTAATCTTCTGAAAAATACAGGGCTGGTTTTCAGAGATGCTAAAATCAACCAGCACCTCTGAAAATTAGGCTCTGTGGACCACTGCCTCAAAGGGTATAAGTCATTTACCATGAGTTAAGTCAATAAAGCCAGAAGAGTTTCATAACAGCTGAGGATATGGCTCAATATTCCAAAAATTAACCCACTGGGAGATGTGAAAACTACTGTATTTTTACAAAGTGTGAATGGCGAGTTTTCTTTTGGATTAATTTTCTGTATGACTAAACCAGTTATTAGTTGCAGAAAAGCTGCTTTTCTGAAATTCTGGATGGACTTTTGTGCATCACAGGCAACATCCACCATGGAAAAGCAGCCATCTGTTACAGGTGCAAAAAAGAGGCTGAAATTCGGACTGCACTGATGTCAGTGCAAGTTTGCCATTACTCGTAATGGGACAAGAAATTCATCCATCGTGTCTGTTCTGTGCCAAGAAAACTGTATAACAGCATCTAGACATAAATGTGATACAGGTGATAGTGGTAGTTTTCTCAAGGGAAATGAAAAGAATGCAGCTTATTGAAAGTGCAGGGAAAACGTGGGTAGGTAGGGATACTGTAGTTAGCACCTCTTCTTTGGAGCTCAGAGTGTGGCCTATTGAATAGCAATTTCATGCAGCACCTGCATTTTCCTTCACTGTTTCCCACCTGAGTATGGATCAGGCCCAGTGCTGTTCATGAAACTGAGCTCTCAGTGACTGCCTGACCTCAGCCTCTCACCTGGCAGGATACTTTAGCTGAGCAGAAACAAGTGAAATTGCAGGTATAAGGCATTGATTCAGTAGTGTGCTACGTCCCTTTAATCAAACAAAGATGCAGAATTATGATTGCACTTCAGGGCCGCACAGGACGTCTATATTAGTGTGATCTGCCTTTGCACTTCGGTAGGGAAGGACTGAATATATGCCATGCAGCCACATGCTGGTGTAACTTACCTGCACCTGGTATAAAAATGACTCCTGGAAAAGTCAGCAGTCAAAAATACAGTGGTGTAAGTTAACACTGATGTAGATGTTGTGTGTCTGCTATTATCCCCAGGCAGTGGGGGCCAACCTTTTTGGAGGTGTCACAAGGTAAACCCCACACCACCCCCAAGTGACGCTTTGATCCCCTTCCTCTGCCCAATCTGCTGCTCTGCTTTCTGACCCCTGCCTCCTTCTGTGTTCCTTGCTCCCTCCCCAGACTGCCCTGTGCCACATACACGGGCAGCCAGTGTATATTTATCACCCCTGTCCCATGATACCCATTTGCCCAAAGCCAGCAGGTTAATATCTGTTTTTCCACAAATTATTATCTGATGTCACATCGCATAGTGGAAAGGTGCTGTAAAGGCATCTTTACAAGTTCTCTGGGGTAGGGGGGACATTTTTATTAGAGTGGCTCTTGGGAGCCCCTCGAATTAAAGTGCCTGCCATATCTTCTGTATTCAGCATCCCATGTTTCAAAATGGGGGGGGGGGGAAGAGGGCACTTTTTAACTAAAACTTGTTTGGCATCTTTAATTAAAGTGCCCCCACTGCCATTTTGAAGTGCAGGGATGCTGAATATACATGTCACCAAGGCTGTTGGAGTGTGCTAATTAGCACGCTCCAGCAGACTCCATTTAATGTAGTGCCTACTTCATTCAGCTGTCCTGGGAAAGTGTGTAATCACGTCACTCTGGATCCTGGTGTAATGTATGCTAGTGTACAAAATTAGTGTAGACTATACTGGTGGAAACACATCCTGTGTCCAGTAGCTAGTTCTGGTTTAGCTTAATTCAGACTCTATGAGTTTATATGCTACTGTTCTCTCTCCCATTCTTTCCTTTCTCCTCTTTCATTCTTTCTTTTTTACATCACTTTCATGCTGGATGTGCATGCAGTATCATGCTTCAGTTTTAGTCTAGTTATCCATATTTCACAGTCAATGACATCAATGTAATTTAGCATCAGAGACTTAAATGTGCATTCACTATTGTTCTCACTAGCCCAGTTTCCTTTGGGGGTTCATGATAGGAGAGTTTGCAGAATGTGCTCAAATGGTTAGCAGAATAGCTCCTATTTTATAGTTCTGTTGTTTTCCTTCCTTGTAATCAGAAACAGGAGTTTCCACTTAAATTGTAGAGCTTGATGCTCGAAATCTGTTCGTCTCTTACAGCTTGGGTTTATGCCATTCTCAAAAAAGTTTGAGAAGCTGGACTGTTTTAAAAAAAGATGTGTACTTTACCCAAAGCTAAGTCTTAACTCTGGTTTAGCGATGGGTGGAATATAAAATGTTTGTTTTTCTTTGAATATCAAAATGGGGGGGAGAGGATGTGACTGACATTCAGCTGTCTCGTGATAACTGCTCCATTAGTGTCTATCACCACTGCACTTTCTTAGCCTGTAATCTCCTAAGAGACAAGACAGCTTTCCTTGCAAAATGAAGGCGCTTAAAAATATTCTCCCGCAAAAAATGCAAAATGTCAAGATACTCCTAGATGAGATTTGCTGAGAGATTCTTCCTGCTGCTGGCAGCGGTGAAGAAAGGCATATGTGACAAGTTGCTGACAGGTAGGGTATTTTGTTTATATACCCTTTGAACTAATGGCTGTCACCTTCTAAAATAGAGAGACTGCCATAAGAACCATTTCCCCCAAAATGGTACTTATGGTAACTATGGCAGTGTCAGACAGCCCTGAACGATTGTTTCTGGAATGCTTTCCTTTATTGTCAGGGGACAACCTTCATGGGTCAATAGAGAACAGTTACTACTTACCCTGTCATTATTACTAAAATAATAATAATAATGACATCAAGAACAACAATGGCAGCCACTATTATTGTTTTGTTGTTCTTATTGTTATTCTTCTTCTGATGATCTATGGGGTTGAATCTTTACTTATTTTGTAGCTGTAGCAACCGCTGGAAAAGTTGGGCCTTTGTAAAATATGTCCAAGCCCCCATGTTGTTCATGCTGTGTCAACTCTAAAGCTGGGGCAGCTTCATGGCTGCTGGCATTACAAGGTCAGAGTCTGACAGCAGCCATTCTAACTTGTGCTGTTTGTCTAAAATGTAGACATATCGATCCCATGACATACCCTTTCCAGAGCTATGTCTGCATCCAATTCAAGAAATAAACAAAGCACTTTTGACAATGGCAAAGTAATAATTTCCCAATGTCCAGTAATACATTCTTTAGACGACAGTAATCATTTTTCTAAGATAAAAAAAGATGCTCACAAAAATATTTTTTTACCTGAATAATTAATTCATCAGCAAATCTCACTGTAATAAAACATGTCCTAATGAGCTATCCAGAGGAGAGGAAATTCATCACCTACCTCACAAATATCAACTTGAGAGCACTGCTTATGTCAGACAGAATAATTAATGACTTGAGAGGGGGCACGGAGCAGCACAGTCAAAAAATGTCCTTGCCCATCAGTCATTCTATGTCAGTCCAGTTCATGCGGTGCTTCTTGCCCCATGGGTACTTGGAAAGGAGACTCGACAGATATACGGGGGACAAGGGACTACATCCATATCTGGCATATCGGATCTTGATTTATCCATGTTGTGTTCTGCTTAGCAGAAAGGCTGCAGCAGTAATTGATCTCACAGCAGGTTGTGTGTACGTGGACCAAATCCTACACCAGGGTGAACGCCTGTCCCACCAAACTGAATAAACTCCTTCAGAATTTATTCTTTTCTGTGACAAAACATTTCTTTAGAGACAATCATTCTTGAGGTGTTAGAATAGGGGAGCCGAGTGAGCAGGGGGCTGAAGTGCTGAGGCTGGAGTGCTGAGGTACAGTATTTTAGTAGCTATCATTCAGTGTCTGCTTGGCAATGGGAACCCCAACCTCTTGGTGCTATTTGCAAGCAGTTTGCACCACTGGATAAATGTCTGTGTGTGTTCAGTGGCTCCTTCTCAACATCTTCCCATTCTGCTGGGATGTTCCCTATAGGGGCATTTTGCATCACTGCTTCCCTAATAGCCCCATAGTAGTACAGTTCCAGCTTTTTGTTAAAGTGTGACAGGGGCCAGACCAAAGCAGGAAAGAGAAATGTGACAGGAACATCTCAGGAGGAGTAGATCTCTCAATCTACCAATGTGGGCTGTGGAGAACAAGAAAAATAACACGGTGGAAGCATGGGTGACTGATGCTTCCTGAGTCTGGGGAGGCATCTGCAGAAGCCGGTGGCAGTGTTGGCAGCAGGGACAGGACTAGTGAGCACCTGCAGAAGCCATTGGCGGTGGCGGCAGTGGTGGGGATGACTCAAGAGCACCTGCAGAAGCTGCTGCTTGTGTCCATAGTGGGGACGGCCCTGTCTGTGGGGTACGTGCTCCCCCCACCCCCGTGCCCCCTCTACCAGTTGCCTATGTGTGGGAGGTTTGCAATAGTGTGGTCAAACTTCACCTAATAAAGCAGCTTCATGTGTCAAAGTTCAGGGAAGCCTGTCTTCCTGTTTAGGTGAAAATAATTTACGCTGACAACACTGAGGTATTGAGTACATGTGTATGAAAGGGGATTGCCTAAGAAAGGTGGGACATCCTGAGATGCAGGTGTCAATTCAAAATTTTTCTGCACTTTACTATGCGTGTCCCATGCTTAAATCAGCTCCCTCCTCTTGAGTGTAGCTATTTTTTATGTGGCTGCATAGATGAGTACCTAATGTGCTCTCTGTGGCCCTCAGATAGTGCTAGCCCAAATAAGTCTGAATGCAGACTAGAAAAGTGACCCTGGTTTTCTACCCCATTAGCTTTCTGGTGAATTAGGCCTTGAGTTAGTCATTTTTGGGGTGATTGAGACATTATGCTTAGCTGAGACATAACTCCCTGCAAAAGTTCCTTCTGGGACTTGAAACTTCAACTCAATCTAGGATGGGCTCAACTGTATGCAACAACAGAGTGCGTGTTGATCATCTAAATTATCTTGTGAAAATATTTACCTTGTGAAAAGATCCAGTGGAAGTGCAGTTTCATGTTTCAAAGAAAGGAACTTTTCAATTCTGCCTAGGTCGTATTTACTTCCAGACAAATGACAAAGCCCTTTGGGAGCCCAGCTCTTCTCGGCACTCAGGTTAGAAGCAATAAACTCTCCTTGCTGCTAGACTGACACATCAGCAAAGTCTCTTCTATTAGGCATGTACTTTTGGTGACTTCTCTGTTCTCAAGTGCCCTGGCCAGAACTCAGTCATTTTGCAAACCTGAAATCAAATCTTTGTGGACCAGAGATTATTAAGGATCAGAAAAATGACTTGACAGCTCTCCTCTAACACAGGCTTATTGACAAAAGTTTCTGTTCCAGAAGTATGTTATTTTTGAACAACTACAAGAAAGAATCATTCCCATGTGTATAGAAGGAGACTTCAAGACTCAATGTGTCTGATTTACAAAACAAATGAAGCAATTTATTTAATGAAAATTCAATGCATTTGCCTTAAGTTAAAGTTGATGCTACATGATACACGCATGCACGTGGCAGTTGTGTTCACTAGTGCATTCACCAGTGGCTGTATCCATGGCTGCTTGTATGACAAGGACAATAACTGTACTTTAATAAAATAGCTGATACACAGCTGAACTCAAGGCCCCATGTATGATATAAGGAGTCCTGCATTCCCTCTCCTCCAGCCTCAAGCAGCTAACTCATGAGGTAGCATGATGTTAAATCTGAGGGGAACTGGGTTTGGGATCTGGAAGTCAGCTAAGATTTGGGATGTGTCTGGGTCGGGGATGATCTCCAGTGTGGGAAGGAGTCGGGATGAGAAGGTAAGCTGATGCTGGGTGTTAGTGAAGGAGCAGGATGTTACGTGTGGCAAAATGTGAAGAAGAACCAGAAAGGAATCCCCTGTCTTTTTGCTATCTCTTTGTGCCCCTGCTGTGCAGTGCAGTGCCCTTACCAGCCTGCTGCCGCCTACTGCAGAAATGGGATCACAGAAGTCAATGGGAGACTTTTCAAGGTGGGTTTTGAATGAGGCAGAGGATCCCCATGACTTAAACATGAAATGACTGCCTGCCCAGGCACAGGAGCAACCAGGTAAAAGAAGCCTCCTTCTTCCTACATATAATTTGCTATAGTGTTGGTACATGCATGGAGTAGTGGAGGAAATTGTGGAGACCAGCAGCTGAGAGGCTGTACAGGTAACAGGGCAGGAGATGGAGAATCACCACTAGTGCAGTGGAACTGGCACCAAATGGGAAGTACAGAGTGCAACTATCTCTTTTGCTGCTGTTGCATGGAAGATATTGAATTTTAGTTGATTTTTTTAAATGAAATATTCATAATTTTACAAGGAGGAAGCAAGTTTCACCACCTGAAACCTGCGACCCCACTCTTGCCTTTGTTCAAGGTAATTTGCATCATCAATGAGCCCAGAGACATCTTACCGCACAAGAAATTCCTGCCCAGAAGAATATTCCGTCCTTCTCCTCTTCTGTGAAATATGAAACATCGTAACCAGAGGGAATTATGACTACATCCTGCTTGCCACCAAACAACTTTGAGGTAAACAGGCTATTCCAACTTTTTTTTGAGCCTAACCTGCATAAAATGAACTGTGACAAACAAGAGATTTTACCACACCTTTAACTCTTCTATGAAATACGAACTTTCAATTTTACCCGGGAGAACTTTTGCAAGCTTTTCTCCTATGCCTGAAGAACCGTGCTTGTGCCCGAAAGCTTGCAATTTTGTTGCAAAATTGAAAAGATTTTTGCAAAAATCTGGTTGGCCTAATAAAAGATATCATCTCTGCCACGAGTTCTGATTTCTTCTGCAGCTTGCACTCAGCCCTGCAGGAAACCTGGGCCTTCTCCAGGCGTGCGCTTGCAGGCGGAAGAGCAGAGCTCTCCGTGGTGCTGATACCAGCTGCCCTGCAGCAGATGCAGTTCTTCACTCTTTCCCCTTGTAGCTGGCTCCTTCTGCACTAAACAGCTTCAGACTTCAGCCTCTTTTGCCATAACAGCACTGCAAACACCTGGATCCCACATCTGAATCCTGTCTGATGCATTGCAGTAACAAAGTTTTGCTAAAGACTCAGGTACCTCAATCCTGCCTGATCCAATCCCCCTTGTTGTATCTCCCCCGATTTAGACAGAAGAAAAATGCTGCTGCTCCAATTACAGTTGCATTGAAAATTTTCCCCTCTCCCCCGCAAGCAGGTCCTGTATAAGAGGAATGCAAAACCAGAAACAATGCTTAGCCCTGAGAATTTGAGTGCCAGCATGTACCAGGGATTGGGTTGTTAGAGTATACCCTGAGCAGCTCCATTTGGGATTGCGTTGAGGTAGAGATGTGCTCGTCTGAAGTCACCCAGAAGGCAGGGTAGATTTGTACCTTATAGACTGACCGAAGTGTGTATGTAAGTATATCTATATCTAATTTCTGTCTGTTTGTCGACTAAGCAAAGTGTGTAGATATAGCTATATCTATCCCTATGTATCTAGTATGCCAGTCTATACCTTATAGACTAACCAAAATGTGTATTTATAGAGATTGATTGATCTGTCAGCTGAGACGTGTATATCTCTCTATCTCTCTATCTGCCTGTCTGTCTATCTGCCAAAGTGTGTATATATAGTGATAATGTCTCTATAGACTAAGTGAAGTGTGTATATAGAGACAAAATCTATATTTATGCCATCTATATTTACACTTTACAGACTAACTGAAGTGTGTATAGAGATCCAGATCTGTCTATAGACTAAACAAAGTGCATCTATCTATCTATCTATAGAAATATGTCTATGTCTATCTATAGACTAACCAAAGTATCTATAGATGGCATCTATAACTATGTCTATCTATATTTATACTTTGTCGACGAGCCAAAGCGCATGTAGACATGCCTGCCTGGCTAGAGCCTAACCAAAGGCTAGGCGTATAGAGATCTAGCCATATCCCTGTCCGTACCCATAGCTGTGTCTGCCTGTCTGTATTCAGAGCCCACAGACGACCCAAGCTCTGCGTCCGCGTCTGCCCAGCGCGCGCGAGGCGGAGCACGTGGCCGGCGGGCGGGGAGGCGCAGCTGTAGGCGGTGTGTCCGGGCGCCCGGCGGGGCTCAGCGCTCCCGCGGCCCGGCCCCCGGGCGGCTCCCAGCCCGGCGCTGCCTCGCAGTGCGCAGCCTCTGCCCCGCTTCCCTCCCTCCCTCCCTCCCTCCCCGCCCGCCCGCCCGTGGCAGCCGCCGCAGCTCCGCGCCCCGCCGGCCCGGGCCGCGCATCATGGCGCTGAGCAATTTCCTCTTCGCGCAGTGCGTCTGCTACTTCCTGGCCTTCCTCTTCAGCTTCATCGTGGTGGTGCCGCTGGCCGAGAACGGCAACGACTTCCACGGCCGCTGCCTGCTCTTCACCGAGGGCATGTGGCTCAGCGCCAACCTGACGGTGGAGCGGCAGCGCTTCACGGTGCAGGAGTGGGGGCCCGACTCCGCCTGCCGCTTCGGCGTCTTCACCGGGCTGCTTTCGCTGCTGCTGGCGGCCGCGCAGGCCTGGCGCACCCTCTTCTTCCTCTGCAAGGGCCACGAGGAGTGAGTACCCGCCCAGGGCACGGGGAAGGGCAGCGGGGCTCAGGGGTGCCCCAGCGCCGAGCTCACCAGGGCACGGTGGGCAGCCCCCGGGTGTGGAGGCAGAGGGACACCTCTTCTCCAGTGTCCGCCAGCTCCTTGGACTCATTTGGGCGCTCTGCTGGGTGCCCCCGCCCTTGGCACACTTGTTTCGAACCTCCACTCCCCTCCCTGGTGTTTCATGATTTGCCCCTGGCACTTAGTTGCCATCCTTGTCTGTAACCTGCCCATCTAGGGAAGGCTAAAAGGTTACACGGTGAGCCCACACCCCGAGGGATGACAGCTAGGCCTCTTCTCCAGTTGACCCTAAGCTAGAAGCTGTCCTCATACGTTGGGGGTCAGGCTGCTTTATCCACTTCGCTCCCTCTAGTAGGGCCATTTGTTGTGATTATTCCCCTCTATTTGGCACTGAAGGCCATTTTGGGCCCCCACTGCAGAAAGGATGGGACACGTTGTGAAGAGTTCAGCAGCAAAAAGGGTTCGAGGGCTGGGGACAGGAGAGGCTGAGGGAACTGGCCTTGTTTTGTCTGGAGAAGGGAAGCCTGAGCCAGGATTTAATAGGAGCCTTCAGTTGGCCACCAAGAGGATGGAGCCAGGCTGCCTTGTGTAGAGTTTAGATGATGGTTTGCATGGGATGGTTTGGATAGGGATGATCCTGCCTCAGGCAGGGGGTTGGACTAGATCAGCATTTCTCAACCAGTGGGCCACGACCTAAAAGCTGGCCACAAGAATATATGAAAGGGTTGTGAACAAACTTTAAAAATGGTCATCTTTAAAAATAGATTCTTCTTTAAAGGTGAAAAATGTGGGAAAGCATGGGTTTTCCCTTGCAGGCTGGCAGAGCTCCAGCCTGCAAAGGGCTGCTTGGGGTCCCCCATGCCCCACCCCACACACTGCGGGGGTCGGGGTGGGGGGCAGCAGGGTGGGAGTGAGGGGCGATGGTTCAGCACTGGCCATCGATGTTTACAAGTGGGTTTTGGTACAAAAAAGGTGGAGAACCACCAGACTAGATGACCTCTCAAGGTCCCTTCCAGTCTCACTTCTCTGTGACTCTATCTGTGACTTTTAAAGGGGTGGTGGGTAACAAGACAAGGAAAAACTCTCTCACTAAGAGGGCAGGGAAGCACTGGAACAGGCTGCCCACAGACGTTGTGGAACCTCCATCCTTAGAGGCTTAAGACCTGGGTAGGTGAAGCTGTGGCTGGATTGAGATAGTTGGGGATGGGCCTACTTTGAGCAGGCGGTTGGGCGAGGTGGCCTCCTGAGGTCCCTTCCTACTCACATTTTCCATGATTCTGTGACTGAAGCAAAGCAAATAGATCATCATTGGAATGAGTTAAAAACCACCTGCGGGGCTGTGGCATAGGAGCTCCGTGCCCACGAGCAGTGAAGAGGCAACAGCGTGGCAGAACAAAGGCTCATTGCATGGGTGAAACAACAAGACCATTAAAAAGAAGAGAGGGTCATCGACGCTGTAGGAATGAAAAGTTTAGAAGGGAGCCGGTAGATGATGATGAGTAGGGCCCTGTCGAATTCATGGTGGAAGCGGGCGGTACTGGGGATCCTTTAATCTTGCAGGATCCCTCGCAACTGCCCCACCACTGATTGGTGGAGGGCCCCGCTTGTGGTTTGCTCCTGATCAGCAGGGAAGTGAAAAGCACGTTTTAAACATGGCATCTTTTTAGCCTCCCCACTGCTGATTGGTCAAGGGGCCCCGGTGGCCCTGCTGCTTGCTGCTAATCAAAGGGGAGGCAGAAACGGTGCCATGTTTAAAACCATGGTTTTTGCTTCCCTGCTGATCAGGAGTGAGCTACAAATGGGGACCCTCCGCCAGTCAGTGGTGGAGGGTAGAGGGGGCTCACAGGAGAACGTGTAGAATTAAAGGAGCTGCAGTGCAGTCCACTTCTGCCGTGAATCCAGTCGGGCCCTAAGGAGGAGCCAGGAAGTCAGTAGACTCCTTCAGCGCTGCCTGGTGAGAAATGCTGCTGCCAGGGCAAGGCAATTGGTTTTAAATGTTGAATAGAGCAAGAATCAAAGGGGTGCAATTGTACCAGTATATGCCCCTGGGATCTGCTCTTGCAGGCATTGTACCACTATATAGGCAAGAGGCGTCCCTAACCCAAAGAGCTGACAGGCTAAGCAGACAGAACGATGGGAAGCTGTACAAAAAGAACTGATTCAAGGTCACACAGCAGGTCACTGGTGAGCCAGGAACAGAAGGTGCATCTCCTGACTCCCAACCCATCTGCTCACATCTCCAGCAGAGTATCACTGGGCCGTGTCTGCTGGCTCCTGGGACTGATTCGAGGGCCAGTGGGTGCTATCTGGTGTGCTCTGCTCACTGCATCCTTGTTATAAACCAAACCTTGGACCAGCACTCCAGCTCCTGTTTTCTTTATTTGTCCCCAGTAATCAGTTGTCACCTTTTCTGTAGCCACCCCACCTGATGGAGGCCAATAGGTGACTTGATAGGCCTAAGCTCACATCTCCGAAGGTGACAAATAGGCCTGACTACCAACCTGTCCGCTCACATCTCTGGGCAGTTTCACTGGGCAGTGTCCTCTGGCTCCTTGAACTCATTCGAGAGCCAGTGAACACTGTCTGGTGTGCGCTGCTCAGTGTCCCCCCTCAGTGCACTCATTTTAAACCTTTGACCTTCACTCTCATCCCTGCTTTGTTCTTTAGTTGTCCCCCATAATGACTTGATGTGCATTTAGTAAGCCTCATATAATGGAGGGCTTTTAGGTTTACTAGGTGGGTATTATACTATGTTCCCAATGCACATCAAATAGGCCTGACTCCCAACCTGGTGCCCTGCTTATGAGGCCTCCCAGCTGTGCTAAGGCATGTTTTACACCTCTATAATCACCCTATAACTTGCAGCCAGTACGGTGAGCACATTCCTGTAGTCAGCTACTGACTTGATCGCTCTGAATTCTCACAGACACTTTCAAGCTGTGCACTGAGTTGCTGCTAAGAAGACAGTGTTCACTGCTAAATGCCATGTGAGCCGCCAACAGAGCAGATCAAAAGATGGGGGGAAATGACAAACAACCAAAAAACTGTCTTGAATTATTACATGGTGCTAAACCCAGAGCCTCACTGTTAGGGCACTCACTATACCATTATCTAGGTAAGAGGCAGTCCTGGCCCCAAAGAACTTGCAGGCTAAGCAGACAAAACAGTGGGATAACAAGGGCACAAAAAAGCTGTAAACTTCAGCTGCTGCTTTGCCCTGCCCTGTCCCCAGTTGAGGCCTCCTTCTCTGGGGATGGCTCCAGGGATCCAACTGTCCCTTGCTGGATCCTGCTATGTGCGGTGGGTGGCAGGGTGAGATTCCTGATGGGGGGCAAGGCCTCTGGGCACAAGGCAGGTCCTTCCCCTAGTCTGGCTTTGTCCTCCCCGCCTCCATGTGTGGCTCCAGGCAGGCATGGAGGACTTCCAAAGCTAGGTCTGCTAGCTACCCTGTGTCACTCTGGAAGAAGCCATCCAGTTGGCTCATGGATGGGCAGAGGCTTTGCATCACCAGAGCAGCACAAAGGGCCGGGGAGGTTCCTGCCTGTGGTCTGGGGGTGGTCTGAGATTCTATATGCTAGACGATCTGAGTTTCAGGGCACCTGTGTGCTCCCTTTTCTTGCCTCTGTCAGTAAACACCATGCAGTGCATGTGTCCGAGAACCTCTGAATTCAAGACAATTGTTTATTGGGCCTTTAACATTTCCCCCCATTTTGAATCCACTGTCTTGGCTTGTATGGCAGTTAGCAGAAAGCCTGGTCTTCTCAGCAGCCATGTAGTGCATAGCTTAGAAGTGTCGGTAATGATTCAGCGACCGAGTTGGTAGCTGGTGACCAGCAGCATTCTGAGTTGACTGGCTGCAAAGTGTAGGGTAATTACAGATGTGCCAGAGATGCCTTATAACTGCTGAGCGACTTAGTGGGCAGGGTTAGGAATCAGGAAACCTGCCTTCTTTTCCAAGCTTGCTAGTAACCTTTTGTGTCATCTCAAATCAATCCTTTTTGTGCAATTGTTTCCCTTCCCATTGTTTTGTCTGCTTAGCTTTTAAGTTCTTTGGGGGCAGGGACTGCCTCTAGATAATGGTACACTTCCCTGTACAGTGGGGCCCTGGGTTTGGTTGGGGCCCCAGAGCACTGTAATAATATTGTGGAAATAATAGCATTGATGTTCATTTTCTAGCTCCCAGGTATTCTCTCTCTAGCCATTCTCAGTCCATCTGATATTAAGCTGGCCCTAGCAGATTTGCAGTAGAGCAATGGAAAGTTGGCCTAGGATTGAAACATCGGATAATAAGGGTTGCCAGCCTATGGCATGTGCGTCACAAATGCCACAGACAGCTTCTGCATGTGGGGAGGAGACAGGCAGCACAGTGGAAGATAGGGTAGGATGTGGAAAACAGAGCAGCAGATGAGGCAGGTAACACAGGGTGGGGAGTAGAAAGCAGAGCAGCAGATCTGGCAGGAAGTACAGGGCAAGTAGGAGAAAGCAGACCAACAGATTGGTCAGGGGAAGGGGAGTGAATGGCATGCCTAGTTTGTGACCTGCCCTGTCCCACTGTCCTATATGATGTGGTGTCCTATACATCAAAGTGTAAGAGGAAAATTTTAATATACTTTAGCAGGGGAAAAGTTTGTTTTTTAAAAAAGAAATAAACTTTAAGCAGTTACAGAAATATGGTTGAGTTTTTCAGTTCATTTTTTAAAATCACTTAAAGTCTCTGAATGCTGGATTTTGGACAAGATGTGCATGATGTCTGGTCTGTTTTCAGATATGGGTATTTATTCTGGTTAGCTGGGCAGATCTCTCTGTAGAAAATTGTTCTTTTTATGTGTAGCGTAAGGCTCTCTTGCATTCCCTCTGAAGATTAGTCTTTGACTAGTGCTCTTCATAGTTTATAAAATGTTCTATCAGGTAAAAAAAGGAGCTAGAAGACTGCTTTATGTGTGAAAACTGAGCTAAAGCATGTTGTCCTAATTAAGTATGCTAGCTTGAAATCTTATGAGATTAAAACAGGACAATATTTAGCCTGTCTAATAAAACACAGGAAGAGAAAAGTTCCACCTTGCACTCAGATCTAATACTGAAAATCTAAAATGCAGGAGTAGCATCCCAAGTGAAATACTGCTGGTGTAACCTTCAGCAAATGCCCCTTCATATTTCAAATATGCATAATGACTGATCTTGAAAATGGTCCTTTGTTTTTGGAGAGGTTGGGGATCTTGGACTTTTTAGGCATTATAAATGATGACCATGTTTCCTCATTGGAGGTAGTTCAGAAAGGAGTAATTCCCTTGCATCCTCTGAGGTTGATAGATCCTTTTTCATTGACTTGATTGGAACAGGATCATGACTCATTGAAAATGTACGAGGATATTCATCTTGCTGAATAATTTAGGAGGTATCCATTGACAGTCAGGGGCCTGGAGCTACAAAAATGACTATAAACAGAGAACTGGGTGAAGACAGAAAGGAGACTATTACCTAGGTCGGTGAAAAGATTGTCTGGATATGGGGGGCCATGCACACACCTATCTTTTGTCAAGGGTACCTGATTTGTTGAGGGTGAGTTGGGAAGACCTGAAGCAAGTAGGCTTTCTAGTTGGTCGGAGTTGCTTGGTTATCTGCACAGCTCAGCATTGTGCCATGTAGCTATTCCCGGGCATGCACACATGTAAGAATTATAGCCTTTGCTAGCTAGCTGTCAAACTGTATAGTGATTGGCCTTACAAAACCATTTCTGTTCTGGTGATATTATTATCTCCAGTGGTACTTCACATTTTTATATAAGGGGTATCTCTGAAGACTTTACTACTTTTAAAGCCAGAATTCAGTAGTAAAACATGCCCACTCTATCCAGTTTTAGAGGCTATAACAAACACCATGAAAATAGATAGGAGTCAGGGCAGGACATTACACAAAGCTGTCATATGCTCATTCTGGCTCTCTCCACTAAGTGGATGAGCCTTTGCTTTCTACAGTAGACCTAAATCAAAGTCCACTGAAGTCAATGGAAAGACTCCTGGTGATACACCAATATCCTGTGGATTAGCTAGCCTCTTGCTGGGTCTTCTGCTGTGCATTTGAAAAGTCAATCATATCTCTCTCTCTTTTTTAAAACTGACATAGTTTTTTGGATTTTGGAATTTCCTATATAGAAACAATAGCACCGTACAACTTGTATGCATTTAATTTTGATTGTGGGCAAGGTGAAATATGCACAGAATTAAAGGCCTCGGATACCTCACTCCCAAATCTAGGTCTGCCATGGGATTCTTGTGCAGTTACTGCGATTATTTTGCTTTTCCCTGAGTCCTTAATCTAATATGGAAATAGATATGTTATTTTTTCTGCTTAACAGGATGTTCTCATGATTAATTGGCTTGCATTTTAAAGATGAAAAGCACCCTGTTCATTTCAAGCATTCATCATTTGTATTTAATTTTTTCATTACCAAACAGTAATGCATTTAAGTCGACACGTTAGAGCTTGCTTCTATGGAATGAACAGCAAAACTCTCCTGATTTTTGGTAGAAGCAGGATCTGGGCCTAGGCATAAATGCCCCAAGCTACATAGCTCATTCCTCAACCACATGCCATGCTGAAATACTGCTCCTTGAAGACCCTAAACTGCTAGACAGCATGATGATCTCAGGTTAGCCGCTGTCCTTGATCCTCACATGAAAAGCAGGAAGAATATCCTTTGAGTTTTTTGATGAGAAACTGACTTCAGTGGGTGCCGCGTGGACTCCCACATGGGAGCAAGGGATGCATTTTCTGGGCCAGGCTCTGTGCAGATGCAATATAGATAAGGTCCAGGGCTCCATATCTTTGCCACCACGCAGAGGAGCCCCATAAACATTGGTTCTAGGCTTGTTCCTGCTTTTTGCCCATCCCGTTCAAGGATTTTACATTATCACCCTAGGCAGTCAGATGCAAAGCATATGCTTGATGCCTGCCCTGGGTTCTAAATGGCAGAGCAGAACAGTGTCACAGGGGGGCCAAATCCTCAGATGACATGAACTGAATTATCTCAGTATTCATCTGATCCAGCTTTCCATGCATACTACACATACGGGCAGAGCCCTGTCCTATAATGCCAGCAATGTTAAGTTTAGTTGATTAAAATAATTATAGTTATCAGTAGTATTTTGCTTTATTTTTAGTTTTCTTATCATAGGCAATTTTTGTCCCAATTATCATTTTAGTCATGAAATAATTTTAGTTCCACTTACTACATAATTTGAGCTAATGACATTTATTTTAACAATGGTGATTTTCATCATTAGAGCTAATGAAAGCTATGCCGTGTGAGAGCAATCGCACAGCTCCATATTTACGATTTAGAGTCCTATCTTCCTATGTTAAAAAAATAAGCAGAAGAGCCTAAGAGGTAAGGATAATGAGAAGCAACCTCATAACCTTAGTTTGTCAATTGTATGAGGTGCTCTTAATTAAATCAGATGTATTTCTAATGGACACTGGTATCTTACATATGTGCCCAGTGCATGCTACTTCAAGAGACTGCTGATGCTGTATTTCAGCTGTTTATGAGTTACATTTTTCTTCCCTTTTATTGCAGCTCTTTCTTTTATGCTTTCCTGAATCTGCTGATCAGCGCCTTTGTGGTCTTTGTCATCTTTATTGCCAGCACTATAGTGAGTGTTGGATTTAACATGTGGTGTGATGCTATTACCGAAAAAGGAAGCATGCCAAATAGGTTAGTATTGAAGATTACAGTTCCTTTTTCATATGTACCCAGATAAACAGAAGTATTACAAAATGTAGTTATTAAACGCATGGAGAGGAAGCAAGAAAAGGTATTCATGACATGAAGGTCATTTATGGTCTGGTTTCTAGACTGGGATCCAAACAGCAAAAAAACTTTCCTTTAATCTCCATGGGGAAACAAAATAATCAGTTATTTCTGTGATTGGACTACGAGGGAGTAGTCGCGTGTGAAAATTCAAGAATGCCAAGTAGAGGTTAGTATGATTTCAAAAAGAAACATTCATGATTGCTATTTAATGAGGGAGGGGTGTGGTCCAGTGATCAGAGCTGGGGACTGGGAGTCAGGGCTCCTGAGTTCCTGTCCTAGGTCTGCTGCTGGACCCACTGTATGCCTGCAGACAAGTTATTTATCCTTTCTGTACCTCCATGGACCCATCTGTAAAATGGGCATAAACATATTCTTTTCATAGTGGTGGTATTAAAATCTCCACCACCTGGAGACCTGTTTGAAGTTACTACATAAAGTGCAAATTTCTGCTGATCAGCATTGTCATAAAATGTACAAGCTATTCAGTTAATAAAACAATCTAATGTGTACCATCAATGGCTGGGTTCAGTATCGGAGGCAGAGGCTAGTTTGAGATGAATTATAGTAGCAAACAAATAACAATGAGCTGGTAGGAAAAGGTGACATTTTATGTCATATGATATTGAATAACAGTACTACTGAAGCATACATTTATGTTTTGCATTGTCATATGTTGTAAAATGCCATAGTAAATGTTCTGTTTAGGGCGGCAACGATTAATCGAATTATTCGAATATTCGGTTAAAAATTCTATCTCGATTACAAAAAACTGCCTAATCGAATATTCGGATAAGAATCCAAGATGGCCGACACCACTGACCAGGACAGAGAAGAGGCTTCAGAAATCAACCAAGAGATAGAAAGACCACCTCAAAATCCTGGGATTTTTTTCACAGCACCAGTAAAAGTCCGAGTTTATATGTAAAATCAGTAGGCAGCCTCTCTCTTGCCATCACAGTATCTTCTCCTTGCTGGAACATCCGAAACAAACACCCACACAATCCCTTCTTCTGCCGTTTTCCCTGATGATGTCAAAAGGTAATGGAGGCTCCTGTGCTTTGTTTTGGCTAGGGGTGAAAGGAACAGCTGGGGTAATGCCAAACGTGTGTTGGGGCGGGGCTAGGGGGAGAGAAAGGGGTGGGAGTTGGAAGAGGAGGGTTCCAAACTTATTAATGATGTTATATTATAGCAATTACATTTTTCAGAAGACCACTGCTCTCTTAGAGTTAAATGTAGATTTTCTCTACTCTCCAAAAAATAAAAAAAAAGAAAACAAACCCCAAACTATTCAATGCTTATTTTACCTTCATTTTAGAGTAAATTGGCAACCGACCCAAGTATTGCAATCATTGATTACTGTATATTGCAATGTGAGTTTGAAACTTGCAGCCTTTATTCTGGTGTTTCTGTTCAGGATAAAGGAAGGTGATTAGAACTGACTTCACAGTTTGCTCTAGGAGTAGTCTTAAGATAAAAAAAAAAAATATATCCTGTATTTATTTCAATGATAGCAAAGTAATTTTTTTAATGATGATGTCATATTCATGTGTTTTTTATAGTGATGAGGTTTTGCTCTTAGAAATCCATTGTGGCTAGGATAATGCTAAATGTTTGGGTTTTTTTTTCATCCTATGCTTAGTCTGATCGTTTGGAATCTCTGAAATAATTTTCTTTTTTTCCCCTAATGCCTGCCTCTGGTAGCTGTGAAGAATTACAGGATATTGATCTTGAACTGAATTTAGAAAACTCTGCCTTCTATGACCAGTTTGCTATTGCACAGGTAGGTCAGCATTGGATCCCACATATGCTAGTTAACATGCGATTTGTGCATCTGTCTAGGGCCATAGGAGCTGATTGAATCGATCCATAGAAACTGATGAGAATTATCCATAGATGTCAGTAAGTGCTGAACCAGGAGCAATGTGTCACATTATTTTTACATTAAAAATAGTTATGGATGTTGAATTTACCTCTACTGCTGTTTTATTTGTTACTTCATGTTTCAGTGCCACCAGATGTTGTGGAAGCTGCCAGTTTAGCCAGATTGAAAAAGGGATTGGACAAATTCTTGGAGGAAAGTGGCATCAGTAGTGATTGAACATGGGAGCGAGGGGCACAGGCTCTGAATCAGAACTTCCTAGACCTTAGGGCTAGAAACAGAAATTACACTTCAACTGGTATAAGTGATTGGAAACCGGTTCAAATTTGTAACACAACAGAAGTTCAGGCAAAATGGCTGAAAACAGTTTAAGATCAACCTGGATGGACGTAGTATCAGACTTACTGTTTTAGGTTAAATTGGTTTATTGAACTTCTGTCCCAGATCCTCTCCAGTTTCAAGTTAACTCAGTTCTCCCAGCATCCCAGGATGCTTTGCACCTCCCCTTAAACCCTCTGTTACAGGATGGGTAGACTAGCCTTGGCCCAAGCTGTCTGCTTCAGCCCAGCAGGGAGGCTGCTCTAGCATCCCCGGGCTTCTAGCCTAAGTCACTGCAGGCATGTGGCTGTGTTTCCAGAATCAAAAGTGAATGCCTGTTTACTTGCTTAGCATTTCTATCTACTCAGCTTAGAGTAGACTGTAACCTGTGAAGACTGAATCAATTCAGCTTCAGGTTTTCGACTGTCTTTATTTAGCCCCGTTGTGAGGGGTTGCAAGTGAGAGAGGAACAATGGGAGGGAGAAAACAGCCCTGTTCATACCCAGTTCACTCTTCCTTGCAGCATCCACTCTGCCACTGTGTGACATAGGAGACAGGGCCAGATGGACCAAAGGCCTGACCCAGACAATGGCAATTGTTATGTTCTTATTGGATCTATCCTGCATAAAATCAAGTACCTGCCTTATCCTGCAAAACTGGTCTATGAGCAGTTTCTGATCACTTAAACCAGGTTATGTGTAATGTCAGTCCCTAACCCTGGAGCGAGTTGCTCTTACTTTCTAGAATGGAAAGGTTTTTAATTCACAAAAACTTCAGTGAGTCTAGAAGACAGTTTCCTTTCCAGCTCTACACAGGTTGTTTTACAAATTCCTCCCATCCCCTGAAGCAGATAGTTACTGGAACAAACTTCAAATCACGGACTATTGCCACCTCTACAGTAAGATAGAGTTCAACATGCTTTTAATAGCACGTCACAATTTTGTTTAGACACACACCTGTCATGTTCATTTAGTTCCTTCATTTATGATTTTTTCCCTAAGAGATGAGGATTCACAGATTCATAGATTGTAAGAGGCTGGAAGGGACCTCACAAGATCATTGGGTCCAGGCCCCTTGCATTAAGGATAGAAAGTTTGCTGTGATTTCTAGTATATTCTGTTCTTTTTAATATTGAATAAGAGGTCACAAACCTAAAAAGGTTGAGAAACACTGGGCTCAGTCTCTTTATTTGGTATGAATTGGCCTAGCTCCATTGGAAGTTGTCCGTCTGAGGACCTGGCCCTTCACTGTGTGTTGGCTTTATCCTTTTAAACATATTAATCTCTCCCCCATCTCTTCTATCTAGTTTGGTTTCTGGGCTGCTTGGCTGACTTGGCTGGGAATTACCATCCTGGCCTTCCTGAAGGTTTATCATAACTACAGACAGGAGGACCTTCTAGATAGCCTGATCCACGAGAAGGAGCTGTTGCTAGGAAGATCCTCTTCACGAACCTCTTTGCAGGATGAGAAAAGTGGCATGATCTAACATGCTAAGTGCAGGTTGTAAATTTTAAAACTCAGCATTGCAAATTAAAGTCAAGTAAGAGAATTGAGTGTGTGAGATCATTGCCTTTCTGAACAGAAATTTAATCTGGAATTGCACAGTCCTTTACTAAGAAATCATTGACATACCTATTTCTGTTAAGATATAGACAATGAACTGTATGCTGTACCATTGATTGACTGACTTTGTTACGTGTATTGGAATCTGTTGCTATTGGAGATCTTACGTGCTTTCCTTGCCTGTTGTGAGAAGGGACTTGTACTAGCAAAATTATGTGGGGCCAACTTTTTTGGCAGGTGGGCCACAAATTAGCTCTGTGCCCTCCCCGAGTGCCATTATAGTCCCCTTCTCTTACCCATTTTAGCTGCTCTGTTTTCTATTCCCTGCCCCGAGCTTCTTGCCCTGTCTGCTGCTCTGCTTTCTGCTTCCTGCCCTGTATTTCCTGCTCACCCTGCTACTCCGCTTTCTGCCCTACCTGCCATTGTGCTACCTGCCCCATCCCTGATCTGTGTACCACCTGCAGAGGTTGCCTGTGCCACACGTGGCATGCATGGTGCAAGTTGACCACTCCTGTTCTAGACTTCCTCTTTAGTGTTTTCTGTACCACGGTTTTAACAGAATTTTAGCTAGCATTGCTCTGATCCAAGTCCAGACAGGGCCTTTGCTATCTCATGTGCTGAATATGGACACAAGGCTGATGGTTTTGTATTCCTGCTCATTGGATTTGGTTTAGAGCATGTGGAGTGGGGCTCTTAGGTAGATTCTTCATATTTGCTAGTTATGGTGAACTGCATAAAACAGTTGCTACAGTGTCTTGAAAATACTATCTTATGGAAAGATTGTAGAAAATAGTTATGCTCATGTTTTATCCTAGACTTTGGCATGGCTAACATTTATCAGTGCTTTGTAAAATGTATTATTGGCAGTAGCTAAAGCTTGCATAGTAAGATTATCTTAATATACAATATTAACGCTTGTTCATTCACATGACCCCTGAGACTATATTTTATTCAACATGAGTATTAGAGTTTCTTCTGCTATTTATCTCCTGTAAGGTATGCACAATTGTTATAAGCAGCTGCATATTAGAGGTATGTATATATCTATCAGCACAGTGAACAGTAAACACAGCTTGGTAATTATATAGCTGGCCCATCTGTCAGTCGGGCTCTTCTTTCTATCTTGAGCTGAGAATTGTAGGGCTCCTTATTTCTACCTTGAAAAGGGAACAAACCCATTAGAAATAAAACCTACTTAGCGAATGTCATGTAGTTAATTTTACTGGGAAGGTATCCAGATGACAGGGTGATATCATTGGGAGGTGAGATGATAGGGTGATAGGCAAGAAAACCCAAAACTAGATCAAGCAGTTAAGAATACTGATAAATTGGATGAGTCCAGAATTTTCATGCCAGAGAATTGAGTACTTTGCTAACCTCCATGTAATAATTATCAGGCACAATATAAACCTGTAGCCCAGTTCACTAGAGTGCTTCTGCAAACACTTACCTTTGTGCATGGGAATAGTCCCACTGATTTTTAGCTGGACTGCTCGGTGCTTAAGTGAAGCACTGGTTTAAATGCTCTGCTAGATCAGCGACTGAAGGCATTGTAGCCATCCAGAGTATATAGTTTTGTTGAATACATCTTGTGGAGTTTCCAAGAATCCAAGAGCCAAATTGTTCCCGGGCAATGGAGAAATCTATTTTGGGTAATGTGGAACTACATTAATTTTGCATTTGGAGGAATGGTCCTTGGGAAATTGCAAATTTCAGAGTTCTAAGTGGTTCCTGGAGTCTAGACCTAGCTACACAGAGAAACTGTTCCTTTGCTTTGATTCTTTCCAGAACTGAGCACAGTTCCCTTAGAGCTTTAGTATCATGATATTCTGTAGCTGCAACTTCACATCAGGGGAAGGTTTCAAGAAGACGGAGTTGGAGACCAAATATATTAATGCCAGATCAAGGCTTAGAGTGAAAGGGTCATCCATCAAGTCCCTTCAGCACATATCTCATTTTATGAATGTGATAATACTGCTGATTTCCTCAGTACTACTTGTATATCCAAAGTAAGAGTCATTTTTTAACAACTTGCTGGATGGAACTAGAGTTAATATTTTTCCTATGGAGCTTGGGGAACAGTGATGCCATAAGCAGCAGGAGTCTCCCCTCCAAGGCACCAGACTATCATGCTGCTGAGAAAAATGCTGCTGTGTTGTTGAGGTCTTCCTCTGTGGCTCCACCCTGTCCCCTGTCCTGCAGTTGCAGGGCCCATTTACTCCAGTCTGTTCTCAAAAGAACAGTGCAATATTTGACTCATAATTTATAGAAAGCTTAATGTTTGATGATAGAGTAAAAGAGCATGAGAGAGGCAGGATCCCAAATCTGACTGAAATTCAGTAAGGCTCTGTAACAGGTGGCTTCCTCAGGGCCAATCTCCGTGGCCCACCCTCCTGGTCCTTAGACAACCTCCTGCCTTCTCGCCTGCCACGCTTTGATGTTAATTAATTAATTGATGTTAATTAGCAGGAGGCTGCCATTGTACCGCCCTGTTGCCAGGGTGCGCTATCTGTGGCTCCTGTCCTCCCTAATACCGCAGCCCAAGCCTTGCAGGTGGAATATCTGTTACGTATCAGCCTTCTTAGGGGCTGCCCCCTTCTCCGGGGCTCTCTCAGCACTGCTGCCCTCTCCTTGGGCCTTGGTAGGTGCTGCCCCCTCTCCAGGGCTTGCCACACCTACGCTAGGGCCTTTCAATAATGCTGCCCCCTCTCTGGGGCTCGCTGTGCCCCCGCTGGGCTCCTTACCAATGCTGCCCCCTCTCCGGGGCTCACCACGCCTACACTAGGGCCTTCCAATAATGCTGCCCCCTCTCTGGGGCTCGCCATTGCTATGCCCCTACCTGGGCTCTCCAAAATGCCCCTTTCTGGGTTGGGGTCCATGCACCCCGCAAGCTGCGTCCACACTGATGCTGAATCGCACCCTCCTGGGCGCTAGGGCCCCACACACCTGTGGGCCCTTATGAGGCCTCCTCCAGCCCTTATTATTAGCCTCACCCAAACCACCAGTCATACATAACAATGCCAACGCAAAACACAAGCCCCTAGGCTGTAACTTAAATATAAGCCGTCTGGCTATAACCAAAACAGAAGCCCACTAGCCCAAACAACATTTGGTCCCACCAGTGACCCTTCAGCTCTCATCTGCAGCCCCTGCACCAGGTTTTCCCTCTATCCCAGGGCAGAGCTCCTTTCCCTCTGGTAGCTGGCAGGGAACTGCCTCTGGTCCCAGCTCATGGGCTTTATAAGGGCCAGGCCCTGCCCCCTCTGGTCAGCTGACCTTCCCAGGTTGCCCCGGCAACCCCCAGCTCTGCTTCTTAGTCACTGCTAGGGCTCCTTCCCTAGCAGTTTTCCCCTGTTCAGGCACAGGGCACCGGGGTGCTCTGTGACAGGCCCCCACTTCGGATTCTCTGAAAATCTCAGCCTTAATCTTTGTAATACATACAGGGGAGTCAACTCCCCCGTTTATCTAAGCCAACTTGCTTTCAAAACTTTGTGATGGCTACTTAGGTTATATACGCTGCTGTGACGAACTGGCTGTGCCCAGCAGCAACATGCTTACACGCGCTGTGCTGCTCTCTGTGGACTGCCTCCTAAACTGTGAGCCTCAGTGCTGCATCCAGGCTAATGAGCATTGCTGAATGAGCCAGTTAGCGCACCTGCCAGCTAATTAGTGGGCCTGCTGTGCTAGGTATTCTGGGTTACACTGCTTCTGATATTGGAGGCATCCCACCCACAGTGTCATGGTCATGGTATCCCTTCAGCTCACAGGCATTTTACTGTGCAGAGAAAGCCTTTATGAGCCTTGTCAGACCCTATGCTGTAAGCAGAACAAACATTAATCAGCTTAGTGCTGTTCAGCTTAGTGGAGCAGTCATGTGGTAAGGCAAAAAACCTGCTTTAAACTGCCCCTCACATGCATAGCTGTGACTTGCCACTAGAGGCTGGGTGAGCAGAGGCAGGACCTAGGAGCTGGGGGAGGACAGTCCTGCTGCTCCTGCTTGGCAGAGCAAGTGCTGCAGCTCCAGAGTGCCAGGCAGTTGCGGTGCCTCCCTGTCCCTCAGATTGGCTCTGCTCCCAGCTCTAGTGAGCCAGTCTGCGGGGGAGAGAGGGGAGAAGAGCACTGGCTCCCCACTGCTGCTCATACCAGCTCTCCTTCTGGTGTGGGTAGACCAAATCAGTTCAAGAAGGGGTTGGGGGGGGGAGGCACTGCCTCTCCACTGCTACTCACACTGGTGGAGAGCAGAGCCAGTGTTAATAACAGGAGGGAGGTGGTGCACCGCCCCATGCTTGGACTGGCTCGGAGCTGGGTGCTTGGAGCTAGTCCAAGTGGTGGTGAGAGCCACCATGACCACCGGGTGCTCTGGGACTGTGGTGCTCGCTCCACTAGAGGTGCTTGGGGGTGAGGTGCTATGCCCTGGCTTCCCCATATGTCCACTGCCTCCTGGGATGCTGGAGGACTTCAACTTGGGCTGCTAGAAAAGCTGTGGATACAGGCCACAAGTTAATGAAACAAGAGTAAAATTAGATGGATTAAAGAGAATCCAGCCATGGAGTGATGTAACATCAAGCCAAATAATGAGTGCTTTAAGCCACTTAAAAGGTGTTAATGAGCAGCCAGTCCAGCCAGAAGCTGCCTCAAGTTACCATGTAACAAGGTCCTATTGGTTGAGGGTATTATCCTCCCTTTCCATTGTCCTTGAGGTTCAACATGTGGCTCATTGAGCCAAATATTGAATTCTAAGCTAGCTTGTCAGGAAAAAAAGATGCTGAAGCTCTGCTCTGGACCCAGCAACAAATTCACTTCTGCATTGTTCATTTCCCTTCCTTTGACCACCTTTACATAATGCTTCATATCAAGAAGACACAGGACGGAGTTTAGAAGCCATTAAATTAACCAAGCCAGCCTAAAGGAAGGGGAAGTTTTCATCCAGATTGTCACAAAGAGTTTAGTTGTAACCTCTCTAGGACCCAGGGGGAGAGGGGCAAATAGTTTTTTCTTTGCACTTGTGACTAATTGCAGCCGGCGAAAAAACTCCATGCCAGCTCATAATCTAAATCTGAAGTATCCAAGCCAAAATAGGCCTGCTGAGGTAAGGGCCAGGACTGGAAACATGTCCCTGTGTCAGAATGGCAACTTGATTTTATGGTATTGGTATTACAATGTTCTACACTCTGTTTTTATTATATAAACTGCCATCAGTGTTGAGTAGACTTTGATAATAATGCCATATTATACATCAGATGTCTTTGATATTTCAGAGGCATATCTAATTTGCATTCTCCAAAATTATGCTGGAGAGCCCAGCTGTTAGCCAGGTTATACAGTAAATGTAACAAATTAAGATTTTCTTTTTTCCCTTCTGGTGTGTGATAAGGGGTTTTTGCCATTGCTTCTTCCCTAGATTTCTACTGTTACTGCCCATAACAGATACCAGAAGTGTGTATATACTTGAATAGACTAGTGAAGAATGCGGATTGCTTTTATATTGCTGATATCGTCATTATAGTTAAAATCAAACTCAAGGGCCATACGTAGGCCTATGTAAAATGGTTGCCAGTAGCATGATAGAGTTTATATGAAACTTTATTTATGAAAATGCAAATAGTCACTATTCTTTTGCATCCCTCCACAATAGCAGCAGTGTATTGATGCACAAGAAACCTACCAGATCAGATACAGTCCAGATGCTGTAGCTTTCACCCTTCCCCTTTTCCTGTTCACTCTTTGGCACTATTGATTTTCTGTGTTGAGAAATCCTGTCTAGAAAAATCTGACCTAGCTCAAAAATAGCAAAAATATTGTAGTTTCCTTAAAAGAGAACAAAGGGAAAATAATTTGGAACAGTGCACTTTAAAAGAGCTTCAAGGCGTGTGGATTCTTATCCCTTAAATATCCAAAGAACCAGCAGTGTTTTGCTTGTGAAGTTCCCGTGGCATCACAGGCATGCTTTGGACATTGAGGGGTGCATCATGATTTTGAGGATGCTACATATTAATTCCTTAGAGAAATATGTAAGTAACAAAGGGGGAAGGCTTATCGAAGCATGTCTTTATGAAACTGTTTAGTATCAGAGATGTTGTTTATATATGTATATAGCCTATACATACACATATATGCATATCAATGTGTGCCGTGCAAAATGGGTTGTTAGGTTAATGCCTGTGGTTATACTATGAGATGAGTGTAAAATATCATTAGATTGCATGTCATATTAGTTGTTGGGTAGCCTTAATTTTCTGTGCTGTCTTTTTTCTCACTTGATATCTCTATGAGTTATCACACAGCTTCAGTGATAGGTACAGTTGTCTGTCTTCACTTGTACAGGGATTTTATGATTTATAAAAGATAGTAATATATAGTTAAAGGGAATTACAAGAAGAACACACTTCACTTTGTTTGGTTGTGTTACATCTGTTTTTAAGTCAAAACGCGAGAATCCTACTTTCCTTTGGAACAAAGTTCCTAATGTAATGTAAAGTTGGTTGGTCTAGGGACATAGGCAGACAAGGTTCTTTGAGTAAATCTGATATCTTTTATTAGATGAACTAAAATAGTTGGTCTAATAAAAGATATCAGATTTACTCAAAGACCCTTATCTATCTAATGTAATGTATTTTGACTCCTAGCTGTCTATTGACTTTTTGACGTAGCTAAGTAACTAACGCTAATACAAAATGGAGACACATTGCACTCAGCTAGTTCAAATATTTTCTTAAAAGCCTAACCCTTCAGTTGCCAAAAATCACTAAAACTGTCTAGCGCAAATCGTAAGATTTCAGTTCAAAACAAGCTGCAGATTTTTGTAAATAATAGTAAATCAGTTATAGAGAAAAAATAATGTAATGTATTGAAGGAAGATTTATTTTGAATAAGATTGCAGATTGGTAGCAATTGAGAGGAGAGAACCCATTGGAACACTTATTCGTGTTAGCTGATCTGACGACAGAATCTCAAACCAGATTTTTTCTGATGAAAACTGTTGTAGATTCATTCAGGTCTGCAGACTTATGCTGATTTACGTCACCTGAGAATCTGGCCCTTTCTGTTTAAAGTTATACTGAATCCATTTGAATACATGGTCATTTTGCTTGTCACATGCCTTTCACAGTTACATGTTCAGATGTTTGGTTACAAGGTCAGGGGCTCTGGTGCTAATTAACTGCAATTAATGACTAATCTGGACAGTCTCTAAAGACTAATTATGTGGAGCTTTGGCCATCGAGACTTGTTTTCTTCCTGTGGAGATGGCTCATTCATAGCGCACTCCAAAACCTGCTGAAGTCAAGCAAAGGTTTTCCACCACCTTCAGCGGGTTTTGGGTCAGGGCCTGATCCTGTATTTTTGTGCACTTGAAGTCCCGTTGATATAAGTAGGGAAAATAGGGAGTGCAAAGAATCCAAGTCTAGACTTTCAGTTACATGGAGCCTGTGCTGTATTTCAACTCTCAGAAACTCTGGCAGCTTCACACTCCCTTAGTGTGGCTGCTAGCAGTTAGCCTCTGCTGATTTTTGGGATGCAAGACATGAATGACCAACTACCACCATGCTAAAAATTGATTTTCTGCATCATCTTTAAACCCGTATAGCCACATAGCTGTTTTCCAAAAAGTACAGTATAAAAGGAGAGACCTCAAAACCAAAGTGATCTGCCATCTATGCAGTGCAAACCAGGGAATGCAGATCCTGTACTCTGTGGTGAATCTGGTGTGTACGCAAATGCCTTGTTTATAATTTACCTCCTCCCATGCCAACATCCCAAACTTCCTATATAAATGTTACTGCTGCCTGACTGGGGTCTCCCATGTCTTAATAGCAGCAAGAGTTTGGCTGATCATACAGCGTGGTCAAAACTATGGTCTTTTATGAAGGTTTGTCTTGGGATTGTGGTGAACTTTTGTTTCTTCTTGCCCTGCGTGCAAATACTATTGCATTCCTGGGAAAGTTCGTAGTTGGATCTTGAGAGTAAATCTGCATGTAGGACCAATCTATAACTTTTGCTGATGCAAATGCTCTGTTTGCGCTAATTAGCATGATTGCTTTTCAAGGAAAGGCTCTGGAGACTGCTGTGCCCTTTTCATACATGTGCTCTGGCCAAGAAGACCAGCTTATAGACATCTGTTTTTTACTCTTGTAGGCAGTGAGAAAATGCTCCTGTAACTAACCAGGTTGGGAATCTGGTATTAAAATTATTTCTGTCCATGATTTTCAACATTTCTTTCCTATTCTTTCTTTGCTAGAAAGAAAGAGCCTTTCTTGCATTGTCTTTTAGTCTTGACAGACATGGGTTTGGGCATATCTCAAACATTTGCATTTTTCTTAAAGTGACCAGACCGTAATCAATTGTTGTTCTTCCTAACACTGTATTTCTAGCTGAGAAGGATCAGGCAGCTTTTTAACTCTTTCAGAAACCTTTGTCATGGTGTCTGAGATGTTAAGCAACATATCCACATAATTTATTACACAAAGTATTTCATGCAGCTCACCCAGGGAGCTGTTTGGCAGACAGTACCTAAGGATTTTATTTACTTGGAGAAGTATTTATACAGCAGTGCTTCCTTGCAGAATTCTGCTAAATGAAGCTTTTAGGTGTATTTGTTAAGGACAAGAATGTAAGTGTATAGAAGGATTCATGTGAATGTATGTACACTGATTGCTGTACTTTTCTACCTCTCATAGTTGTCTAAAGCAACTTGGGTTTTCCGTGATTGAAAGCACCTAAGTGACTTAGAAGCCAAGGTCCCATTTTCAAAGGTAACTTGAGTTTCAATGATGGCAAAATGAGTTTGTTGGCTTAGTATTTGAACAGGAAGGGTACACACACACCTTTGTTTTGACCCAAGCCAAATTAAAAAGTTTTCAGTGTTTCTTTGAAAATGAAAGAACATAAGGTTTTATTCACCTGAACCATGGGTAGAACAATGACGTTGGAGGCTTAGTTCCAGTGCCTTCCCCGGTATGGGGGGATTCAGACCATATTCATGACCGACCAGAAAATTGCCCTACCCCCCTGGCTATAGAGGATCCCGAAGCTGGATCCTCTTCTGTCCCTTTTGTTGAAGCTGTTAGTGTAACGCACTATTTTTTCTCATCTACCACATGCCCCCAAATAAAGCATGCACTTTGGTTTTGAAAGCAGAATGTAGAAAAAAAGACTTTTCTAGAGTCATGGCTTAGAAAGATCTTGTTCATGCAAGTGCTACAGGATGGATGCCAGGTTCATCCTGGGACAGCAAGCAAGAGGGATGGAGTGAAGTGTTAACCCTTTCATAGCTGTGTTCAAATTGGCAGTCAGTTTTGACTCCTTATTTGGCTGCTCAGCCAACAAACTGTTGCTGATTTGAGAGTGGCTGTGAAGGAGTTAACACTGGACTCCACCCCTCCTGCTTTGTGTCCAATAGGGAAGCTGGAAGCCATCTTTCAGCACGGTGTCACCTTACTTCTCTTTCTCCATGGTTCTACTTCAGTGAAGAAAAATGAACCTTCCTGCTTAAGACATGTTCCCCAATTTTGGAGGGCTGTTTTTTGGGGAAAGGCATGCCCAGAATGCCCTCTATTAGGAAGATAAGGGCAGTCTTGTGTGCGGTGCTATATATGGGTTCACAAGCAGCAGAGGTAATTGAACTTAGGTCTCCTATGTCCTACATGAGTGCTCTAATCACTGGGATGTTGGGGTGCCCCCACTACTGGCAGTTTTGTGAATCTAGCTCCCATTTTCCCCTTTTTTTTGGTCAGTTGAGGAAAGGATGTGGCAATTTGACTCACATTTATGAAGAGCATTTGGATGGCCAGAACTGTATTTTCTGAGCAAGGTTTATTATTCATTAAATATTTTTGCTTACTTCTGCTTCTCTGACCCTTAGGCCCTTTTGAAAATTTTATCTCTGTCCTTGTTTCGCTTTTGTGCAAGTCCACTGAAGTCATGGGTAGAAAAATCTCATGCACAGAAGCTACCACTGGCATTGCTTCAGTGATACCAATTAAGTTAGGTTAGTGGACTATTAGACCCACAGATTTTTAAGGCAAAAGGAATCTCTCTGAATTGTCTGTCATGATATTTTCTGTAATACCGACCCTAGAACTTCACCCAGTAATTCCTGCCATGGAAGAAATTATTTTTCCCTATCATGTATGTGAACATGAACAAGTCCAATAAGTTGTGGTTGAAATGTGGTATATCTTTTGCTAGACATCAGGTCTTGATTTAAAGAGTCCAAGTGATGACATATTAACCATTTCTCTTGTTAAGCTTTTACAGCGGTTTTAACCCTCATTGTTAAAAAGTGTTAAATGTTGACTTTGATGACACATGATCATATCCCCAAAGCCAAGATCACTCTTCTTGTTAGATCAAGATCATAATTTAGCAAAATCCTTTTGCAAATGACTTCAAACAGCTCCTGCTGTGCAGTATCTGTGTAAAAATGACTTCACTAGAGTTCACAACCACTGCAGAAGCATGGCATTGCACAATCAACCCATTGAAGGAGGATAGGAAATCCACAAGGTTTGGGGTATTGATTCTGAAGGTACCTCGAGGATGTTAAGAAGCAGTGAAGATTTCCCACAGCATGCTTTTACTGGCCTTATTCAAATGATATATGAACCAAGTGAATGCTTTGTTTCCCAGCCCAAACTGTGCGCTATAGAAATCAATATATTGTGATCTACCGCACTGTGATAAAAGGTTTCTGCAGGCTTATTTAAAAAAAAAACGATAGCACTGACATCTCCTTCCCTGGGCTCATTTCATCTTTAAAAACATTCCTGCAAACCTTACAGAGGGTTTTATTGACACTGAGCCGATTAAGCCTTATTTCTTGTATCTCTTTCTGTTTGAGACAGGACCTGGTAAGGGGCACTAGAGAGTGCAGCATCCACTAAGTTAGGATAAAAACTAATAGCAAAGGAAATTGTTAGCCTGTTTCACATGAGGAATCTGATTCAGAGGAAGTTTCCAATTCTCTGTAGATAAACTGACATTCACTTCAGGCTTAGCTTTGTCCTTGTGGTCACTGCAGATCCAAATCCAATAGCTTTACATATCGAAGGGTGAATGAACCTTTTGGAAGAGTGCACTCATCTGCACATAGCTTTGATGATTCATTAGCAGGTACGCTGAGTGTGGACATAGTAAAACTCATGGAAATAGCACTTTTTTGAGTGAGCAAACTGAAATCTCTCTCACTGATAGTCTCTGAAAGCTCTGCCTTTAACTTTGCCAATTCAAAGTATACTAAGAAATAATGTCTGGCTGGCCCCTCAATATCATATAGCTGTTGATTTATGGAGTAAAACAGTGAGTTGTGCCAAATCACTGTAAATTTGCCATTATGAACAGGAAAACATTAACAAATTGATTGTAGACTTAAAGGATCAGTCTTTAGTGTGATACTGCCTGCAAAGATTTAAACTGTATTTTTATTGCTTATGTCTAATGCAGAGCCTGAATGAATCTGAGCCTCTTCTAAATATATTGTCTTGTGATTTATACAGTTATGAGCTATGGCCTTTCTCTTGTATCAATTTAGAAAGAAAACCCCTTTGAAAATGTAGATTAACGTTATTTAATCATGCTAAAGCCGTCCTGCTAAATTGATGATTTGGGACAAAATATTACCATTTTTATCTCTAAAAGCAAAAGAGGTTCAGATCCTTTGCTGGTGTTTATGGATTAGCTCCTCTTTCTTTGGAGCTATACCATTTTATACCAGCTGATGATATATCCCCCCAATTTTTAAATATTAGCATTTATGCTTTGTATTATCTGTTGTGATATTTAATACCTGCTGATCTGGGAGAGAGATTGCATGCATTTCACAGAACCACCAAGTCTGAATAAGCTTTATTGTTGTTGTTTTATACAGTCTTGAAAGGAAGTCATTTTCTTACATGTGGAAGATCATGGTTACTATCGTTTAAATATAATGCTTTGTAAACAACTGGTAAAATTATTATAATAGGCCTGATTCTTCTCCTAGTAAAACCAGTAGCAAAACTGGCACTGGTTGTGAGGGGAGCAGAAATGGGCTCAGTATAAGTAAAATATTCTAGTATAATTGATATTGAATTAACATGTTTTTTATTGAATGCTTTATGCTGGAAAGTGCATTGGGCTTTTATGATTTAGTTCTATATACAAATAAATTCTTTGAAAAATCAACATTGTTCATGCCTGCCTTTTGGAATATAATTTTTATATAAAGGCCTCATTTTTAACTCCCCAAGTCCTTGAAATCAGTGGAGATATCCTAATATTTGTGTATTTTCACTGTTTGAATCCCCTGTCTCCTTCAGAAGTGCTCCACTTTGTGTTTATTAGGAGCCTGCAGTGTTGAAAACACATTGGTCACTCACACTAGCCAACCTGGTCTATACAGATATTGTTGCTACTGCTGCATACTTCTTTGAGGCCTTTGCAAAACTCACAATCTGGTCTTTTACCCATACTCACTTCAGCCGAGAAGAACATTCACCTTAGGATCACTGCTGAGACAGATGCACCTTCCAAGCAGCTGAGGGTGAGACTATGGTTTAAAAGAGCAACATCACATATATCTTGACACTACTACTCCAGGATTCATCCATTGTCCCCAGCCAACCTGTGGTCTTTGTGTGCCAACTATTACTTGTGGGTCTTATAAATCTGCAACCAAAGGAAAAATGGGCATTGCAATTTCAGCACACTGTGAAGCTCTAAATAAGTGCTCAATTCAGTAGGCCCAGGGTGTGAAGGAGGTCCAGGGTCTGAACCATAGGGAGCTGATTTTGTGGTAATCCTTGGAGAATCATCTAGTCACCTGATACTGGCATCCCTCTTTCCAAATGCTAAGTTGCATTGGATGACAGCTAATGCCACTGTAATAGTGACACTTCCTCCATTAGCTAATCCAGTGGAACGTGAGAGAGAATCTGGGGAACTAGGATTAAAACCAAGTATTCTTTTGAGATGTTTGCCAGTGAAGTGCTAGGGCTCTGGTTGCATTAAGTTCACTGGCGCTGTTGAGAATGTGCTGTCACCTAATCCCTTTGGACACCCCACAATGTCATAATATTTATATATTTTCCTAGCATTTTTTCCTTGTACTCAGTTGCTGTAATTGTGTTGTGTTTAATATTCATGAAGAAGCAAGCTGAAGTCCATGCAATTACAAACAGTAAGGCAACTACCCATGTTCTCCATAGCGCGAAAATATTGGGAACCGTGAGGTTGTCCCCAGACCTATATTGGTCCATGTTAGTCATACTGGTGAGGTGCATGACTTGGAGGCCCCATCTACACATTACACTGAAGATGTGATTAATCAGTCACCTGGCCACATGGTATTCAATTATTGGCACAATAAAAAGAGGAATAAGCAACAAAGTTATTCCTCAAAATATTTGTAATAACTTTATAGCTATTTTCTATCACACCATTAATTGAATGTGTGGCCAGGGGCCCTTGTGGCTGGGAGCCCCATCAGGTGATTGGAGCTCCCAGCTGCAGGGCCCCACGTGCACCACCCAAGCCTGGGAGCTCCCAGCTGATGCTGGCTCACAGGCCCAGTAACACATGTCCTCATGGCTGGAAGTCCCACCAGCTGACAGGGCTCTCAGCCATGAGGATGCTCCATGCATCCCCAGGGCTGTGAAACCACAACTGATGCGGTGTCCCAGCTCTGGGGGTGCCCTGTGGCTGGAACACTGCTTCAGCTGTGGTCTGCCAGGTGTGGAGAACCTGAGGGTGCCCCAACAGCTGGGAACCTGGGTCAGTTGATGGGGCTCCCAGGCATGGGAACACATGATGAGCCCCTGCAGCTTGGAGTCCTGTTGGCTAAGGGGGCTCCCAGGAATGGGAGTTTGCTACTTGATAGCAATAAGGTATGATACACTCATTGGCAGTAAGGCTTGAAGGGATTTGGTTCACAATCCCACAGTCATGCTTCTTGCGTGCTTCCCACAGCCATGCTTCCATATGTGGCATGGCAGGAGGTGCAGTTGTATGGATCATGCATCAAATCCTATTGCGCCTCTACCTGCATGTGGAGGAAGGTCCTAAAATTCAAGGTAGAATGACTTGCAAACCTCTGCAAATTTTCACAAAAGGCAGTAAGCTAAACGGATCCCCAGAAGAATTCATGGCCTTACTCATGTCTCTTTCAGTGGTCGGTTTTATTTTTCACAAGACCTTAGCCAAAATGTAAAACAAAAAGCACAGACAGCAGTGACAACTTTCACCTGATCTGGCTACAGAAAGCAGTTTATAGCCGGGACCCAAGACGAGTACATGACTGCAGACAGCTTCAAAAATGACTGATCAGGTGAATATCTGACCCATGAAGACATTTCAAAACGGTGTCTTCTATATCTCATCTGTGCTGCCTCCCAGCCTCAAGCTGTTTTTCAGAATGGGAGGGGGGAAGGGAGCAGAGGGAATGCAGTCTGGGGGGGTTCATCCCCCACTGGAGGGTGGACCTGGTGCACTGGAGCCCCGTGAGGTGATGTGGGGGAGAGGGGTTTCCAATTCACCCCCTTCCAGAGCCAGTTGGGGAACCTGTAGAATGGAGCTCCCATTGCTCTCTTCCCCACTCCCATTGTGAACCAGGGACCGGCTGGGAGAGAGGAGGGGCTGTGGCTGCAGCCTGCAGCTAGATTCCCCTGCCCCTGGGACCAGCAAAGAACTTCTGTTTGGTCCGGGGGATCGCTCTAATCCTGACACTTCCTGCAAAGTGTTCTCAGTTACAGCGGGGAGCTGCACTTCTTTCTGCACCCAAAATTGGCGTCCCGGGCTACTGATCTCCAAAAAGCCTTTCCGTCAACCCCTCTACTCCAAGATACTCTGCTAGAATCCTGCTCTCATCTAGCTAATCTCTGAGTCTTGTAGGGAACACCTGACTACTAGCTAGAATAACTGATTGGCCTCAGGTTTTCTGACTTTAAAGGAGCAAGTCACCCTGAATTAAATTAGTACGACAGATGAGAGTCTTGGCAATTTGTAGCAAATCACGTTTTTCTTTTACAATCCTGACATAATTTTACAGGAGAGGAATACAACCTAACATGGCCTTTTTCATGTAACTGCACAGCACCTTCTTAACCTTCCCAAATTGCGCCTACTAAGGTATTCCTCTTCTTTCAAAATGAACTATTTAACATTAGCAAGAAAAATGCTGCTCAGGATGTACATCTAATGAGGAGGAGAGAAGAGCAAGTGAACAAGTAAGTGAGTGTATGTGACATGTTTTCAAAAGGATATGAGCTGGAATGGGGTATATGGGTGTTCGGGGGGAGGAAGAGAAAGATTGAGAGCAGGAGAGGATAGACGAGACATACACTTCTGTGCGAGGAGAAAGGAGACTGAGTAAGAATGGAAAGCAAGTATGGCCTAGGTGGAGATAAAGCAGGTTTGGAAATCGGGATTTTTGGTTTCAATTCCTGGCTCTGTCATTGCCTTGTGTGGTGAATTCAGAAAGATCCATATATTCTCTGAGTCTCAATTTTCTCCTCTGGAAAACAGGAAAATTTCAATTTTTCACAAGGTTAGGATTAGGCTGGTATCATTTCCAATGCCTGAAATGCCTTTTGAAGTCTGTTTGCTTGAGATTACTCTGGCCTGTTGCATATCACTGATCTAGAACTTTAGACCAGTTTAGGCATGCTATTAAATGTAGATTTGGTATCTGTTTCCTAGCTTTCCTTCCCAATCCATGTATGGGAGCTGCCATTTTTACTTAATCTTCTGATTTGTTTTCTGAATAGCCTAAATTATGGTACTAATGCATTGGGATGACATAAGGTAGCATGTCACATTTCCAAGACTATTGATGTTACTGAATGTATTTTTTTTATTAGCCTGCAGTAGGCTGCCTTGGCACTTGGCATACCAACTGTCTGTTTGGAAAGAGCTCCCTATTTTTAATGTGCTGTTTACATATATTATGGCCTAGATCCAAAAAAAAAAAAGGCAGGGGAAAGGACACAGGAGGTCAGAGGGGTTATGGGTTATGGGTATTTACCCACTTATTAAATACAACTCCATCATTTTTTTTCAGAAAATACCTAAATGTATTAATGAGTCACTGACACAAAAGTTATAAATCTCTTCTCTTTATTGCTTATAAAAGGAAACACGGGGGAGAGACATTGGTACAGCATATCCTGTTAGGCTGTGACACATGAGCAGGTTGTATAAAAAGCCACAGGGCTGAATCCTTCTCCCTGATTCCTGTGCTGGTGGCTTTTCAGAGGCTTTTGCCTCTAGGCCTATGACAGGCTAAGATGAGCATCAGATTAGCCATTATGTCACTTCTTCCTATACTTAAATCTTTGCGCAATAATTTGTTTGATCTCATTTTAATTAAGATGCTGTATGCCTTCCTTATGAGGAAAGGTATCTCTCCTTGTTGCCATTTAATTCATGGGAAGTCCGTGGGCTGCTCGGAAAATTATTTGCTGTGGCGCTGCAGTGCCACAGTGACATTTTTGTCAATCCAAAATTAAAAGTAGGCCAATTGCAATACCAGAACACCGGTCCGTGGTCTTGTGAATATTGCTGACCATCTTCTTGGGAGGGTGAATGGGTATTTTTTCCCTCTGCTCCTACAGACTCTCAGATCATCTTTATCTTTCTAAATTTAAGCATGTACTTTGTCAGACTTGCTCCTTTAACTTTACTTGACACAGAAGTAAGGAAAGAAAAAGCTGGCAATGTGGCTATTTATGTTTATAGAAAATTGAAAGCTGTTGTTCATGGACACAACTTTTTTGGTTTTCCTCTCTTGGATGTAACCCTCCAAACGCTGGGGTCTGCTTGGACACGCATAAAAGGGGAGCGCCATATTTATTGCAGCAGCAGCCTTGAAATAATTCCCTTCAGAGTTGTATTACGTATGGTTTGGTAATAGAGGCCACAAAGATACCATCTACCTCCCTAAACTGTCAATAATTGCATGAGGTAAGGCCTTAAACTGCAATTAAACAGGTCTGGACTAAATGCATGATCTCTGACTAGATACAAGCTGGAAATAAATTGAAGACGTTTGGTGATGTCATAAACCTTGTACACTCGGCTCATGAGGTTTATGGACTGAATCAAACTCACAGGATGAAACTACTGACTTGATAATTAACCTGGGATTCAATTCTATTATGTATGATATTAGGCAAATCACTATTTACTGTTTAAACGAGTTTCCATGCTCTCTTTCACCCAGGAGTCAAGTGTAACATTTCCAAGAGATGTCTTTTGTCCATGTAGCAGGGAGCATGAAGGGGAATGAGTCACTTGCCAAAGTTTTACTTGCGCTGATTCTACATGAGTTTAAATAGATGGGTTTGTTGAGCCTTCAGCCAGAAGAGCAGCATTGGCTCAGTCATTCAGCTTTGCTTCAACTTTTCCAAAAAACGCATAAAGGTGGGTTGATGGGGGGCGGGGAAAAAGAGGTGGGTCTTTTGATTAGGGCCCTGACATGCGATTTAGCATAATGTAGGTACCACTCCTGCCCCTGCTGGGCAGTAAGACCCTCGACATATCAATTAAACCCTTTGTGTTTCTGTTTCTTCTCTCTTTAGTTTTTATACCAAGTAGGCCAACAGAGACCTGTTTTTGGTTTGGACCGCTGGATGCTACCATAACTCACACAATAAGAATAATCAAAGGAAAGGAAATCAAGTGTCTGTGGGAATAGGAAAGTGCACAACAAGGGCAGGTTTATTATTCTTCCAGGGGAAGACTAATGCATTCTCTGATGGCTGGCTGGAGTGGGCTTTGAACCTTTCACAGCAATATGTGTTTAGATGCTATCCGAAAGGATCTTTGTCTTGGGCCACACCAACAATGGACACAGTTATTGCCTCATAAACCATGTCCAGCATTTCAGAGCAACATGTCTTATCTGAAGAAAGACGATAACAAGCTGAGATTGAAATTCTTCCACGACTTTGAAATTTTGCTTCACTCTGCTGTAGTACAGACTCACAGCCAGGATGAGTGTGATACAGAGCAAGAGCCACAGGAACGTAGGCAAACCAGTGGATGAACTGTCATGGGCTGAAAAGGATTGGGAAGAGAGAAGAGACTAGGATTATTTTAGTGCCATTTTAACCCTCTCCCAAAGTTGACCCCCACTGCTGGCTTTGCTCTGGTTTTCTGGGAGCAGCAGGTTAATCGGTGCTTTGGTTCTGAGAACTTCTTTCTGCGTCGGCTCTGTGGCAGTGAGTCGCACCTCCCTGCAGAAGATACTGAATGACTATAAAAGATGTGCCCTAATGGCACATTAAAAGGATTTAATTATATACATTAAGAACAGGATTACCAGAGCTAATGTGTGTTCTCAAATTTCCTTGCGGCAATTATATTTTTTTGTAGTTTTAAGCAAAACACTCAGTTAAAGACTAGAGAATATTAAGCAATTGCTGCTAATTATCTAATGCTTGCAGACACTCCATAGAGAGAGAGGCGGGCACCAGATGACTTGTCTTTTCCTTGTAACACTAGCTCATTGTGGGCCCTGCAAATGAGAAGAAGGGCCCTAGCATCTGAGAGACAAATTTACAGAGCTTGGGTGATTCTCACCTGTTTCTCGTAGTTAAATATATTAACTCCCTTGGAAAGTGCTCTGTTTGCTCTTAAAGGGCATATACTGTAAATATTTTCCCTTGCTTTTATAATCCAGGGAATGATGTCCTGCTTTCTGTTTTCTCTGAGCAACTCCACTGCAGTGTTCTCAGAGGGCTGGGTAGAAGTAACTGGGCCAAATGGAAAGTTAGATTTGAAATTGAATCACCCCCCTCTTTTAACCCCAGCGATTGATGCATTTTCAGGGTCCTGCAGGTTGCTTCCATTAGAAGATTGTTAATGGAGCCAGGTATTACTTTGCAGCACTGCAGTTTGCGTACCAAAGTCCCCTTTCCCTGAATGCAGCAGGAATCAAACAAGGATACTACATCTCTCTTAGAAATACTTGGCTTGTTGGCGTAGTTTTTCTGTCAGGAGCCCACATAATCAGAGTCAACTTTTCCTGAGGCCTTTCTTCGAGCCTCTGCTTTGAATGGTGCTTGCTGTTTCAGCTGTTAGGGTTCTCAGAGGAGCCTGGGTCTTTAATTCTAACATAATTGTGAAGAAGGCAATCATGCAGCTCTTGTTCCTATCAGTTATAAAGGCATTTAGTCAAACCCATGGCATTTCCGTGGTATATCTTAGCACCACATTGATGGCACCACAAATAAGAGAGGCATGGCATTAGAATCATTATGACATCCCTGCTTCACAGGGAGATAGCTCCTCCTTTACCACCACTGGCTGGTTAAACTGGCACTGTAAGAGCTTGGTAGCATTGGACCGTTGGCTAGGATCTGGCCTCGGGTGTCTTGGATGCTCTAACTTCTGAAGATACCGAGAAAATGGGGGCTCTACGATGCATCTCATTCTGCAGAAGTCTTTATGGGCTCATATACCTCATTGCAAGTAGAGAACAGCATAACAGCCTGCAAAGGAAGTGTATATTCTGCTCGCTGCTGCAGAGTGCAAAGTGGGTGCAGGGACAGGCAGATGCGGGGAAAGGGTTTTGGTGGTAAAAGCTAGAAATGAAGGCACGTGCAGTTGTTCGAATGAATTAAAACCAGAGCGGTATTACTGCTCAGTTTTGTGAGGTGGGATCACAGGGGTTAATCTGATGGGCCAGATCCTGCATGCAAAAGTAGGTTGGTGCAGCTATCTTGAATTTTAGGATTATGACTGCTTCATCCCTATGGTGTTCACCAGTGTAGAGGTGTACAGACGGAGACACTCTGCACCCCAGTAAGGCAGAGAAGAGTTAATCTTATTACACAGGCAAGGGAAGAGAGACTCAGTAAGAGATAGGGCTGGACTCTAATTTGACGGTCTCTTCTGAGTCAGGAGCGAAGCACAGTTGTGCTGCCTCAGGGCTCTCCCCCTTGCTCTGGGAAGGGAGGAAGTTATTTTAACCTTTTTCCTGGAGTCTCTTTGCCCAGCCATATATTTTGGTTGTGAAAGTGGTTGTCTACTGCCAACCCTGTCCCCTCTTGTCCCCATTACTAGGGAAAGGCAGGCAAGGAGCCTCTGCTCTCCTTACTGCAGCTGGAGTCACAAGCTAAGTATCACAGAGCACGGGAGTAAGGCAGCAGGGCTTTAATGCTATTATTTTTGCCTTAAAGCTTGTATTCAGCAACAATATTCTGTCACTCTTGCAGCAGAAGCCAGGGTTTGCTGCTTACTGGGCACGTCTACACGAGGAGCTACATTGCTGTAGCAATGAGCTATGGTGATGTAGCATTGGCAGCACTAACTGTGATCCCTGTACAACAAAGGGTTGGGACCATCTACCCTCAGCAACTTGTCCGGAGCTCACACAGGAAGCCTGTAAAACAATTCAACTCTCCCACCCCTTTGTCTTGTGCTCTCGTCACAAACTCATTCTTCCTTTTCCCTTAATGGATAAATATGGACTATGTCTCCAAGCATAAGGTCCTTCAGCACATGGTCACTGCAGCGTCTGTATTATTTCATAAAGCACTATGAGCATGAAATGTGCTATATAAAAACCCAATGCGTGCCTGCATAAAAACACCCCACTACAGAGTGCAACTATTTGCTTGCCATACACACATAATCAATAAGAAGATAAAAATGTGGTGTGTATCGTTATGGGTAAAGGGCCAACATTAGCTGTAACATATTTAAATTAGCTTCTATTACCAGCCCTGGAATATGGAACAGTCGATTAAGCTGTCATACAGTTATACACAGAGGAAGGTAAAAGCCATAAAGCCAAGCAACAAACACATAATAATGTATCAAAAAGTGTGCCGGGAGAAGGTGGAGTGCTAATAGCCAGTCATTTTAAAGCTAACCAGAAGCCAGATCAATGTTCTGTAATAGAGCTGGGTGAGTTATTTGTGAGAAATAATTTATTCTTTTGAATTTAGCCCTTCTTTCTGCTTGCAAATTATCTGTGAACAGACTTTGATTTTTATAAATTTGTTAGTTATTCTTCTACACATGGTTTATGCGGACACATTTTAGCCTGTGGATCGCTCACCAGTTCTTCCCTCCACCGCTATCTGCTGTTCAGACTCCAATATTTCAACCATACCATTGGTTTCTTGAATCAGATGGCATTGTCTCTGGCTCTTGATTGGGTAACACACTTCAGTAAAAAGGCGGTGGCATTTTTATCATACTAAAACATTTGGGGGAGCGTATTTCTTTACTGAATTCATCCCTTTTCATTCACTCTTTTTTGAAATCCCTAAAAGCCCTCCCCTTCCCCCTGACTGCCAATTTATAGAGTCTTATGCCTGAAAAAGACTCCATAAGATCACTGTGCTTGGTGTAGGGAGGGCGGGGGGTTACATTTCAGACAAAAATGTGGATATCTGTTATCCCCTGCTCATGTTGAAAGTCCCCGCGCCACAATTATAAAGTTTTAATTAATGAGCAGGAAAAATAGCCTGGAACACAGATGAACCACACTGCCCAGGTATACTGTATTTTCTGGTATATAAATGCACTCCTGAAAAAGGATAAAATAGTAGGAAAATCTGTTTTGCACAAATGCCTTTGAATTTTGATCAACTTTTATTACAAAGATTTCAGAGGCGGGGCTCGGTTTTTTTGTTCTATAACATCAGTGTATAAGATGTTACTTTTAGACTTTCTTCTTAGGAAAATATGCAGCTTATCTATTGGAAAAGACAGATCAAAATAATTGAGATTTATTTAAACTATTTTAAGGCTCAGGTGTGTTCACATTCCTAAAACTCAGCATACCCTTTTATCATCTGGAAGCAGAAAAAAAGGAATAAATCACTGGCTAAATGACGTGTTAGAAACAAATGTTGGAGTGAGGTTGTAGCTGCGATGGTCCAAGAAATATGCAAGAAGCAAAGATTTTTTTTTAGTGATATCTTGTATTGTACCAAATGAGAAAGATCTTTGACAAGGACCTGAGGCGGGGTACCTGGTCCTTAAAAGCTTGTCTAAGATGTCTTAGACTATGCAGTTGGTCCAATAAAAGATATCACTCTTAAAACTCCCTGCCTGTTGTTAGAAATTTTACATTTTGTTCCTAGCCTGGTAGCTTATATTAATGTATTTTCAGGCAACAAAGTAGATGCAGGTTTTTCATTAAGATATGAAAGCCAAGTGGCTAAAGCAAATTGGTGGTTCGCTCTGCTGTTGCTTACACATGTTGAATCTGGTGGCTGGCAGAAGGCTGCTCTGGGACCTGGACTCAGGAAATGTAGTCCTGACACGGCTTTCCCGTGTGGGTTGTGGTTGTGGGCACGCAAGAACAACTGAGAAAATGGAGCTTAACAGCCGTCTGTGGCTCCATACCCAATCTGTAAAAAGGCCTGTCTCGTCCACGTTGACGGGAAGCTCTTTAGTGCGGGGGTCTCTCTTACCGTGTATGTAAATGGTGGTTGGTAAAAGAAGACCCTGAGACTGGTTGGGACCTTAAGGAGCTGTTGTAATGTATTCTTATTAATTGCAATTAGACACAGGGTTGTTTTACAGACAAAATGGAAAAAACACATGATTTCCACTACTCCCATTTATCAAAAAATTGCAGATTCAACATGTGTGAGCAACAGCAGACTGAACTCCCATTTTGCTTCAGCTACTTCGCTTTCACATCTTAATGAAAAACCTGTGCCGACTTTGTTGCCCTAAAATGTATTAATAAAAGCTCATGGGATTTAATTCTTGTTTCGACTGGTTGTCTAACTTGATGTGTTGTTTAAGAACTGAAGCAGGATCCCTCATGCTTCATACACGGGGGGAAAAACAGCCCCGCTGATGGTGTGTAATAATGCCGATTCATAGAGTGTATCTGCGCAATTAGTCCCAGCAGCAGTAAAGCAATCTCAGGTTAGTGCCATGGATGACTCACAGTTAAAATGCAGAGCTTCAACTTACCAACCATGTACTCACAGCAGGAAATACCTAGAAAAGAGAATGAAAATGTTCTTACGTGCTAAGAAAGGCCTCCTCAGGGTAGCAGAATGAAATGGCAAACAAGTTAGGAAGCCTGGCTGTATTTTGAAATTGTCCATTTGCACAGCTGTGTTGCAGAGATTGGACCATATCCTCAGATAGCCCTTCTAACTTTGGAGCTATGCCAGATGAGGCTCTGAACCACTGAGTGAAATGGGCTGCTTAAAAATTGTGCGTATGGCAACGTAGAAGCATTTCAGAATGAAATAGAAAACACACCATGATTGCATAGAATTGAAGGTCCTACGGCTGTCCGGTTTGCAGTGGGGAGAGGATTTTGGTATTCTGACAGAAAAGATACTCCTTATTTGAATAATTTCTAGAATGAAAATGAGAGAGACCAGCAGGCTGGGGAAAGAATTTAAGTTTAAAAACAAGTATTGTTGTTGTATAGATACATCATCTAGCAACGTCCTGGAACAAAGTATGTTTGGCAAACGGACTGCTAGCACAATCCAGGAGGAAAAGTACAGAGAATGGAAAAATGTCAGTGGTGCCAACAGGCTTTCTCTTACCAGCCTCTAACTGAATTATTTTAACAGTGCTGTATGGATAAACAGCGAGGTAACCTTAATCACAGGTTGCTTGTAATAAAGAATATTAATTATAGGCTTATAAGTGAAAAGCTGGGAATTTTTCACGTGAGTTAAACAAAGTGGGGCCGATTTTCTTCTCGCTTGCTCATCACTGAAAATTACTTGTAAACAAGAGGAAAAATTGGGCCCTTTCTGAGTTTTGCTGGATGCAATCTGCCTTGTGACAGAACTACATCAGATTTTGGCATGTCTACGGACCTGAGTGTGAGACGGGGAGGAATAAGATCTCCACGGACTTGTGCTTCTAAGCATTTATGGAGCTTTGGGTCACCTTACTGGGCCTTTTCATGTGATGGGTTCTGGGAAGAGAAACTCCCCAAAGACACCAAACACCAGATCCAAAATCCACCTGCAGTCAACAAGAGCCTTTAGTTAAATTCAGTGGATACTGGATCAGGCCTTAACAATGCATTATTAGGCTGCAGCCATGATGTAGTGTGAAACCAGTGAAGCCTTGTAGGCTGAATTAGAAATAGATCTTAAATGCCTATATTGCAACTAGAGTTGTCGGGTGTAGCCATGTAGGTCTAAGGACATGGGTACACAAGGTTCTTTGGGTAGATGTGATATCTTTTATTAGACCAACTAAACAGTTGGAAAAGTTGGTTTTTGCAAGCTTTCGGACACGAACACCCTTCTTCAGGCATAAGACTCTCCTTATGCCTGAAGAAGGATGTTTGTGCCTGAAAGCATGCAATGAACAATTTTTTTCCAACTGTTTAGTTGGTTTAATAAAAGATATCACATCTACCCAAAGAACCTTGTCTTCTTATATTGCAGCTATACCTTCTCCATATTTCCAGTTTCTGTACAGACAGGACAGGAATTGATGATTTATACAAACGTTAGTTATTTGTTATACCTTCATCTCACTGAATGCTCAAGTGCCCTGTAGCATACATTAGTAGGGTAGTACATCAAGGTCAGAGACATCTATTGAGGTGTGAGGTACCCAGGGTAACCAGTGTGCATGCTAGTCTGTAGGGATAAGGAGACAAAGTGACAGCTTGCCAGCTCAGGTTATGTCTCCTTTGTGTAGCAAGACAAAAAACGCACTTACACCGAGCCTAAAGGAGTTCCCTTCCCTCTCTCCTCCATGTAGTGGGTAAGCTGGAAGACGCTAGGCTAGAAAGAGGCATCCCAGTTGTACTGTGCTCTGTCAAACCCAGGTCTTTCAAATATTCTCTAGGACAGTGGTTCTCAACCGTCTTTGTACCAGGACCCAGTTATAAACATTGATGGCTAATCATGCCCCTCACTCCTGACCTGTTGCTCCCTCACCCTCAGGCCCCAGGCCCCCAGGGTCCCAAGCAGCCCCTTCCAGATTGAAGCTTGGCCAGTCTACAGAGGAAAAGCCACAGTTTCCCACATTTTCTTCTTTAAAGGAGAATCCATTTTTAAAGTGTGTTGATCCATTTATAAAGTCCATTCGTGACCCTTTCATATATTCTCGCGACACACTTTTGGGTTGAGAAGCACTGTTCTAGGAGACTTCAGGGGGTCAGAGTTAGCGGCTCCAATTTGTGCTTGTGTCTGATTTGCACCTCAGGAAAAATGGATTAACACTACTTCTGCTGAGGACTGCGTGGAGATCTCTGTTCCAAAGTATTGTTCTGCTTGACACTGAGAGCCCAAAGCATACTGCTAACAGATCCTGCTGAAGACTGATATGGAAAGATGAGAGGAAGAGTAAGGTCACACCTGCACAGCAGCTGCCTTCTAAATTGGAAGGAGTATAGCTACATCCACTTGGTGCTGTAGTCAAGCCAATTAACAGCACTGACAGTGGTGCTAATGAGCTTGCCTGAAGCACCATGTGGATGCTTCTACATTGCTTCTAGTTTCAGAAGGAGCTTGCAAAGAATAGCCCAGCATGCCTGAGAGTATCACTGCCAGAAACTGTATATTTTCTGGGTGGGCATGGTTTAAGAATTAGAAAGATAATAGATAATACTGCTCTTGGGAGAGTCTGTGCTGTTTTAGTATCTTAAACATACCGTGTTCATGGATTTCTTCTGGCTCCTGAAACCGAACTCTTCTCTCCGATTTTCGCTTTTCACCCACGGCTTGGTTCACAGGTGGCCTTTTTCTCAGTATTGAAGGAGGACAGCTACTACAATTTGTCTAAGGAATTGATCCAAACAAAAATGCTGTTATTTAAATTGGAGTGATGCATTCTGAATTAAGCCTTGTATTTTTGCTGGCTTTATTCACAGTGCCCTTCAAAGGACATGACTTGAAACACACCTGTTGTGACACTGTTTACAGTTGAATCATTGTAATATTTACAGAAAAGCAATCCTGCACTTCCTTCTAGAAGTTTGATCTTTAGCTTTTCTGTAACTGTCATCTCCAGAAGAAACATCCAAATGGAACAACTTGGTTAAAAATAAAAATCCAGGAACTGCAAGTCTTGTAACAATTGTCTGTTTTGTGACAGACAACAGTTCAAATGGGATAGTTCTACATTTTAAAGTGTTATGTAAAAGGTGCTAGTCTTATGAGGCTAGAAAAACCTAAACATGGCATGAAATACATGCATCGCATGCCCGGGATTTTTTCAAAATATTCTTCCACGTTAAGGAGATCCATTATAGCTGATCATATAGCATTTTAACAACCGATCCAGTATAGGAGTCTCATGTTTGTGTATCATCCAGATGTATATAATATAGTAACTCATTTACACCTTGATATCACATTTGTATTGTCTTTTTGACTTGCTTGAAAACAGTATTCAAGTATAGATTATAGGATCAGACTGTTATAGGTTCCTCCAAATACCAGTGATATGAAAATGTCCTCTTAATAGATTTTAACAATATCTCAATACAGTGTATCTGTGAACTGTTGAGAAGTATATATGACATGCAGACCCTGAGAGAGCTTGAAAACAGATGTAATGTTCTATCTGAGAAAGTGTAAGTATGGTTACGTAGGTTTTCCCTGGTACATTTTTGTGTAAAGTCTATGGTGGTGGCAATGACTTTTTCTTACAAGGATCTAATCACCTCTTCAATCCTTCTGGATTTTACTCAGTCCTTCTGGTACATTTTACTTCAATCCTTCTGGTACATTTTACTTCTGGTACATCCTTCTGGTACATTTTACTTCAATCCTTCTGGTACACCAATCCTTCTGGATTTTACTTCAATCCTTCTGGTACATTTTACTCTTGGATAATGTTTGGTGTTCTTTCCTCTTTTTCATCTTGTTTCACTCAACTGTACCCCATGCCCTCTTCTTTTCCAGATTTAGCTCTTCTACCCTTTGCTGCTTGTTTCTTCTGCCTAAAGGGATTTAAACCCACTTCTCACATACATGATCTGGTCAATTAAAGCATGGTGGGACTGGAATAGGACTGTCAACTTCTGTCTGACAGAAGGATTCTCACTTTTCATGGAATAATTAAATATTTTCTACAGTCTACAGGCTTGGCCATTCATCTGGGAGGAGAGAGACTTCCACTTCAGTCCTGATCACAGATCCACAGAAGTTTAGGGCTGGAAGGGACCTCATGAAATCAGCAGGTCCAGTGAATACTTAATATAAAATGCTTACACATCCACTGGAGTAGGGGCTGGACACTCCCAAAGCAGTGGCCTAAGCATGATACTATAGAATCAGTCTTTCACTTTTTCTCTAGCCAAATACATATTTAGTTATTCCATGCAGAGTGCAACAGCTTCAACAAGAGAGCATAACAAAGCACCATCCCTAAATGCCCCATGGCTGTTAGAGCACTCACACAGAACATGGGAGTGCAAATCCCCCAAGGCAGAAGATGGAATTGAACCCAGGCCTCCCACACCCTGGGTGAGTCCTCTAAGCACTGAGCTCAGATAAAAGAGATGGTATTGCCATGACCTCCCACTCCTCCTCCTCCTCCAGCTGTTTGTGTGGGGCCCAAGCTAGCAGGTATGTTTGAGAGCACCAGCTAGTTTAGGCTCTGCCGGTGAGAGGCAGAGAAATGCCTAGAGCGTGGATTCCAGTGGTGCTTCTCCGCACTGTCACGACTTAGGCAGTTTTGAGCATGCCCAGATGCAGACCTTTAGGCACCTGGGGAAGTTTTCTGCTGAAAATTAGGCCCTGAGAGAATTGGGTGCCTCAGCAACCGAATGAGATTCTGAATATGGAAATGTTGGAAGTAGGTGCTTAAAGAGTCAGTTAGGCTGGGCCTAAGTACCTACGGCCATTTGTAGATCCAGTTCTCAGGATTTGGGTATAAACGCGGAACATCAACTTCCCTATCTTAACTGCACAGATGCGTGGGGTCTGTGTTGAACTGGGGTACTTCTGGGGTGGGGGATAAAGGAAGCAAGTCTAGGAAGGTGTTAAGTCAGCAGAGACCTCCATGTGAAGCTGTCCAGTGAAAACCAAGTGGTTGGGAAGAGATGAGGATGGCCCAGGAAAAACCTTCAACATAGCCTTTAGCAGGGAGGGCAGTGCGCTTCATCTCAACACTGTAAAGCAGATGAGTGAGAAGGAGAGGAGAGTTTATGCCCTGTGCACTGGCCTTGGGGCAAGAAGGATGATACAACATAAGCAGGTACTTAGAGATAATACTGGATATGCATTTGAAAAGCAGGGTTTTCCTGTCAACTGGAAAGGGGCTGGATGGTGTAGACTGTAGATAAATATCTACATATATAAATGTAAATGTCTATATACTCATGAGGCTGTTCTTTTCCTGTCATGCTTGTTGCTTTTCCAGGATCATTTGGGTGTCCGTTGTAGAAACCATTTGCAATCTCAAACTCTTGCAAATGGCAATGTTCTTAATCCTTCTTCTGTTGATATGTGGGCAGAAGCCATCAGGAAATGATATAGCTGTAGTGGGATCTCATATATCTCTCTCCAATACAGTTATGGCCTCACTTTATATGTTTTACAAATTAGATCCATTATTCTAGTAATAAAGTGGGATTTTAACATTAGACTTTTCTGCAGATATTATAATAAGATTATTGATAGATTTTTTAGTTGGGAAGGGAGACGATTTATTGCCCAAGAAGCTTTAAAAGCCCCTTGTCAAATGCTGAAGGCCGGTCACCATTAAATATACATTTCCCAGTCAAAAACCCCAGCAGTGATTGCTGAAATGGGGTGTTTTATTGTCTCTACTGCATAAATAGCACAAAAGGAGCTTATACTTTTGTTTTCCTGGGGCTATTTATACACTGTGACATGGGTAACTGTTCTGTTTTTGCATTATTTTGTGTGGCTTGATGAAGTCCCCAGGAAGCAGTACCTTGTTCCTGCCCCTTACATGCAGGGATATTTGAGTACAGGTTTCCCTTGTTTTATGCAGGTTCTGCATGTGCAAATTCCTTCTAATATGATGACCCTTTTTATACCAAAAACTTGTCATATGCGAGGTAAATTCACTCTTACATGATTGCCATGGTGGAAGCTCACAGTCTGCTGCTTTGTGCAGTGCATTGTGGGAGTGACACGCACCCAAATACCGTCTCCTGTGTGGATCTGTGCTCCTCACTCGTCTGCAGCACACGTTTCTGCAGTTGTCAACCTCATTATGATAGTGCCCTGTGCTTGTGTGTACTGTGGCTGTTGGCGAGTGCCAAAATTGTCTTGTAAAAGGGGTAGAAATGGGTCTGGGGATCAGTACACTTGAGGTCTTGGAATGCGTCCCTATTTGTTACATTGTAAAGTGGGTTTCCTTTATGCAAATTCAAGTTATGCGCCATTTTCCAGGAATGCAGGTACAGCATAAGGCGAGGGAAACCTGTACTGAGTGGGATGAACAGACTTGGTATTAACCTTGCTGACACCACTGCACAATCATTAGTGTCCAGGTGGTTTTTAATGCATGGAGGGGATTGAGGCATGGAAGTTGTTCCTTCCTCGGCAGGGGGTCTATTGTCTATTCTACTCGTGTAGTTGGGGAATGGCCAGGCTGGAGCAGAGCATGGGCAGGGTCTTGGCTCACTCCACCCAATGTGCTGGCCCCCGCAACTGAACTGAGATATCTGGGGAAATGCCAGAAAGGGGCCCGGTGTTCTCATTTTCCCTTGGAGAGAAAGTTCTCCTGACTTGTACCAGCTGGGGAACTAGCCCAGTGTTTGCTAAATGCTTGTTTCTTTTCTTCTTTTAAAAGTTATAGCTTTAAACCTTTTACTTTTTCATACATGGACAAGAAAGCTTGATGGATACGAGGAAAGAAACTTGGTTTTGATGAGCTGGGATTTTTCACTGACAGCAGCATGTGAATAAAGCTGTATGAAGTGCCTTACCATCGCTCTCCTGTGCATGGGGGTGCCTGCAGGTTCTTCCTCATGCTGCAACACGTCAGCAGCTTCAGGGCTTCTAAAATGATCTGACGATCCGCTTCCGGCTGTCTCCTGCCAGGTTTTCACAGAAGTTGTATCTGAACGTCCTGCCTTGCCCGGTCTCAACACATCTTTTTGGAAGGGAAAAAAGAAAGGGTTTTTCTTCAAACTCGGCTCATATTCCTATAGCCAGAGAGGTGCCAGAGGTTTTTGCTACCAGGGCTTGCCCAGGAGGTTACCTAGAAGCTCCCAGAGGGCCCTGAGCACCCCTAAGGCACAAGTTTGCAAATAACTTTTCATTTAAAAAATAATTTCTTGCTAATTTTGGGGAGTGATAGCAACAGGGGATAGATTCAGACTCTTGAAGCAGCCCTAAAGAACAGCGATGCAAAGACTGCGCTGCTTCCAGGATCAGTTTGGGCCTGCAGCAATTACTAACCGTACCTCGCCACGACCTAAGCTGTTCTGACCAGCAAATGGAGGTTGCTGGAGCCAAAGGTTCACCATTCTCCATCTGCTCCAGACAAATTGCCATGCTTACTACTTATATCTCTGTACTCAGAGGCATAACTGGGCAGTTGTGCACCCTGGGCAGCAGCAGTGCATAGGATAGCAGCTGTTATCAGGTTGCTGCCAATGGCAGCTGCTGTTTTGGTGCCCTCTGAAATCAGCAGCTAGGGCTGGTGCCTTGGTTTCCCCTACTTAGTTACATTACTGCCCATAGTAGCATAGGCAATATATGTGTGTAAGGGTGTCCTTTATTCCCTCTTTAGTTTTGCGTGGTGCATCGTCCAAGTCACAATCCAGCATTAAGTGAGAGAGCTAGCAGGAGAATGGGTGCTTTTCCTGTGAAATGTATCAATGAAAACAGAACTGTTTTCATGTTTGGTCATTTTTTTCTGGGAAAAATTTTGGGAGGTTTTTTGGGGGAGGGAGGTGGGGAAGGGTAGGCAATACCTAAATTAAATATCTTCTGTTTTTCAGGGAAGGAAAACTGATATTTTTGGTTTAAAAATATGCTTTTCAATGTCACCACCCTCCAAACTGAACAGAAGTGATTTATTTCACAAAGACATCACATATACTGAACGTTAGTTTCCTATGCTAACAAGTTTTGAAGAACTGTCAAGCAGTTTCCATAGGCGAAGGTTTCATGTTGTCGTTCCCATGCTTTTATTGACAGGTGTTTGTTTCATTGCTAGCAGTAGCTGCAAAGGTTTGAGGAAGTGGAGGTTACCTGGGTACTTGCATTCGAGCATGAAAAGTTCCTCTGAATTTAAAAATCTCATAACAGCGTTGGATCCATTCCTTCTAAATGCTTTTGATTTCAGTTTCACCACCTAAAAGTGAATATACATTAGGTATCAAATACAGCTTAATATACGAGATGAATGATTTCATTAAAGTAATGGTGATGAGCTATATTAGGAATCAGACACAGCCTAGTATATGAGATGAACAATTTAATTAACATACCTGTAGTGAACTTTTAAAGTGATCTTGAGGGAAAGAGGGAATGTTAAAATATTGGGACATTACTTCTGTAAAGTCTGGAGTATCTTGGATAACCAGGCCATCCTATTTTAAGTGGTTTTTCTCTCTAAGCTTTGATCTCGTCTCATGCAACATGCATTAGTAATAAAGCTGAACAAATATTTCATAAATGAATAATTTATTTGATGACTGCTTTTTGCTAATTGTCTGCAAATAGTTTTTGATGGTTGAATACTAGCAACAAATTGGTTGCAAGCAGTACAGAGACAAAGAATTATCCACAGCGATTACCCTCTGTATAACTCTGAATAAGCTTACAAAAATCACAAAATGCTCTATCAAACCAAAATGAAAACATTCAGCCTAGTGATGGTGGATTTGCGCAGCGCTGATTTCTATAGGAATGCCAACATGTACTTCACCATAATTTCCTGTGTTAAGAAGAAAAGCGAACTTTGGCATCTCAGATCCCACTGTAGCTGACTTCATATGGCCTGCACTGTATATGCAAATAGGTCTTTACAAGAAAACTGGGTTTGCTGTTTGCGCAGCAGAAAAACAACACAAAACAGAAGCAAAATGTGATTGACTTTGCAGTGAATAACCATGAACAGTCTACACAAAGGAACTGACTGCACATACAATACTTTCCTGCAATACTCCAATGGAAGACGTCTAGGAAATAAACATAACTCGATAAAACAATTTTACGCTCAGAGGATAGCAGTGTAACCGTATGAACTCTTTTTCCATTTCCTCCTGCAGGAATAAATATTTTAGACAAGCAAAGTACTTTGTAAATGATGCCTTTGTGGGGATTCGTCTGGCCTGGTTCAATTATTTCGAAACCTAGCAATTTTCTCATATCATTGAATCTGGTTTTATTGCAAATAGGGTCATAGAAATAGTCAGTCATTGTGATAATGGACTTAGTTTATCTTAACTATTAACACTTCCAGTAGGTTTACACATACGTATGTATGCAATATTTATGTATATGCACAGTACATATATATTAATAATGAAGTAACTTTATCTTGAACAATCTGAAGACAAAATCACGTAATAGCATACAGTTAAGAGTGCAGTTGTAACTGGAAGCAGCATATCAGTATAACAGAAAAGAAAAGGACTAAATAAATTAGTAGAGAGTCTTCCATATCTCCTTCAACTTCCAGAGTGTCAAATGATCCTTTGTTCAAAATTCCACCTTTCATGGTTCTGTGTACACTCAGTTAATAATTTAGCCACACATCTGTTTGCTGCCAGGTGAGTTTTGTGTTTGTTAATGTGATTTCTCACCCCCCCCAACCTCCCAGAGCTACATATGCATCAAGAAAAAAGTGCCCCAGAGTAAAAAAATGACGCTGAAAGTGCCCGAACCCTCTTTAGCCTCTGGAGAAACAAATCCAGCACTTAAAAGATGTGGGACACCTTATAAATGTATAATAGGGGATAGGTCCTCCCAGTGACACCTTCCAGAAGAGACGCCCCACCCAAAAATCATAAAGGTGAATTTTTGTGGGTCTGTTATGACCAGAAGAGAGAAGTTAAGCTTTCATGTGGATAGTACAGCTATTTTCTTGGAGGTATTCTTTGGCTTTTAAAGCAAAAACAAAGCATAATAGAGGCTGATAAAATGCAGAGATAGTCCACTAAAATTTAAAACTAGGTTACAGTGGTTGCATCTACATGGGACACGGACTGTACAGTAGCTCTGAGTACTGCGCTGTTGCGTTGCATGGCAGGAAGCACGATGCACGCTACTATGCAGTAGTCTCGGGCTACTGTGCAGTCAGTCACAAAAAAGCCATTCCTTGGCATGACTGCAGAGTAACTCTGGTTACTGCACAGTTATTTAGTACTTGTTTATATGAGTACTAAATGACCGCACAGTAACGACTGCAGTCAGTGCCTAATGTAGATGTGGTCTGTGAGTCCAGCTGGGAGATCAGCTTTCCCTGGAAACCTAGATCCCTTTCACCCTATGTACTGCTAATCTGTTGTGAATGTTTTAATTATGGCATAGTGCTATATATTGTCCTTTGGTCCATGTGTTAAACACCCTTCAGTGTCCATGGTATGGACTGAGGATCCACCTGTGGATTGAGGGTGACATGTAAACTGCTCTTTGCAGATGTCCGATGAAACATTTTAACAGCAAATATAGTAGTTCCACATGAATCATTGTCATAAAAGTTTCTAACCGAAGACAGGATGTTGCCTTGAACCTACGCCAAAGCAGTCGAGAAGTAACATTTTCGTTCTTGGTTTATAGTCTTGGCTTTTACTCTACAGGGCAAATCTGTACTTCAGGCTCACAGAAACGTCACTAGCTTGTAGAAGGGATCCACCTGACTCCAAGTTTTAATGAAGATGGTCTCTTTCACTCATGCTCCTTTCTGTGTAGTTAGTAAAAATGCTCTTGGAATACTCAGGAGGATAGGCAATGACATATATATGGATTTTTGTGAATTCATATATATATGACTATATATAAAGCTCATTTCAGTAGCCCAGATAGATTACATGTATTGTATTATAATACTATATTATAATATAGAGAAATATAATATATATTTAAATATAAATATTATTATATATATAAAATAAAATAGTGTATAAACATTTTGTAACTAAGAAAGCTCATTTCAGTAGCCCAGATGCATTATATATATAATGTATTTGGGCCACTGAAATGAGCTTTCTCAGTTACAAAATGTTTTGCACATCTATTTCATAACTGAAGTATTGGGAACACCATCATGCTGTTATTTATGATCTAGAGTGCATTTTTAGATTGAAATGTCCCACAAATGACTAGATATATTTCAGCTGATGTTTTCCCTGCCATTCTGTTTATCCTATCCCTGGGCTCTGAAATGTAAAATATGTATTGATCGAATAAGAGTTACCAGGTAACTGAATGCTAATATCTGCTGTTTGCCCATTGTTTCCATATCAGTCAGTCCTACCAATCCAAATGTAGAAGATGAACAGAGCCAAATCTAGTGAGGTCATTCAGAGTGACCTTTTATCTCTCCGTTGGCGTACTTTAGGAATTACATTAGCCGTAATGGGACCTCTTGCTAAACTCTTGCCTGGAGTGCGATTAACTGAAACATTACTACCAGCACTAGTGCTAAACAGAACAATCTTAGTGCTAAGGGTGGGGGGAGGAAACAAGAGCATGAAAAGAGAAATTCTGGAAACAGCAAAATATATTTCTTTTAATGGAGTTCAATTGGGGCAGAAATTGCTTTTTTTCTTTATTTTTTTATACCTAATATTCCAAAATGAGATTCAGCTTGATGAAGGTGCGTGCTGATACCAGCTTAGGAAATATTCTGAACCATCAGGGGATAAGGGCCTGATCTAACTCCCAGTGAAATCAAAACCCCGCTTATTGAACTCAGCAGATAGTGGATCTGAACCTAAGTGGGTTTGAGAAGATTGGAACTCCTTAGTGCCTAAATTGATCCTGCAGATACTAGAGGGCAGCAAATTAGATTCGTTTTGTGGTTTTAATGTGGAAGGAAAAAGGTCACCGGAATTTGAAGCTTGTACAGAAAGGCATCTCGCTCTGAGATGAGTTAATAGCATTAATGCAACTGGATTTGAACAGTGGAATTCAGTTTTGCGTACCACACTGGAGAGAAATTAGATGAGAGGAGCTAGAACGTGATTACATGGCTGGATGGGCTGATGACAGAACAGGCTGAGTAAAGAAAGTACACATAACTTGGTAAGCGTGGGGGGTTGTGGTAACAGTTTACAGGATGCAAAGGATGTTAAGAATAGGAACCAAATTCTCTTTTCTATAATGGGGTTATTTTAGTGTAAATCTGCAGTGCAAGTCAAGACTTTCTTCTGGATTTGCACTCTGATAATTCACCCCAAACTGTGGAGGAGGATTATCAGCATGACACAGATGGGTATGACTAGGAGTAATGGGCAAAATGGCCCAAAGTGCCCAAGTATGTTGGGAACCTAATTTCTATTTACTTTCAATGTTACTTAGTGAAACATTGATGATTTAGGAGGCACATTAGGAAGTATTAGGTATCCACGGAAAATTAATCTGTTTGTACAAGGGTTTTTTGGAGCTTAAAAATGTGCTTTCATTCCTGAACAGAACATAGGTTGGATTTATCAATATATTTTTTGCATATGAATGGAAGGGAGTTAACTTCCTACAAAACAGTCAAAGCTTTGGTATTTGGGGCTCTTATTTGTGATATGTCCAACTCTTTGCACTGCTTGATTTGGGGCAGACACCTGGGCATGCCATAGTCCAGGCAATTGACTTCACAATTAGAATATTGTCTCCTGACTTCTTACCAGAAATCTCACCCTGGCCTGAGAAACATTTTAGTCAACATTGATACATTTTCTATAAAACATTTCACTTTCAAGGAAATGACTTTTTGAGGTGGAGAAATGTCAGAAAATATTCAGTTAGCAGTAACGTGTAAGGTTCTCAAGTAGTCTCCTAAAGCAGCGATTCTCAACCTTTTGCACCTTATGTCCCACCAACCATTGGTCCCCAAACCCTGGCCCCACCATGATAAATGATGAACCGGCGGGGGAAGGGCATCCCCCCCCGGCACGCAGTGTCAGAAGCACTGACAGTGAACCCAGAGGTGCCCGCCGCTTCTCCGCATCCCACCTAGGTGACCTTCGAGTCCTACCAGTGGGATGCGTCCCACTGGTTGAGAAACACTGTCCTAGAGGACATAGTAGAAAACACCCAACTGGTGGCCTGTAAAATTAGACTTGGCTAAACACTAATAATGAATGAATGAATGAATGAGGTCAGAAAGGCAATGTTTTGAGGAACAAAGGGCAGGGCAACACTGGAAGCCCGGCTATTCTGGCCAATAGTCAGCCAACAGAAGAAACCAGGAAAGCTGGTGCACTATAGAGCAGCCCCTTGGTTCCTTTAAGTTTGATTTCTGCTGGCTGAATAGGATCTGTTTGAGTGATGGATGGCCAACCTTTTTGGCAGGTGAGTCACAAGTTAAGCTGTGCACCCTCTATTAATCCCCACCTCCTCAGAGGTGCATCTGATAGGATTTGCTCCTTGGTGCACTGGCATGAAGGGAGGGGGCTCAAGACTTCAGCTGCAGCTGCACAAAGTAGAGCAGGAGTAGGCCACTGCTGCAAGAGAAAGTGTCATCCCAGAGACACAGGTTGACATTTTATGCTGGCCCTGCAACTGGTGGAGTATTACATGGCAAGTAAGGCTCCAGAGCCCTGAATTCAGCAGTGGCTATAGGGCCAGGGAAGGGTTATCTTGGCTCTTGATGGTGAAACCTCACACCTTTCATAGTAGTGTCCTGCTCCTGCTGTGGTCCATGAAACATTCGGCCTCCGATCCAGTGCCTCCCTTTACTGTGCTTGGGTCTTGCATGCTTCATACAGCAGCTGATGCCCCAGGTGTGGCATGCATGCCATGGATTGGCCACCTCCTGGTCTATCTGAGGGAGGAGATGAGCTAATAGGGCTTGGGGGTATTTTGGGTCAGCAACTCAGCTGTACCACTGTGGCTACATGGGAATTTTTAGACAAGGCAGCAGCCTGCAAGTGTGCAGAGCTGCTACAATGGGGGATGTCGTCATCATGAGATAGTCTCTCTCCCATGTAAGGAGCATTTCTGGAAGAAAGAGCATGAACCTGCATTGGTCTTGTAGCTGCTAGCATGGTTTCTTGGGGCAGAGTGGCAAAAATTAGAATTTCTTTTGGGGTGTTCTAACCTGCACCGGGAGCCAGGAGGCCCCAGGCTGTCTCCCACATTAGCCAGTTGTGGAGGGGGTGTAAGTCTTTTTATCAAACCTTGCCTTCTGCCAGAACTGTCTCCAGCTTCACATTCTGTGAGTCTGCCTAAATGGTTGCCAACACAGTGAAGCTGAAATGTGTATTCCTTTATGCTGTTATTTTCTTGTGCTGCTTTATCATCTACCTCCTGGATAATGTCACAGCCAGGAAATAAGACATCACTTTGCCGTGATAAGAAGTTGTGTTAACTTTCCTGATGGACACCCCTGCTGTTCCAACGCAAAGAGCTATTACTGAGGGATGCTGCATGACTGATTTCCAGGAAAGCTGCCTTGTGTTTGAATGAGATAAATTTTTACCCACAAGTCCTTCTGGGCTACATTTTCAAGAGACTGAATTGACTGTATACGCTGAGCGTCCCATTGCAGGGCTGCTCTCGATTATAGTGGGAGTTCTGTGCGTGGGACGCTGGCAAGACTGAGCCCTATAATTGTAATCAATGTGACTAATTAGATCTGCATCATTAGGCAAAGCTATGTTTGTATGCACATTTTTTGGACCAAACGCTATTCCCACTTACACCCATGTAACACTAGTATAGTCACAGGACATTTGCACATGTGTGGGAGCAGAACTTAGCATGCTCTGTGCCAGAGAACTAATTTATACGGATAAAAAATGGATTATTTCTAGAAGTCGAGGGTAACATTTCTTTTTGGACAAGGGGCTGCCACCCTACTCTTGTGCTGGCCCTACGTTCTTGGGCCAAATGCCAGTTGATTCACCACATTATAAGGCCTCTCCAAATTAGATGTCCTTGTTATGTTCCGATTATATGGTTATCATCACCGATGAACTGCCGGCAGTTTACCAATGCGCTACCTCAAAAGTTTCTTGCCTTGTCTCCATTCCCTGGATAGAAACTTCTCTTCGATAATGCATGTGCAAAGTCTCCCTTGGCTCCACATTCTCCTCTGTTTTCCCTGATGTGAATTCCTCCCCAACCCACTGTGCGCTCTGCAAAGAAATACAGCTTCTACCTTGGTGTCCAATCTCTCGACTCATCCTGTTGTCTTCTCAGTTTTACTGAGGGATTTCTCTACCTGGCAGGTGATTCTTACAGGTGCAGGAGTGGAGGCAGGTTCATTTTCTGCAGGTCTAGTTTACATCAGTTATGACTGGCAAATTGTCTGGCTGAGGGTGGCTAGTTGGGTGAAGTGCACTCTGGTAATGTTCACGTGCTTGGGTGGGGAATATTCACTTCAATTCTTGAGGTGGTCAGTTCTCTCCTGGCTGCTAGAAGTTTTCCCTAGCTAGCGTGAGGAAACTGGTGTCCCCAAGCTGATAGGAGACTGAGTTCCTTGAAAGGGGGACAGTGCTTTTAGGTCAAATACTATGCCATCTCTTCAGATGCTGGGCAAGGTCTATATAGGTGGTGGGTCTGTACAGGTGGTACAGGTGGCGGGTGTCATGGAAAACGTAGTAAGCACCGGGCCAGGGGATCGGATACAGAATGCTTTTCTGCAGTCCTTACTGCAGAACGAACATTTCGTCCCTCCGGCACCTGTCTTTCACTGGAAACCGTGCTGAGCCCTACCCTCAAACTGTGCAGTCATACCCTTGAATGCTCACCAAAGGTTAACTAGCCACTTCTAGGTCTCAAGACAGCAGTAGGGACCAGCTTCTGATCTTGATAATCTCCTTTTTCGTCACTGAACCAGTGCAAAGGTTCTTCAGGTGTAGGAGGCACACCGCAGGCTCAACATCACCTTTTCCCAGGAACCGGGTCAGGGCTAGACTGGAAAGAGTGGAGACAGCACGTCTGATATTTTGAGCAATCCTCAGGCAACAGAAGGAACCACAGACGCTGGTGTAGATAGCCTTCGGTTCCTCTAAGTTACACAAAGAAGCATCTCGAGCTCTGCTTGCTGCAACACTGGAAACACATTTGCCGACTAAGTTTGTCCATCCCTCCGGCTGTGTCCAGCATATGATCTATTTAGTTGGGCTCTGGTCCTACAAGTCTATCCTACAGCATGACTATTTTGGAAATGGCTACTCATGTATTAAAGGTAAGTTGTTAGCCATGTTAGCCTGAAGTGAAGCAGGAGGCAGGGTAGGGTGGCACCTTAGTGGCAAACTGATGAATAGAGGCATAAGCTTTCATAGGTAAAATTGTGGATGTATTACGCATACATTTAAAAACAAACACACAAAAAAAACCTGAGCGTGCAAACAAGAACAAATGGCATTGAGAGGTAAGCTGCTCTGCATTTATCATGGGGGTAAGAAGGTGGGGATGCGCAGTTACCTCAGAGCTGATGACGTGCTATATGTTCACCGCCTAGCCCTTCTTACAAGTAATACTAAACAAACCTTCCAAGTTGCATGTTTTATTAACACCCCGGTAGTTTTGAAGTCCTCATTGCCATTTTTTACTCCAAAAAAAGAATATTTGAGTGAGAAGTGTGATTGGACAGCTCAGTGCTTTGTAAGAAGCAACTGGAAGATACCTAGAGCACCTGGAAATGGCCCTATGATTATGACACGAAACTTTCCAGCTTTTCCAGCTAAGTTGCTAAGGCTTTTTTCTGCACAAAATGTGACACTCGATATGAAATGTTATTAACCCCATTGGTTGCATCAACTTTGCAGCAAAATGACATTCAGAGACTGAGGTTATCACATTATTTTCATCCGAGATTTGGTTTTAACACTCCTGTCATAGCTTACTACGACCACGACAGTCACATAATGTTAGTGCCTGCACACCTTGATCAAGAACGTGGCACTAAAGGCTTTATAGCAGTGAGTCTCAGCCAGGGTGATATGGCACCCTGGGATGTCTTGAAGATCATTTTAAGGTGCTGTGAAGTTCTGTCCGGTAGCACTATTAACTATTAAGTGTTTGCACACTTAAGAGTGCTACACATGAAACACAAGATAAACCCAGAGATTTCAACTGGGAATCTATAGGATCCACAACATAATGACCTGTTGTGGGCTTTCCCAGTTCTTTGCAATAAAAAAGAAATTGCTGTTATTTTTTCTATTGTCAAAAAATGACTGAAAACGAAGAGCTGGCACTTTCTGAGGGGCTCCTTGAGTCTAAAGGAGGGGAGAGAGGGAGGAGAAGGAGGAGGTGCCTTGTGTCTAAAAAAGGTTGAAAACCACTGCTTTATAAACATAGCTAGAGAGACAGTCCCTGCCTGGGAAAATTTATAAACAAGGGTGCTATGTAGCTATACATCTGGCTGACAGCGAACATACAACACACTGAAGAATCAACTGGAGAGCTGCAATATTTTAGAAATCTGGGTTAAGCCGTTTTATGCCTCAGCTATTCATTGCAGTGGCCTGTTCAGGACAAAAGCTCACAATCTCTTTAGACATACCTGTTGCTCATGATGAAAAGTGTAAGCTGCATCTCAGACTGACATGTCTAGCGTGGAAGGCCTGGTTAGAAAAATCCTTCATCAGAGCAGCAGCTGTCTCCTTCTCCTTGGACAAAGTTCTTTAAAGCTTGTCAGAGATGCTGTAATCAGACTAGGTCATCAAACCCAGTCCTCCTGAGGACTGGAAATAGGATCCAGAGATGAGCATTCAACGGCATGGGCAAGGTCTAAAACACTAAAGTTTCCATTGAAAGTAAATGAAGGGACTTTAATTGCTGTGAGAGAAAAGCGAGGCAATAATGGAAAAGCCCGAAAGCTTTCAAACTCCCTCTGAAATGACGTTAGCTGCAAGACAGGAATCTATGCGGCACACAACACAATCTGATAGCAGCCCAAAACACTTACTGCGCCTCCAACTTAGTTAACTACTGGAGCATTTATCTGTGTGATTCCTGGAACTAAAGGCAAATTTTAATCTAGATTTTGCCGTACAGTTGAGTAGTTTTATTACTGGGTTAAATAAAAAGGGTAATAAAGTAATAAAAATTGATTCTTTGTCTACTCAGTCTAAAAACATAAAGCTGCAGTCAATATGTTTAACAATTTGTAAATAGATTGGAAATAAAGCACTATAACCTGCTTATTTACCAGTGGGAAGTGACAGATACGGTTTTAGTGCCACATTTGTGTATATGCATGCATTAGCAATTTTGCCATTTGAATGAATCATTTGATAAAGGAAGAGAAAATGGGCCAAGTTTATCCCCGCTGCAATGTGTTTTGGGCTTAGTAGAGTTACACCTGGGGATGGATTTAGCGTGGAGTGAATAAATTCATTTTAAAATAAGATTAAAGAACCAGCATCTGCTCCTGTCACCTGAGGATTTCAGAGAGGGCTGAATAACCTCTTAGTAACAGTAGTACACTGACTTGGCCCAAACACATTCTGGTTGCAATCCCATTGATACATCATGTTACACCACTTTTGATCAGCCTTTGATTTCCATCTCTTTCTGCTGTATAGAATTTAAAAAAACAAGCCCGCCTCATCGGGATGCAGCTCCTTGTTCTGCTATAGAAAAATGAAGCCTAAGCATGTCTCTGTGTCATGGGGCAAGCTGGCAAAATCTTTGTCTGATTTCATTTTTCCCCCACTTCGTATCTTCTCTCTCAAGCCAGCTTTCTTGTGTAGTGTTTGCAGCAAGGTATGGAAAAAAGCATCTCCCTGGCCCTCAGTAATCAGGCATTGTGAAGGCAAAGAGAAGGTACAGTAGGTGACCTAAGGATAAGGCAACCCCAAATATTTAACACTGGGATATGCAGCATGGTTTGGGGGGTGTAGTGGGATTGTGGGGGGGAGGGGTGGGGAAAGGGGGAGAAGAAAATGCTAAATACTAAATTCATTTCTAAGACAGCCAGGAGGCTGAGAAGAGGCTGCTGAGATCGGTAAGGAAGTGGAGCTATTTGGCCCAGGGTGGCTGTGGAACGCATGAAGCAATTAGATTCCAGTGCAGAAAGTCTCAGTGAAAATTGATGTTGTCAAGGAACAGGAGGCATTCCTAGGAAATAGGTTTTTTTCTGCAACTGCCAGAAGCATTAACAATAACTGCTAATAATTAGCACATCCAGCTGCTGCTTGTTCTGTAAGTACTTTACTGGCTGCATCCTATTTCTTCCATTTTACAGAAGGGGAAACTGAGGCACGCAGCTGGCAAGAGTTGTGCCCAAGGCCACAGAACAAATTAGCAGCAGATTGCAGGTCTGACTCCTTCATCTCACATCTTACAACTACATTCAGCTCTCTTCAGTGACGATGACTGATAATACCCCCCTGTAAAGGGAGGCTTTCTATGCTGTATAGCCTAGGGATATCTGGAGAGAATTTATTTAGCCTGATCTGAGTTTAAAACAGATTAAACTATTTTAATTGCTCCTCAAATACATATAGGGTATCCTGCAACACTTTTTCAGACAGGTATAGCAAAGTATAGAGAAAGTCACACAGAAGAGTAAGTATATATAAAGTCATGTACTTGCCTGAACTCTCCTGAACAGCAACACCCATCAGAGGCACTGTACGTAAATGAGCCCCAGCGCCTTCTCATCTGTTTATACTGCTGAAGGATGTTTAACAGTTCTGTCAATTGTCTGAAGATCAAGTGGAAAACTTCAGTGCCAAAAAGTAAAAAAGACAGACCCAAGGCAATAAACACAGGGGTCTCTGGGCTCCTTAAGTATCTAATTATATACATTCAAAATGGCCAGGCTGTGCTAAAACTTTGCTTTTTCCTTCCTCATAGGCTCCATCCCTCAGTTGATAAAAATATCTTCCTTCTCTAGCTCCTGGACCTCATGCCACAGGAGGATTATTTATTCCTGAATTAAATTTGGCAGCATCCAACCTTTCCAGTACTATAAATAGAGCATTGTGTAGTCATAGAAATAGCAATGACCCTCACCACAGACGTGATTTGCCTGCTTTGCAACACCCCTAACCTGTCCTGAACATCATCTCCACACAAAAACTGAACAGCTACGCAAGGGGGAGAGAATCAAATCAATGCTGTGTGAGCTGGCTGCATTCTCCTGGTCTACAGTGAATGCCTGAGGTATATGCCTCTGTCCTGTAGTCCTTTTTGGTTACCACACACTTTGTCTTGCATTGTATGGTGCTGGCAGGGTTAGAATTGGGCTAGTGGAGTGGAGGGAAAACATTTATTTGCTCTGACATCCCATCATCCAGGCTCCTTCTAGCAGGGATGCACAGGGCTCAGCACTGGCAGGATTCTCTGTCCAACTGGGAACATGGCTGTACAGCTCGAACTGCTGTTCTCCTTTGCAACAGATTATGAACTCCTACTTTTGTGCCAAAGCTTTATTCAGTCTTGACTTATATAAGATCAGAGTCCAGTTGTGAATGAGGATGCAGCTCGTTTGTATGGGGAAGAGTCCAGGCGCCAGCATGAATTAGCACACTTGCAGCGCAGACGCAAGTTACAGAAGAAGCTGTTTTGAAATGTCTTCATCTGAAGCCTCGTGCAATGAGGGGTCAGATTTTCATCCCATAGGCCATTTTTGAAGCAGCCTACAGGTGTGCACTTGTGTTTGGTCATGGCTATAGACTGCTTTCTGTGGCTAGATCAGGCAAAAATTGTCACTTCTGTCTGCGTCCTCAGGGTTGTTTTAATATACAGTGCCTGTCTATACACCAGTGGACTATTCAAGTTGCTGATGATTGGGAATAAAAAAGCCCTGGCTCTGACCTGTTTTTCCTCCCTGAATCTATGCTAGTTGGGGTGAGAGGAAAGAACAGGACATGAGACAGTGTGTGCCCACCAGCAGAGGTGTAACCAGCAGTTTTTGTGCCCAGGGCAAACCCTACCCTCTGCCTGAGGGGGATGGGGTGCAAAGCCCCAGAGAGCAGTGGGAAGGGGGAAAAGAGTGGCCCACCTGTCTTATCAGCCCTGGGAATCCAAGACCCTGGCTGCTGCTGCATGTGTTGCTGCCTGACCACCCTTGGAGGCTGCTACTCTAGTGTCTGTGTGTTGCTACTGCCCAGCATGGGGATTTGCTATTCTGGAGCCCTCTCAACATTAGCACCCAGACTTGGTGCCCTGCTTGTCTACCCCTTGGTATGCTTCTGTCCACCACCTAAGGACACCCATATGCTGTGGGAGCTGTACAGGGGGTGGCAAAACGTGTTTTCACCCTGGTCTGAGCTGGTGGAATCATTCTACATTGCCCCAAATGGATTTGTGAGTTGTACATAGAGAAACCTGATCCACAAACTGAATCTCAGCTGAAATCTCAACGTGTCACCAAGCTTCTTCCAAACAATTTTAGCTGAACTGTAGCACTCCCCTCAAAGCCATTCTTAATTACCTGAAAAAATGGGGCTGGGAAATGCCATTAGTTAAAAGCACAAAAGGCCTTTTTCACTAAAATATTCATGACTTTTTTATTAATGTTCCCTGCCCTCCCTCCCACCCCCCAAGATTCCCCATTATTTCCTTCTTCTTTGGACAAAATCCAAATGATCCTGATCTTTGGTGGAGTTATTTCTGATTTACTCCACTGCAGCTGTGAACAGGTTTGGGCTCACAGGGAGAAATAGTCTTCAGCTTCATTAGAAAATCATTTGTACTAACCACCAATTTTGTTGCTATGAATCACTTACGGCAGGCTGCTGCTCACGAAGTGATTGTTAACTCTTTCTTGGAAGGAAGAACTAGCAAACCATCTTCACTTCAGTAAGTTGGTGAAAATCTGCAATGAATCCCCAGAAAATATTACAAAAAAAAATATAATAAATGTACATGGAAAGGAAGGGTGCTTTCGGAGGGGAGTACTCTTTTATACAGTGCTGATCCTTCATAGAAATCCCTGGTATAATTATATAGCAGAACAGAAATGTATAGTATACATCAAATATAATATGCACATTTCAGATCAGATGATATATTTATCATATACAAGCTTCAGACTCTGTTCACTTAAACTTGATGTGAGCTGCAACTAATTCTGGCTTTTTATCAGCATATTTTTTTGCTTTTGTTTCAAAGATTTTGTTTGAAATACAAACAAGAGCCATTTCACCTATGCCTAAGTTTTCTCTTTATTCACCAGAATGTGCTGTAGGTTTTTTTCTGCTTTTATGGAAAGCATTTAGCATTTCCCAGGACTACCTTTTATTTAGGCAGTGTAAAGAATAGATTGCAAAGTGGGTAAAGTAGATTTCTGATTTATTGAGGGAGAGTGCATTATCAGTGAATTCAAGAGTCTAAATCTGCCATGGAGAGGACTTCTTTTGTTTCCATCATCAAGTCAGACATTATATCCTGTCAAACATCCCAGGGGGTACTTTTGCTCCAGGCACCTGAGGTAGTAACTCTGCTCAAAAATTCACTGCATGCTAAAGTCTTCATCTTGAAAAGCTTTCAGCTCATGTTTCAAACTCAGGACATGAGTGTGAGAGACACAGAGAGAAAATTTGAAATTAAGTCTTTGTCCTTAAAAATCATCTGGGATGCCAGTTCATTTGCCACAGGCAATGATGCGTTACTCCCATTGAAGTCCCATTTGTGGTGTTCTTGCACTGCTAGAAGGGATGGATACTCCAAGTGCCAATGCAGCACAGCACTTTCATACACTGATACAATCCCCCTGCTTACAAAAGCTACATTGCAATGTCAGGTCAGCACAGGTTATTCTGTGGCTCTGACTATCAGTGTAACTCCAATATCTGCTGCCCACAGGGAACTCGAAGGGGTGTTTCTTCTTTTTCAGTCTTCTCTGTTTTTGGATCCTGAGATGGAGTTTCTCTATATCTTTCGCCCTGTCTGTCATTGTCACTAGCCCATCTGCTCTCCCTGCCTACTCAAATATACTGAGAAGCATCAAGAGTAAACTTCTGATAGATGTTCCTATCTATTTCTTGGAATCGATGATTCACCAAGCCCATCATCTTCTCCAGAGCCAATGTACTACCCTGATGAACTATATATATGACCAGAGCTGCATAGATTAAGCATTGCTGCTTTATACATTTTAAAGACTATAGGCCTGACTCTCAGCTGCCGTATACGTAGCCCGCTGACATCAGTGGAGTGGTGTCAGTTCATTCCAGCTGTGGATCCGGTCCCTCATTCCGAAGCGTGTGTTTGTTGATTTTCCTTATTTTATGAACTTGGTGAGAGCTATTGTGGCAGAAAATTAGCTTTAATCAGGAAACTGAATGGAGTGTGATCATTGCTTTTAGATGGCGCGTAATTTGTTTCTGTGATGTTGACTTGTGATAGGCAGCATCCTGCTCCCAAGTGCTCATTAATCAATTCATTTTTAAACTCAGCTAGGATGTGCCACGATTCCTCAGGTTGGAGGCATGTTCAGGGGTAAACCATCAGGACATTACCTACATTGCCTTTCAAATATTTTTCCAGTCCTTCTATTCATAATAGGGTTCAATGATCAAATACAACAATTAACAATTGCTTCTTATAATATTGCCAAGTTTCATTGATCAATATTGAATCTCTCTTTGTGACTTTGACTGAGGCTTATCTGAAGCTGTCTGTCTAGAGCAGTGGTTTTCAAAAGTTTTTCATGTGTGGACCCTTAAAAAAAATCATATGGAGATGTAGACCCCTTTGGAAATTTCAAATAGCAGTGCAGACCCCCTTTGAATTATAAATGTGGGTATTCATGTATTTCTGATTGATCATACTTATCTTTCACGGACCTCTTAGACATAATCTGTGAGCCTCCAGAGGTCTGTGGACCACAGGTTGAAAACCACTGGTTTAGAGCATATTCAGGGTAAATCAGCTAACAAGATTCCCACAGAGCTCAGAAAGTCACAGAATTGCTAGGAAGTTGTCAATAAGTCCATTGGCGGGGAGTAGAAATACTATAAAACAATGGGTTGGCAGTGGATAGCCATTTAAAATGCACAGACCGTTGCTTGCATTTATAACATTACAGACTCCACACTCAAATGGCACCATCAACCCAAACCAGGGATTGAGGATTTACTGAACCGCCCATGAAGTACATTGCTCTGAAGCTTCCACTGTATCAGTTTTCTTTATTTAGATAAACCTGATAACTGGACGTGTGTTTGGTTTCTTCTAATCAATGCATTTTCCATCCCCATGAAAGACATTTGTAGGCTACACTTCATATTATATCCTTTGTAAGTGGGCCCTTGATGGATACATTATGGAGTAATAATGTTAAACGGACCAATACCATGGATGGCAAGCAGCATATTTCATTATTTTGCTCATTGGTTTTTTGCTGTGATGTGCTGATGATTCTTCCCACTGCTGAGTTTGGAACTAAACTATCTTTATTCCCTGTGAATTTAGTGTAGCTGCTAATGGTTTGGTGACTTGTTCCCTTCCTTAATTTTGTAAATACCATCTGGTCTTTACAAGGCACACCGTAAAGATGGTTTTGTCTGTACGGGCTAAGGCGTTTCAATAACAGGTAATAGGGAAAATGGAAGCAAGATTTTATGTTTGCATATGTATAGTTTGAGAAAAAGGTGGAGTTTTGCCAGGCAAACCTAGCATTTAGTGTAAAGGCCCAAATTCCCAGGGGATGAACATTTCTGAAGCTCCATTAGAAGCAATGAAATTGTTTTGGTTTACTCCAGCTTGGCATCTGGCCTCCAACATGAGAAGTGATATGAGTGTTTTGCTGCATGGCATTGATACAATTTCACCTCCAAATGCTAGTGAAAACCTGAGTTTTCTCACTCTTGGCCATAGAAAACCTCATCTATACGACCTGAGCAATAATTAATTCCTGAGACACTGAAACCTTTGATGTGAATTTTTTAATACTAGCCTGAATTCAAAGTCTATAAATAAATAACAGATCTCAGAGAGATTCACCATTTGCATATGCCAGTGTAACACATACGAAGATAATGCGGCTGCCTGTTCTCCACCAGTAGCTATGTTACAGAGGAGGAGAACAATCTACCACAGTTGTCAGCTAAGAAAGTTACCTCTAGAGTTCAAAAGGCAGAAGTTTACTTGCACAAAGTCAAATGTCAGCTCAAATGTGCTTGATTATACAAAGGCAGGAACATTTGCAAGATGGCCGGTGGATCACCTTTGCTGGAAACATGGTTCAGGATTTTTCCATGTTATTTAGCATTCTGAACTCAGAAAAGCACAAAGTACCCATTCATCAGCTGCTGTAAATCTGCCTAGCTCTGGTGACATCAATAGTGCTAACTTGCTGAGGATCTTGTACCAACCCCTTCCCTTCTACCAATGCCGACTTTTTCAGAACCATGATATTGGCATCTCTTCTAAACCATGGAGCAAAGTAGCACACAAGGGGAGCATCTACACGTGCACTTTACTGCAGAACTGACTAATTAGCTCTACAGTAAAGCCTCACTACACGTGCCCCTACCATACTGCATGGTGTGCATGGCACATGATTATTTTTAGCTTCTGCGTCACTGTAGTAACATGCTATAACAAGGGAAAACATTGCTACAGTAACATAGCTGTGGCATCATGGTTCTTGTCCACAGATGCTACGTTGCCATAGCACATTGTCACATGTAGACATGCCCCGTATACATGTGCACTGGTATCAGGGTGCAGTAAATGAATTAACTCTGCCTTAAGATAGTACTGTTGGAGTAAGTAAGTGCACTGAAATGCATGTGTAGATGGTGACAGGTGCTAGCTGGGCGTGAGGGTGCTAAAGAGTGGGTGTTGCCTGCCATCCAGCCACATATCTTCACAGGTTTGGCACCTTCATGGCCCAGTCAGCCACTCCACCGTCCAATGCTACCACCCAGAGCCTGGGGCTGACCACCATGCCAGCCTAGGGCTGCTCCACTCTGGCTCAAACTAGTGCAGTCCTGGATGCAGTTGTAGATGGTGCGCCTGGGAGCAGTTAATCCCGGTGCAAACAGCTCCAGAGTTTATTGCATTGAATTAATTTCATGTGTAGACACAGCCATGCTGGAGGTGAATAATCCAGGCATAGAGGAGGAGCATCTGGCCTCAAGCTTCTGCTGACCTGCAGCATTTGCTTTTCACCCCAACATCCCCACCCAAATTGCTGCCCGATCAGCTTCCAATTGCTTCCCACCTTTCCCCACCACCCCTACCACTCAGTTTTATTCTTGAAGCTGCCTCAGGAGCCTTCTCCATTATCCATTCACATACACCCTTCTCAGCTGCATCAGGAGAGCTGTGATAATAATTACTTTTTTTGGTTCATTGGTCAACTAAAAACTTTGGGAAAAAAAAATGTTTTTCTTAAACTTGAAATGAAATTTCCAGCAAAATTAAACATCATTTTCTGAGGGGAAAATAATATTTGTTTTTGGTTTTTAACTATTTTTGTAGGAACCCTGAAACATATAACCTAGCACTAAAAGGGGACTGATGAGTTAGCAAGTCTAGTTCTCTTCTATTGAAGTCAACTAAGTCACATCATCTCTTTTGATGACTTATCAAGCTTCATCTTAAAAATAGTTAAATCTATTGGGAACCTATTCAAGAACCTCAGTTCTCATGGCTAGAAGCCTTCTTTTAGCTGCTGTCCGACATTCATTCATGGCCAGTTTATATCCATTTGATTTTGTGCCAGCATTGCCCTCTAGGGTAAAAGACCTTCCTGTACTTACCATCTTGCCTTTTATTTTTACATAAAAGCTGTGTGCTGCACTACTGCACAGTAGCACCGATTATGGCGCATTAAAAGTTAGTACCTGTTATTACAGGTACTAAAATGAATGTGCTGTAATTACGGCACTTTAATGCACATGTAAAAGCGTCCTCTGATTAGGTTTTAAGATCACTTTAATGGTAGAGGACAGAACCTGTAAAATCCTCTATGTGGTACCCTAGAGATAAGGGATTAATAGCAGTGTGATCCCATACTATAGTATCAAGTTTTGGGTTTCTTGCAGCGGTGTTGCTGGGGGTGGGGAGACGGGTGCTCAGACAGGATGTTCAATACTCTGATTTACTGAGGTCTGTCACTGAGCCTGCCACTGTGTGTAGGCAAAATGGAAGGCATCATCCTGGCCTCAGAAGCTTGTCATCTACATAATGGCTGGTTCCTGTGCACCTAAGGGACCACATGCTTCCTTACATTCCCTCACAGTCCCTAAGGCTGGCTGAGAGCAACTTCCTGCAAGAACCACCTGTGCATCAAGGCATGGGAGGTTGTTCTCAGCAATTGCTTCTCAGCTCTGGAGCTCCCTGCTGCTTGAGGCCTGATAGAGCCTGAGCCTGGACCTGGACATGTGGAAACAGGATGAGACCTACTTATTTGGGCAGACTTTTAGCAGTCAGGGCTAAGTTTTGGGGTATTGTCTGGGGAAGTGTTTTATTGTTTATTTTATCTCTGTTTTTATTGTAAGCCACCCTGGAGCCTTTGTGGGGAAGGGTGGCATACAGATCAAGTAAATAAATAATTCTTAGGACTTGTGACTGCGTGAGAGCCTTAAAGAAGCCAAAATGCTTGTAGCAGAGCTTGAAATAATGGCAACTATAGTCCCTCTGGCTTCAACCAATCTTTAACTATTACATGCCTTTCTATAATTATACCATTGACTGTCTGTGTATCATAGAGGGAGTGCAAATTTTCCCACATGCCTTTTGTGGAGCTCTTACAGCTGTCTCTAAAGCTGATATTGGGCACTATCAAAAGCAGGATACGGGACCAGATGGACCTGGGATCGGATCCAGTATGGCAGTTCTCATATTCTTCCATGATTGATAATCTGCTGTTCCCTGTCAGGAAGGAAAGAGGTGAGCTGGAAAAGGAAGAGTGACATTAAAAGGAAACCATAATTGAAAGCTCTTTTCCTTCTAGGTCATGAATGCATTGCAGCCGTTTCTGAAGGAGAAACTGCAGTAACTATTTGGATAAGCACTTTAATTCAGCAAGATCACAGGGTCAGAATTGTACGCTTCTCAAAACCCCAGCATAGTCATTCAGATGACACTAGCAGAACTCATACCAGGACATCCTATGCTAATGATCACAGCTACTTCATGGCCCCTTCCAAATGCTCAGCCAGAACCTGATGTCAGCGTTAGTTTAAATATCATTGCACTGGGATATGTTAAGTTTAAAGATGTAGTTATCTGTGTTAGTCTAAAATCAAGTAGAAGGCAGGTAGATATAGACTCAGCAAAGTAATTGCATGTGTTCTTTGGTTAGTGTAGCATAATGTTGTTCACTGATATATGTGTCATATTTTAGTTCTGTTATATATATATCAATTATATTTAATGTTGAGGAAGCAACTTTTTGGTATTTGGAAGAGGCTATGAAGTAGCCCCGATTGGCTCCTCTCCATTTTTTATTCCATATCAGGTTACTGTAGTAGAAAATCCTTCAGTTTCACTTTACTCTGTTTAATTAGGAAATATAGTAGCCTGGAGTAATCAGTATGGTTCTGCTTTTTTGCATACTGTTGATACAGATCAGCAGCTGCTGGCTTTGTCAACAGTGTTATAATCCTGCTGACAATTTGTCCATGAATTTCTCAATTCATAAATATGAAGCAGCAGACAGTTGGTACAATGCACGTGTTATAATGCACGTATAAGATGATGACAGCCACCGTACCTATGTTGATAAATCCACACACAAATCAATCACACATCAGCACAAATAGCTATGCTAACGAAGTGCTTGCATTTCATTCATGTTTGATTTTTCATGCCGTTGACTTTTCAAATTCCCTTCAGATGCTTTTTGGGGTAGTGTAAATTACACCAAGTTGGTATTTGTCGGTATGAAATGGTTGGTGAATAGTCTGGAGCTCATCTAGCAGGCAGGTGGGCAGAGCATCAGGCAGGAGAGTGATGTGGCCATCTCTCAGTAGATAGATGCACAGTGAATATTGAAGTGCAGCTGTTAAAATCAGAAAATACTCCAGAAGTCAAAGAGCCAGATCCTGGGCCACTTATCTGGTTGTTTTACAGATGCATGAGGAGGGGAAAGTGGGCAACTCTTAAACCATGGTGTGGGTGGTTTGCTGGGGGCGTAGGAAAACAAATTGCATTTAAGTTTGTGATGTATTTTCAGAAGGACTGGGAATTGTGTTATATCAGTTACCTGATGTACAGCCACACTGTGCCTTCCAAAGTCCTGCTGCAACAGAGGATGTACACCTTGATGTTCAACATGAACGCTTGCTACGGTAGGTCTCAGGAAGGCTGTCAATAATTTCTCTAATCTTCCTCAATAGTCATTTGTTAAGATGAGTCCTAGCTAATCCAGCTATGGGCCTTTTTTCCAACACTGTGCAACTCCAGAATACTTAGGCCAGAATACAGGGGTACATTCTCTTAGAAACTTATTGTTAATGCTGAGCTGAACTTCTTCCCAAATGAGGGAAGTGCCTCCAGAGATGCTTGTTTGCTAGTTTGATTTTAGCAAAGTCAGTTCTCTAATGCTGTCCTTTGGGCAATTCAGTAGCTAGACACATTAATTCTCCCTGACACCAGTTTCCTTAGGGAATTCACTGCAATGAGACTTGAAAGGTATCTTGGCTCTGTTGGAAATGATCATTCTATACATTGGGATAGAAATGTGACTGGGAACCTCTCTTTACCTTTACCTAGTGTAGCCACGCAAAACAAAAAGCAGGCACAGATTGATATGTGGTACACAAGGTGGTCTGATGGTTGTTCATGCTCACGTAAGAAGTTTTGCTGCAAGAAAACTAAAACCAGGCGGTAGATGAGATTCATACAGGTCTGTAAGCAGTTTTGCAATGAAGAAGAAAAAGCTTTCCAAGCAAAGCAATTGCAGCGATAGTTAACTTACTCCTGAGCCTTACGGAAAGTAAAACTATCTAGTGAAAAGTCATATTGAATTAACTGGCCTAAGAAACATCTGAATATTCCTGATGATACAGATGTTTCAACAAGAGGACATTGTGGAGCAAACCAAGAGCAAGGACTTGGTTTTGAGAGTGGGGAAACAATTTAACCACCCTGTTATTTATATTGCAGGCTGCAGCATTTACCTAGTTACCCTGTACTGAGCACAGTCACCTGTGTGAGTCTAAAGCATGGCTTTCGTGAAGGCATCTGAGAATTATTTGACACAGAGCATAATTGAAAACCCTGAGATCAGACTCCATCTGCCTGGCAGCCATTGACACCTGTGTAATGCACTATTGATTTGGTTGACTGTACCACACACACTTTGCACTCGTGTCAAGGATAACGGAATATGTGAAGCAGTGGTAAACCGGTGCCAAATCTTTAAGGGTCAGGCACAATCATAACTGGGTCTAGCTAGAGTGACAGACACTCTTGTTATACCAGGGTGAGGTGCTGTCAGAAAGGTAACTAATGGGGTATTACCAGCATTTTGGGAAAAAAAGGGTTTTTCCATTGCTTAGGCTAGTAGTTGCTACTACTTGTTGTATAATAAAATGGCTAAACGTGAAGCTGCCATGAACATGAATGCATGGGCTTATGTCTGAATAGTTAGACCAGCGCTGGTTACATAACAGAGTTAGTACCAGGGACAAGCTGAGCTTTCTGAGGTGTGACTGGCATGTTCACCGGACCACCAGCCAGGCAGCAAGGTTCTTGTTGAACTCATAAGCTGTAGCCTACGACACGGGCCAATATACTACATATCGTGTTTTTAAATACTTGCTTTGAGGCGTACCTGCTGTTTTGACCAAGTTGTCTCCCTTTAGAAGGTAGATTCATAACGTAGTTCTGCAAACCATTAATTCTCAGGTTATTTAGCTAACATTCGTTTACCATGTTCTCAGTCGAATCTGCAGAGCTAATGGGTACTATTCCTAGTGTTGGACTCTGTCCTGTATAAATTTTCCTGTTAAATCAGGGAAGTTCATATTATTTCTGATCAGCAATGCTGTACCATTCTAGACCTTGATCTTCTGCAAATAAGGACTGGTGATTATGCTGAAGTATTTTTTGTTTTTTTAATGAGATGGACAGACTGTATCTATTATGGACTGATCAGAATTATTTTCATTTGTGCCGATAACCATAAAGCAGAATGTTTCATATTTATGTACTGCTTGTTATATATCCAAGTCCTTTCACTCAATCAAAAATAGACCCAGCAGTGTTACTCTCTTATGCTTGCCTATGGTCAGCTCTATCCTTTCTGTGATTTTCCCTTCCGATACCTTGACCCTGCTCTTCCACTAGGAAATTCTTTTTGTGGGCCATTGCTGCAAACAACAAACAGCTGGCAGATGTTTCTGAGTGGAAGAACAAAGTGAATCATCTGTACTATGCACCTTTTATGGATCCCAATAGTCCCTTCAATCAGTGCTCACTTTTAACGAGCCTAATTATGTAGCTCTCTCTAGTGCAGGATTATGAGGATTTCCATTAGTAATGGTTCTAGTGGTGGCCACGACAACCTCCAACATTAATGAAGATTTATTAAATTAACAGTATGCCATTTTGTAATAATCCAATATTTATAGATGTAGTAAATTAGGACTGGCTTGACATAAATTCAACAACCGGAGAAGGTTCTGACATCTTGCAGGCTCAGAAGAAATCAACTATTGACCCAGAATATTTAGCCAGGATTTCACTGTTTGTATCCTCCTGGAAAAGTTTGTGTGTTTAATGTTGTGGCAGACTTGCCACTTTTGCCTGGCAAGCAAGGCTTGGAGAAGGACACATTGCCACCAATAAGGTGACAGCTGGGAGGGGTTTGCCTTGTCCCTGCTCAGAAGGGTTGGGGGAAGAAGCCCCTGGACATGACTGAAGACTGTGCTTTGCAGGTCCGGCAGACACCAGTGTAAATAAAAGCCCAGCATGCTTGGCAGATGCGGCAAGGAGAGAGGAGCTCCAGAGAATACCGTCGTCGGGATCCTGCCTGAGCCTCGACAGCATGCAGATCAGTGCCCGGCACTCAGGCTCTGGGAATCGCTCTAGGCACTTGAACCAGCAAGCTTGGCAAGCGACTGGGTGGCACAGAGTATGGATCAGTGCATGGAGCGCCAACCCTGGGAGTAGCTTGAGGCTGCTCAAGCCCCGCACAGGGTAGGAGGGGAGGATACCCCAGACATACACTGGGGAGGGCTCGGTGGAACACCCAGAGGGCCTAGGGGGAGAAGAGCCTAGTCCATTTGAGGGACCAAGTGGGTGAAACCCTGATAGGTTGTGTCTAAGATCTGGCATAATGATGCTTCCTATTTGGTATTGATTACTATTATTGGTGTTATAAATAGTTGGGTGTATTCATTCTGTATAATGGGCTCCGTAAGGATGTTTTTATTAGCTAACCCACTTGTGGTATAAACTTGCAGGACTGACTGTCTCAGGATCCATCCCTTTTCTGGGCCTGGGGCACAGGTACTTACCCACATGCCCTCCCTGGGGCAGACTTCCTCTTGCTAACAGACCTTTATGTGTATATTTGTATCTGTACTGGTACCTGTATCTATTGTACAGAGTTTTATATATAAATGTTTACAACTCAGTAAATTGTATATAGTTAAGTTAGCCCTCCCTGGGCTAACTCTATAGGGGAAAGAGGAATCTGCCTGAAATCCCAGCATCCCTCTCACAGTATCCCTTCCTGCCTACCCATCCCATCCAACTGAGAATAGGGCACACCCTTGGATGTACTCAGGCTACAGTATACCTTTTCTAAACTGCCCTGAAATGCTGATAGTGTTTAAGCAAGGGACTGTCTGCTACAAAATGTTTTCTTGGATCCTGTTATTAACCCCTATGAGTGTGGGCATATGCCTATAGAGTAAGGTTTTGGGGACTGACTAGGGAGTTGACTCCATTTTGAGAGAAAAAAAAGAAAACCTCCTTTTTTTCAAGCTAATACAATAAATCAATGCAAAAACAAAATGCACATCAACAAATCTACTCTAACAGAGTCACTTAGGCATCAAGAGAAAAAATATTACTCTAATACTTATGAGAGGAATATTCATAGATCAAATCAACCTATTAATTATATCTTTGCTTCACATTTCATTATCTTAAACAGTGCAGATCAATCAAGTATCCCAAGTCTCTTTGTACTATTCAAGACTAGATTCAAGTAAAACACTGTGGTCAGGTACTCAGCAGGTGTCACTGTGAGAACTTGGCTCCATATATCAAGGAAAACCAGAAGCACATAATTCTTTATGTCCCAACATTAGACTCTCCGTTACACAAGCACCCTCAGGGCAAGGCTCTCTTGTTCTGCTGAGCTGTACTTAGCAAAAGATTTATAAGGAGGGCCTGGGAGAAAGATGGAGTCATGTTGCCATTACAGTCTCCAAATCCCGAGGTTGGAACAGGGTTTGAGTCCTTGACATTACTCAGGCTGATGTTCACAGCTGCAAGAAGTGATTCTGCAGGTGAGGATTGCTAGGCTGAAAAGGCAAAGGATTAGTTTGTGTTAGGAATCCTGGCCTGGGAGCTGGACAAGTTGGATTTAGCTTTCTGTTCTTCTGGCATCTTTCTCAATGAGCATGGGGCCAAGTCACTAAGGACACATCTACACTGTAGTTCAGTGGTGCAATGGTCACTGGGGTAGGACATGACTGACTCAGCTTGTTTTCAGTGCCAGAGCAAGGCAGGGGAGGGCGGGAGTGGAGCGACTGTGCCAGGTGTCAAAGCAAAGGGGTGCCAATAGGCACTGCCCAGCTGGGGCAGGACGTGGGACAGAGCCTGGAGTGGCTTATTTTGGAGGACGCAGGATGTGGGAAGTGTGGCTCCCACCACTGCAGAGTGCAGATACTCCTGGGCAAGCATTCAGGCGAGGGAGGGGCATGTGCTCCCTCGGAGCTGTGTGCGGGGTGAGGGTGGGCTGCCACTGTGGGCTTTGCCCTGGGAGCCAAATTTCATAGCTACAGAACTGCTTGTGTACCAACATCAATATAGGTTCAGCATGAGCTTCAGCATGAGGATATGGGATATGGCAGGTGTACGCTTGCTTTAGTCTTAGGTATTTCCCTGGCCTCCATCTCAGCAGTCTCTGAATAGCAGTGCCAATAAAGAAACTTTTACGTACAATAGGCATGCTTATACTTTAGTTTCTCTAATATTATTTTGAGTATATTGGTGGGAAGAAATCTCCCCCTCTCTCTGCCTTCCTTTGGGTCAGCCCAGGTGACCCCTCTCTCTCTTTGCTTTCTTCTTGCTTCAGGCTGGTTACTTAGGTAACCTGGCCAAATAAAATTCCTAGGGGGAGCGGGGAGCTCTCTCTTCCTGCTGCTGGGCATTTTGAAAACTTCAAGCAAGTGCCCCAGGCTGGTGCTGGTGATTTTCTGTATGTAAAAACCTGGAAACTAGCCTGGAGTTAGGAATTATGTCTAGGACAGTTGAATCTTAAAAGGAACTATACCCAGACTTTGTAAGACTGAAGTTGGTTTTGTTAGCTCAAAGTATATTCTGACTTCCTTGTTCTAACCCCCCACTCATCCCCGCTGTGATCAATAAAGGTGTGGGGTTACAGTCTGCCTTGCTGTGGTACTGTGGAGAGAGGGGGGAGGTCTTCTGCTCCCAGCTTGGCCAGCAAAATTTGTCTTTTTATTTTAAGTTTTACCTGATGCTATCTTGGGATGTTTTGAGCTGAAAGAAGCACCCAGAAGTATTACAGTGGGCCAAGCAACCCCAAAATTTGCAGGGTCTGTGTGCCCCAGGCTGCACAGAGCCCTATCAGAGATCAGTGCCTGGGTGGTGGCAGCGTTACTCCAGGCTTACGGTTGTTCTCCAGGAAGCGGGACAGCTGGCTGTAGGCTCCCTGAGGGAGATTTCCAAAGTGAGGTTTTGGACCTGGCACAGTGAGGCGGATGGCTCTGCATAGTAGTGCCCCTACTGTGTCACCAGACATGGTGGCTAGCACCCCTTACTGTGTCACCACAATTGATAGTATACATTAATTGTTCTGATCTAGCACAGTATCCAGTCATTGTCACTTGAAGGGAACAGGTAGATAGAGGACTTAGTGGGAGGATCTCCTTTGGGAAATTCTTGGAAAAAACTGGATTTGCAGTACAACTGGGCATCTCCGGTAAAGGTAAATGAAAAGTAATCATCTCTGGCATAGATGATTTAGCAACCTCCTAAGAAGTTGGGAAGCTGGCGGAGACAGGGAGATTATCCAGACCATGGTGGAACTGTAGCAGGTATCTCTAAGAAGCAGGCACAGGGCCTGTTGTGCACACACCACTGTCACTTCTGTTGCCACAGTATTGTATCACTTTCCTTCTTAACCCCCACAAGCTCAACTTCGTGCCTTCTAGCCTTATTAGAATACGTCACGCTTCCTCGTGTTAATATATTCTTCAACAGAACTCAACGCTGGATAGAATGATTTTGTGAAGAGCAGGAACTGGCCACATACCAAAAAAAAGGATGATCCTGATAACTGATGATATTCACATATCTTGTGCATTTCATCTGGGGATGTTAGGAAATAAAAGACTGTGTAAGTGGAAAGCTAGATACTGCTACCCTTGATTCCTATTGAAGTAGGAGCTGTAGTGCAATAAATAAGGAAGTGATCTGGAATTTGGGACTGAATTTACTACCTAGCTGTGCCACAAGCTTCCTATCTGACCTTGGGCAAGACATTTATTCCCAGATCTACCAGGACTCTACTAAGGCACTTCACTTCTACTGAAAAGAATGGGAGGCCCCTAATGCCTAATTATTAAGTGGGTTGCTTATCCCACTGGCTTTTGTGGGTCAAGTAGCTCCCTGGGGAGCCCCTTTTGCTCTGGCCCCAGAGTAGCAGACTGGCTCCTCCTTGAAGCAAGCTGTTCCTTCCACAGCATGCTTCCTCCTCCCTCTTCTGGGAGCTTTTAAAACTTTCAGTGGGACACTCTGCCTCCCCAAATGCCCTACAGCTAGACTTCCTTAACAGGGGTGATTGCTCCCTCTTAAAGGGACATTATATAACTTTAACCCTATGGCTCTTTCTTCAATTTCCTACAGTGTTAAAGAGAGGACTTGCTTTTCCTTGGAAATTACATCTCTTTATATGCAGGTCTCTTAAGGAGCGTTCTGAAGCTCGAGTCTGTGGTTCTGCAGGATTCACTGGCACAGAAGAAACCGCTGACAGATATAAATGAATAAATACACCAGGTTCTGGAAACACATTCTGTTAAGAGTAGGAGAATCTAGGTTTGAGACTGGATTGGATGTTCAACCAGCTATAGCTTTGACTTGCTTGTCAGTATGGAGCATTTCCTGGTCATGTGGTGCTTGTTCCTCCTGGTTTCCAGTAGCTAATTCAATGCAATGAAAAGGAGCTAAAAATACAGCAAGTGTTTTCCTATTGTTATTTTTTCCATGTAAGCAGCTGCTGTAGCTGCCACAAGGTTGTTGTTTAGAAATAAGAGAGGTGATGGTCATGACATGCTGGCAACTACTAGATAGCGGTCTTTTCTAAAAAATGGTCATAGATATGGAAGAAGGACCCCATAAGCACAGAGGATAAAGTGTTGAGTGCTCATTAACTATATCTGAGAGGTTGCTCAGAGGCCTAAACTGAAGCCTTTTGTATTTTGTTTTCAGGGAAGTCAGGCTGAGTATCGCTGCATTGGTATAAAGCAAATGTAGGAAAGTACTTTGGCGTGGCCTCAACTTCCCCCTACTGGGGACTGACTGATACTGAAGTGCCTGACATATTCTCCTGGTCAGGAGTTCGGGTGGCATTTCTTTTCAGGTGAATATATCTGAGAAAAACGTAGACCTTGGGAGCTATTTATATATATTTATAAAGTTAAAATTGAAGCCACTTCTGATGAAAGAGGCTTAGCTAACAAGCTGATGCTTTCCTCCCCCTATTCACACCTAACATTAACTGGAACCCAGTGAAGGGTCAGAGTTATTTTCATTACTTCCAACATAATATGATGGCTGGTTGCAAAAAAGAGAAAGCTTAAGAAAAATAGGCACTAAATTAAAGACCTCAGGTTTAAAAAATAAGCTCACTAAATCAGACTCAATAAATTGCTAATTTAATTATACTCAAAGGCTCCACTTTTAATCTATGATTAAGCATTACACAATACATCTCAGCAGTGTAGATACAAAGCATGCCTTGGTCCCTTTTTATTTAGGGCTAATGGGGTGCCAGGTTAAATTCCAAGCATATTTAGAGCAACCCGAAGGGCATTTCAAGTTGCTCCAGCTGCAACAGTCTCAGGGTGTTGGGATTCTCCAGCGAACAAGTAAACCATCACTGCACTCCCACTGAGGGGTTTCTTATGCTGTCTGGCTAAACCAGATTTGTACCCAGAATTCACCAGTCCTGCAAAGCAATGAAACAGAGAATGGGGCTCAAAATAGCTAGGCTAGACATAGCAGTATACCTTTTAAACTCTCACTTGCCTGCTATCTATTCTTAACTTGGTGATAATTTTCTGAATAATAAATAAATGGCACTGGAGTTTTTAGGAAAACATATTCCAGGCAGGCACCTCCCTTTTAAAAGAAACAGTCGATAAGAGAGATTTACTGAGTTGGCAAGGTTTTTGTGGTATTTCTAATGGCTTCAATCTGTTTTTACTCATTATGGTGGTACAGGGTTGGCTCCAGGGTGGGAGTGAGTTTTGTGGAGGACTCTTGGAAGGAGGCAGATTAGTTTTGTATGTGCTTTGGGAGAGGACTGATTACCCCAGACACTGCAGTCTTCTGTCTATTACTAGGGATGGCTGGGAATTTTTGAAGACTCACTGGAAAATGCTAGATCATTGAAATAACCTTGTCTGCCTTAGACCAATACGGCCACAACCTATACCCCTGAGATCATTGAAATAGGAGTTCATCAGCTTTGATATGAGAGTTTTGCAGACAGAATTCCTGCACAGAGAGACAGGGATTGAGACCAACAGTCTAGCCAGTAGCCAGTACCCATAAATTCGGGTAGAAGATGCAGGATCCAAGGCCCTGTTTCAAATGAATCAAAGCATGGTTTTAGATCTGGGTCTTCCACAGCCCAGATTAATAGCTTTACAAGCAGGCTATTGGCTATTCTGGGATGGTGTTTTCTCCCTCTTATTGAAAGGTTCTGGTTTGACTTCTATGCGGAGCAGTTGCAGCAGTCAGAACCTCACATTTCTATTGCCATATGGCATTTTTGTTTCTTGGCTAGGCCCCACCAGACCCACCCCTTCCAAAACGTTGTTTCAGACTCATGGGAACCCTTAGGCATGTGCTTAAAACTATTAAGACAACACTTAAACAAACACATAACTTTAAGTATGTGCTTAAAATTAAGCATGAGCTTAGGCGCAGTCCTGAACAAAGACACTTTACCGACTCAGGAGCTAGGTTGACTCAGATGAATTAGGAGAGACAGTGAAAACATTTTAATATTTTACCCAGAAAATAAGACATGCCACAAGCAGTCTGGACACTTTAGTACCTTCTACCACTGTTGTAGGGATAAAATATGTTAAGACAGAAACTGGCACAATGCATTAAACTGGAGGGAGAGAAGATCAGCAGTGGGACAAAAGAGTGAGTCTAATGGGTGAAACGCAGATAAGATGCAAATAGCTAACTGCCAATATTTTTAGTAAACATCTCACTCCATGTTCTTATAAAACTCAGTAATGAATCAAATAATTGATGCAATTAAAGGGTTTTGTAATCTAATCTTTTAGAGATATCTAGTTCCTGCATTACATGAGCTGATAAAAAGCAATCCCCGTGACTGTTGTCTATCTTCATAAAATGTTACAAGCCAGAGCCTCATCTGATGTAAAAGGCTTCATTGGTTTCCATGCAATTACATTCATCTACATTAGGTAGGAGCTGACCCTTATATTGTTTTAGTAAACACTTCCTCTCCATTGCAATCATTTCCTGGGGGCAGTAGGTGCAATACAATCATATTCTCTCAAATTCCTGCTTCCTATTAAAGGGTAAAGGAAACAATTAATTATTTTGTTTTGTATCTAGAAAGGGAGGATAGTTTTGTGGATAAGGCTCCTGATTGCAGTTTAGGAAACCTGCCTTCACTACGCAGTTTTGTCACCGATTCCCTATGAACCCCAGACTATCACATCATCCATCTGTGCCTCCACTGTACAGCACCGAGGGAGACAGTATCTTCTTCCTCCCACCCTCTGGTCAGTCTTGCATGTTTAGATGGGAAGCTTTAAGGATAAGTGGCTGTTAGTGTTAATATCTATGTGTTTGTATGGTGCCTGGAACATAGGGCTCCAAAACGGGATGGTGTGGATAGGGATAATCCTACCTCAGGCAGAGGGCTGGACCAGATGACCTCTGGAGGCCCCTTCCAGCTCTGATTCTTCATGACTCTCTGACTTCTGGTTGGGGCAGTCAGGCTCTACAATAAATTGAATAATAATGGCAAATTATCGAAACCGATAATGGGCACTTCATTTGCGATAATTTAATGTGACTCAATAGACAATGCCAGCCTGTTTTCTTCTAACATGCAAAAATATTGATGCAGCCATTTACAAATGGCATCTGCTGATTTGATTCAGTGGAGATTCGGCCCAATTCAGTGGCCAAATCTCCAAATCCAAATTGAATCAGGAGATCCTTTCACCTCTTTGAATCGAAATGGAACCCTCCAAATTGATTCGGAGAGATTCAGAAAGATTAGGTGATTCGGACATAGACACAGCTTTAAATGGTTTTTTTACATACCTCAAGAAAGCAAGCAGTCTGTGAATGCTGCGTTGGTGGGGCAGATGGGGTGTCACACAGGAGCATGTGGGGGGTCACCAGCATTCTCAGCAGCAAACCTAGAAGTGGACCAGAAGCACTTCCAGTCCATTTCTGGGTCTTCCAGGGAGCATGCAGGCCCCCCCCGGCTCAGCGACTGGTGCCCCCTGGGTCTGGGATGGCACCTGGGGTCCCCCCCAAAGCTGATTGCTGATGCTGAGCCAGGGAGCATGTGGGGGCCCCTCAGCATGCTGCCCAATAGACCTAGAAATGAACTGGAAGTATTTTCGGTCCACTTCCAGGTTTGCCACTAAGCACACGGGGCCCCCCTCTCCGCACTTCCCTGGGATGCTGCACTTGGCCCAGCATCACAGCATTGACAAGCTGCGCCTGGTACCTTGAGGTATGTAGAAAAAACATTTAAAGCTGTGTCTATGGCCGAATTGCTGATTCTCTGAACCAGCATTGAATCTGAAGATTTGGATTCAGCCGAATCGAATCAGGGACAGTGATCCGAATCAACAAATCAAATCACTGCCCCCATTTTGGGAGGAACCCAAATCCAAATCAAATGCGACCCATTTCGCACAGCTGTACTACTCAGGGCACTGTACTTTGTGCTCTTGGTGAAGTGAGGGCAACTTTTGCACTGAAAGTGAACATGCTCACTCACTCAGATGCATGTTGGGGGCATCTAGCATCCACAGTGCCATTCTGTCTAGATGGAGTACCATAAAGTCGGGTAAGACTATGCCAAATTAAGCATATGCTTAAGTATTTTGTTGGATCAGAGCCAGAGGACTCTGCACAAAGCAGAACTGCTCCTATAACTGATATATGCAGGTTCCAAAGATAATTGATAGATATTTCTGTATTTAGCTCTGTATATGCTTTGGAACAAATATACTTTCCCTCCTATTTATCTGTGAATAAGCTATGGAAATTAATGCCTTTGCCTTTAAGTTATTTCTTTGCGTAAGATCCATGCTTCTGGCTCTAGTGGTTAAAGAGCTGGCTGGATTTACTGCCCTGCTTTACCATAACCTGATGTTCAAGGCTACAGTGATTGAACATTGGCTTGTAAACCCAGATCCTATATTTCTTGTACCATTATAACTTTTGTGAGTGGTATTTCCCTAACGGCCTGAGAACATACATCATTTTCCCTGCAAAATAATCACCCACTTATATATTTATATTGAGAAATTGCATTATCTGACATTGCATTTAACCCATAAAAAGATATTCAGTTATTTGTTGTATAAGTACAAGAAGAGGACATATACATGCATCATAATTCATAGGAGAGGGTCATTTACCAGTTAAAGTACTGTTCAGACTGAAAGTACATCAGGATTGAAACAATGGCACTTTCAATTCTCTGCCTTTCTCTCTCTCTTCTTCTGCTCTACCACATGTACCTTTTAGACCACTTATACAAATGAAAATGCCTTGCCTTTCCTAGATCTGCAAATAAACCAAACTTCATCCATAAATGAAGCTTAAATAGCTTTTGAGTCATATCTATAAATAAAAATAATTTCTGCGTGATGTGGGCTTGTGAAGAATAAATGGGGAGTAAAAGGGCCATTTACAGCAGTGTAGGAATGACTGAGACATGCGTAAGCACCCCCACGCTAGCTTTCATTTAACTAGCATAGCATAAAGATATAGAGGAATGGACTTTAGCATGTACTAGCCACCTGACCTGCCATGGACAAGGAAGGAAGTAGCTTACACTGAACTAGGTGTCACTGTATTTTCACGCAAGCTAGTAAAGGTATGTTGACAACCCCTGCTGTCACACCTTCAGCTGCAGTGTGGTCTTCCCCATAAAAATGCATATCAGGTACTCAGTTTTGTCAACTCTTATTCTGAGTCCTGAAAGTGTGAGTCAAAGTCCACCGAAATCAATGGAAGACTTGCACACTCCGGCTGTTGTTTCACGTCCACAGAGAATACAGCGTCAGCTGAAAATGCATGGGTTTGCTATAGGGATGTAGGTTGTAGCCGTGTTGGTCTAAGGACATAGGCAGATCAGAGTCACCCAAAGAACCTTGTCTGCCTGGGTTTGCTATTGCATTAATGAACCAAAAGGAAATTTAAAGCTGGAATTTTAACTGTTGAGGCCACATTTAAAAAAAATGCCTTTTATTGCCTGGGATGTTAGTGTCCTCACACACCCACTCCCACGTGACCTGGAAGGATCCTTCTTCTCAGCCAGGAGATGTTTGCCTGTCTGGTGATCTGAATATGCAGAGACTGATTTAGGCAGGATGGGCTGAGTGTGCAGCTGAGGACCAATGGACTTAATTCAGTAGATGAACCCTCAGAGAGATCCACATGACAAAGATTTTGAAACATAAACCTGAAAGGAACCTCTCATGCCATTGGGTCCAGTCCCCAATGTTCTCACACTACTATTTATTCCAAAAGGCTTTAAAATAGTCTGCTCCATTCTCTTTTATCCCACAGATCATAGACTCAAATTAGGGTTGGAAGGGACCTCAGGAGGGCTTCTAGTCTTACCCCCTGCTCAAAGCAGGACCAGCCCCAAGGAGGCTGTCCTGGCCAAAGCTTTGTCAAGTCAGGTCTTAAAAATCTCCAAGGATGGAGAGTCCACAGCCTCTTTGAGTAACCTGTTCTAGTGTTTTATTACCCTCCTAGTGAGAAAATTCTTTCTATTATCTAACCTAAACTTTCCTTGCTGCAACTTGACACCATTACGTCTTGTTCTGTCACCTGCCACCACTGAGAACAGTCCAGCTCCATCCTCTTTTGAACTTCCCTTCAGGTAGTTGAAGGCTGCTATTAAATCCCCTCTCAGTTTTATCTTCTCTAGGTGAAATAAGCCCAGTTTCCTCAGCCTTTCCTCATCAGTCATGTTCCTGAGCCCCTTTACCATTTTCATTGCCCTATACTTGAGTTTCTCCAACTTGTCCACATCCTTTCTGTAGTGGGCCCCCCAAACTGAACACAGTACTCAGAATGTGGCTTCACCAGTGCTGAACAGAGGGGAAAAATCACTTCTCTCAATCTTCTGGCAACACTCCTACCGATGCAGCCCAGGCTGCCTTGGCAACGAGGGCACACTGCTGGCTCATATTCAGCTTATTGTCCACTGTAACGCCCAGGTCCTTTTCTGCAGAGCTGCTGCCCAGCCAGTCAGCCCCCAGCCTGTACCAGTGCATGGGATTGTTCTGGACTAAGTGCAGGACTTTGCACTTGTCTTTGTTGAACCTCATGAGATTTCTTTTGGCCCAATCCTCCAATTTATCTGGGTCACTCTGATTTCTGGCCCTACTCTTCAGCATATCTACTACTCCCCCAACTTGGTGTCATCTGCAGACTTGCTGATGGTGCACTCTTTGCCTTCTTCCAGGTTGTTGACGAAGACATTGAAAAAAATCAGTCCCAGGACTGACCCCTGGGCACTCCACTGGATAGTGGCTGCCAACTAGACATCGAGCCATTGATTACTACCCTCTGAGCCCAATGCTCCAGCCAGTTTTCTCTCCACCTTACAGTCCATTTATTCAGGCTGTAGTTCCTTAGCTTGCCTATAAGAATGTTGTGGAAGACAGTATCAAAAGCTTTGCTAAAATCCAGGTGCACCACATCCACTGGTCTTCCCATTTCCATTGAGCCAGTCACCTTATCATAGAAAGCAATTAAGTTGGCCAGGCACGGCTTGTCCCTGGTGAATGCATGCTGACTATTCTTAATCACTTTTTTCTCCAAGTGCTTACAAATGGATTCCTTGAGTATCTGCTCCATGTTTTTTCCAGGGACTGAGATGAGGCTGACTGGTCTGTAGTTCCCTGGATCCTCCTTTTTCCCTTTCTTAAATATGGAAACTATGTTTGCCCTTTTCCAGTTATCCAGGACCTCTCCTGATCACCATGAGTTTTCAAAGATGATGGCCAGTGGCTCTGCAATCTCTCAGCACCCTTGGATGAATCCCATCCAACTCCATGGGCTTACATATGTCCAGCTTTTCTAAATAGTCCCTAACCTGTTCTTTCACCAGTGTTGGCTGCTCACCTCCTCCCCAAACTGCTGCCCGGTGTAGCAGTCTAGGAGCTAACCTTGCCTATGAAGACTGAGGCCAAAAAAGGAGCACTTCAGCCTTTTCTGCACCCTCTGTCACAAGGTTGTCTCCCGCATTCAGATCACACAAGCCCAGAGCAGATTATGACAACAATATGCCTTATGTAAAAAGCAGGTGGGATCTGAGTGGCTGTGAACTGCTAGGTTAACTTGGGTGACACATTTTTTCTAAATATTTGGCCTTGAGTACCTTTTCCATAAAATTCATAAACCAATAATACAGAGTATTGATGTCAAAACCTCCCTGGCAGAAGAAACTTTTCAGCCAAAATTTTCATTCTTTTTAATGTAATAAACATTTTTATATTTTCAGGTCTTTGATAGGAAATATATTATTTATAAATTGATAAATTAAAAAAAAAAAATTAAAGAAAATCGAATTTGTTAGACCTCAACTCCGTGCGACACCAAACGCCTAGGGAGACAACGGATTAATGCCATTACGCATCACCTGCACACATTGCTCATCAACAGCTTTATTAAAAATGGAGACAGCTTTAGGCAATGCTCCAGCAAACTGAGGAGCTGCCGCGAACATTAGTTTTTTTCCATATTAATACACTTTGTTTTATGCCCATTAACACTTATCCCACCTTTGTCCCTCCTTTGTTCCGCCCTCAGTCCTTCCCATTTTAAGCTCCACCTCTGTTTACTATTTGCTTCATTAGCATTGAATTGCCTATGCATTTCACTTATTTACATGTCTTTTGCTATGAACGCATGCCTAAGACCTGACCCTTGCTTTTTTTGGTCACTTGTGCAGACTTTGACCAAAGCCTGGAAGATTCGGAAGGCTTCTTTACCAATCACCATTCACCTTTTCGCATATGTTTATCTTGGATTCTGTTACCAGTTACATGTTGTCGTTCACATTCCAGTCTGTATTTCCGTCCCAAGTTGTACCATCTCCACATTCCTAAGACTTCACCTCATTCATAGCGCACAGACTTACATAGACTCACTTGAAAATGGTTGACACAGTTAAGATGGCTACTTAGCATAAGTGAATGGCTAGCTTAGCATAACCATTCATAAGCAAAATCTGCTTTATCTTCTAACAATAGCTGGTGGTTTGCATCCTGTTTCTTTTACACAATGAGTTATATATCTTACAACACTACTATATTGTTAGGAAAATGCTTGCCTAAGGATCTTGCAATGTTACTTTTACCATACCATTCTGCCTTGTGGTTAGCAGTTTGCTAGGCCACAAGTCATAGCCTTTTTATTCAGCTGCAGATCTAACGTTCCCCAAGATCCAGATACTGTCACCCTAACAAAAGTCTTCCCTTCTCCTTAAAACTCTGGATTAAATTAGATGGGTAGAATTTCTTCAGAAACAATGTTAACTACAGTCTGTTACAATATTTCTGTCCAAGCTAGCATTTGACAGATTTGACAGTTTACAGCCAAGTTTTTTCGTAGGAAATTTCCTTTTGACCATGCTGATTTCCTACATTTATTAAATATGTTATTCAGTCCGTTTGTCAGAAGACAGTACTTTCTGTTCCTCCCGATCTTAATAGGGGAGCTCTTACAATACTCATTGAAGTCAAGGTGAGCCTTTTCCTTGACTTCAATGGTATTTGGAACAGGCAGACTTACCCCATATCTGGGAAACATTACTATCAGATTCATTATCACAAAGTGTAACTGCAGCTGAAATATTAACAGGTATGTTATTACCATGGGCAGAAAATGAAGTAACACATATAGTAATGATCATGCAGTGACTTTGTTTTGACTGTAAATAAAGCTACCTATTGTTGACATGGCTTTAGTAAATTCTTATCTTAAAATATTATGAGGTTCATTCTTTGCAAAAAAAAAGTGTCTTCTGTAACCAAGATGAAATGTGTTAACTGTATCATATTAACACCTGATAATGGAGCCATTTAGGAGTGTGACCACTGCATATGCCAATTACTTTTTTGCCACACATGGTTTTAAAAGGCACCTTTCTAGAAGAAGCAGGACTTTTTCCTTGTCACATTCCATTTCCATTTCTTATTACTAACAAAATTGATTTGATGTGCCAGGGGCTTCTTATTTGCATTTCAATTACAAATTTCAGTAGCTTCTTAGGCTTTCCTGCCTTTTAAAGGAATTAAACACTCCCATAAAATATCCTGAAAAAATAATTTAGGATGCGTGTGTGGGTTACTGCTATTAAAAATAAAATTTACCACAATACTTTTCTTCCTTACAGCTTAAGTTTATCATTGCTTCCATATATTTTCATAGCTCACTAAATAAAGAAAGAAAATGTCTCCAGCTGGGAATCAGAAGTAATTACTAAGAAATGGTTGAAGACATTATGGCCCAGATCCTATTGTGCCTGTATGGCAGCTGAGCTGTTTCTTGCCTCAAACATGCATGTCTTCCTCATGAGAGTGATTCTGTTCCTCTCTGAGGCATGGGGGTCTTCCACTGTCTCAGGGGGCAGTCGAGAGTACCCTAAAAGACGATTTGTTCCAGAGAAATTCACACGTGCCTCTCCCATTCCCTTAGTAGGCAGCTTAATGCATTGCTTTCACATTGTGATCCAGCCTGTAAGAGGGGAGGCACCTGACTGGAATCCAGTTCACTCAGAGAAAGCATCTACCCATGCACCTGACTGACAGATACAGCATCAACTTAAGTCCTCCCTTGAGATTGTGGAAGAAGACTCATGGTGATGTTGGCTCAGTAGTCTAGTAGTAGTTGAGTCTCTTGCCTCAGGAATAGAAGAGCTGGTTTTAGGCTGTTTCACCATGGGGATGTTTGAAACCACAACTCCTGCTTCTAAAAACAGTGCCCTAAGTCACCAGGCTCTGGGCTAAGTGGCTCTTAGAGCATCCACCACTTCACTGGCTGAAGCTGGGCCAATGGGTGGCAAGGAATGCATACATCACGGGGCCATAAGAAGAAGCATGTGAAGAAGGTGCAATGGGATACGTGACTGTGTAGCCTAGTGAAAGTCTGTCCAACGGGTGGCTAATGGACTGGATGCAGCCCATGGGGGAGTCAAACTGCAGCCCTTGGATTCCTGCCCAAGCTGCTGCTCCTCTCCCTGCTCGGGCTGCAATGGCAGCTATAGTCTAGATTCCAGGGCCCCTTCCCTTCTCTGAGTGTCACTTCCTGCCTCCATCTCAGGGGTGGGGCAGTGTAGCACAACACAGGGCCTTAGGATAAGTCTGGGGCTGTGCAGGGGGAGGGGGAACCATGCCCCCCCAGTGCAGTGGTGGGGGCTGCCCACTTGAATGCATGCTGCAGTGTGGTGGGTGAGGGAAGCATTCCCAATGCATGTTGTCTGGTGGCTCGTGCCTTAGCTGATGAGGTCTGCACGGCATTTGGCTTCTGCTGGTATAGCTCCCAAGGTGTGTTGGCCCTGGGGGCTAAGATGTTGGCCAGCTCTTGGTTAGTGGTTCAGCACTCAGCTGGCAGAGTCAGGGGGAGGTTTCCAAGATACTTTCTGTTTTCAGTCACTGGCAGCTTCATGTAAAATGAACAAACTGTCCAGCATCGAAACAACATATCAGCAAAGACACAGCCCCTGAGGAGAGAGTCTAGGGTTCTGGTCTCTGCTTCCAGGACTTTTTATGCTTTTGGTATTTTAATGATTACTTGAAAAGGACCATTAGCATTTGGCGTAGAGGTCAGAAAACCAGGACTGTTTCTTCCTAGTTGAGTGCCCTCCTTACTGGGCTTCAGTCCTATTCTCTCTTGCTTACTTGTTCCATGCGAATATACATCATTGTGTGTGTCACTGAAGACTCTTTGAAACATCATTTTCCAATTTGTTGTGATGATTTGGGGGTAGGGAATATCTTGTGTGGCATTGCCACCTTTTCCACCTCCACAGCCCCAGTCCAAGTTTTCTGTAATCAATGATAAGGAACATTTTTCCTTAGATGGCAGGGGCCTTACTGGGGGATTGACTCCCACAGCATTTTCTCCTTTCCCAACTTAAAATATCAAGTTTCAACTCATTCCCTTCCGTTCATGGCCATATGTAGGGGATATTTTCTGAAATAAACCAGAGTTAGGTTGCAATTGAATGCTTAATTCCTGCAGCTCTTCCTGTGCATTAGTATAGTCACTTTCCTAACAAAGAAGTACTCCCACTGCATGCAGAACGGATACTTTACAACTTATGTTTATGTTAAAATTATGGAGCCATCACAATGAAATATTTCTTCCATGCGTAAAAACACAAAGCAAAATCAATGTAGTGGTAAAAATTTCCTATTGTTTCTTGTTCCTCTTCCAGTAGTTCTTTTGTTTGGTTTATTTAGTACTTTTATTAAAATATGTCTCTTATAATACTGTGTTTAAAATTATATTGTTTCTATTACACTATTTTTTATGGAAACATCACTTCCAATTTAATATCCCTTTTCATTATGCTTGTATGGCTACTAAAATAGAATTGCAGTTATAATACATGTAATACCCTTGTAAGAAGCCTTAAGAGCCATTACTACTGTATGATTACCAAGGAAAAGTCAGGAAATGCCACTGAAAAGTAGCAAATATGGCCTAGAATGGAAGATGTCTGTGATACAAATAATCTAAAATCCACTTGACTTGGTGCCAAAAACAGGAGAGATGCATAAAAAGGCAGAATATCCTTGTAGGTGGATAAACAGATGCCAGCACAGACAGTAGGTACCGATCTGGAAATCTCAATGTTTGATGCTTTGAATTAAACACAAAAGAGGGAGTATTTGTTCACATCCCTCTTGCTAGTCATTTCAAACCTCCTCATGCCACTGCTTGGATACTTAGGGGACGTATGTGATCCTTCAGGTTGCAAGCGTGAAGGGATGAGTAGGAAGTCATGTGTCGAGTTGTGTTCTGTCTGTTCACAATAAGGAACGGATGCACAACCAGCTTTCCCAAGCTGGCTTCACGCAGTAGGTGCTATTATAATGCCTGGTTGTAGGTGAAGGAGGTCTCCACTTTGCACTGAGCAAACAGCTGCTTGGGATGCAGTTGCCTAGGGAACCAGAAACATGACATATTCAACATAGTCACGTTTTCATACAGTAAACTTACTGTGCATTTTCCAAGAGATAACTTTACCCTGGATTTGAATGATTTACTATGTCTTCACCACGTTTATTAAAGAACAAAGTCAATTTAATACACAGGAAATGTGTTGTGTGTCAGCACCCTGTGTAGTGGCTAGATGGAGGTGTATTCTGTACCATACAGAAGGGGGCTCATCCCCAAAACTCCTCCTTGGCAACTGGACCTGGACACAGGCATGGGTGAACAGGGTGGCCACCCAGGGCCCAGACAGAAAGAGGGCCCCAAAATGATTTTTTTTCCTTTGTTGTTCTATTATCATTATCCTTCTCTCTGGTGAAAGGGGGGCTTGATAATAAAAGTTAGCCTTGGGCTGCCAGGAGTCTAGGTATGGCACTATTGGCAACAGGGCTCTTGTGAAGCATTGAGACAATAATACAGTCTGTTCCTATGCAATTCAACATAGGACCAATAAAGAGCTGTCTTTTTAACAAGATTCACAGAAGTTTAGGGCTGTAAGAGACCTTGTGAGGGCATTGGGTCCAACCTCCTTGCTCTGGGCAGGAAAGACTGCTAGGGTCAAACCACCCTACAAAAATAGCAAAGGCAATCTTTTCTGCCTCCTCTTTATATTGAAATGAGTCAAAGTAGTAGTAGGCCTTGTATTGGTATGGTCTATATTGTTCTTGTCTGACATCTCAGTACTTAACTTTCATTGCGCGGAGGTTTCCTAGCTAATAATCTTTTCACAGGGCATTGTGGTATGGAAGAATACCATCTTGGCCCACACGAGGGAACTGAGCTGGTGACTTCCAAACCTGACAGCAGAAGTCCCTATATCATGTATTGACCCTAGCACAGTGAACAAAACAAAACATCCCAACGCAACACAAAGATGTGTGTGAAATATTTAACAGTGTTTTTAAAAAAATCTATCATCAAGAGTTACAGCATCATTATTGAGGCATGGCTTTGCCACTTGCTAAACTGAATATGAAATACTTCATCTGTCAGGAGTGAGAGAGCCCTGGCTCTCTCTTTTAATTCCCTTTTTGAGAATTTAATTCTCTGGTTTAGAATTTAAACTGTGACAAGATGTATTTAAAAGGGAAAAGCAAAGTATTGCTTCAGTTTCAGAAATGCAGCGGGGCTGGGCAATCTGGGAAGGTATCACTTTGCATTCTGTACAACGTGAATCCTAAATGAAAAGCTTTTTGCTTCATCCCACTGCTAAATTGTCTAGAATAGTTATAGCTCTGTTTCCCTTGTGATAATTGTTTCCTTTTCTGGAGGTGGTACAGCTGTTTTTCCTTTGGAGTCTTGTAGCTGTACTTTTGCTTTATATATGACAGAAATGGTTTAGCACGAAAATTGCTTCAGTTTCTGAAACATTCATTCTACCCTGCTGTGTAGTTTCTGTGTACAGAGACATAGCAAGCAGGTTCTGTATCCTGGATGGAGGAGCAGCAGAGGTGGTGGCGCAGCAGAGGTGGTGGTGGCAGCTGGGCTAGTGACAGCGGTGGCTACTGGAGCTGGGCTGACAGCAGTGGCAGCTGTCATTCTTGTGCCCTGCTAAGCAAGCTCCCAGGGTTAGTCCTGCAATTACCCATCCTTGGTTATACTACTCTATGGGTGTGTCTACACATGCAAGCAATAAACTCCAGAGCTTAGCATATCAGAGTTTATTGCTCCCCGGTGTGCCATTTGAACATGAACCTGGGACCACAGCACTTTGAGGCAGATCAGAGCAGCCCCATCTGGCAGGGGACCCCAGGGGTCAGACAACTAACACAGGGGCTGCTACAGCCCGGTTCAGCATGCTGCAGAGAGGCTGACTGGGGCACAAGGATGCTCCAGAGCCGGGCTAGTTAGGAGGCAGCCTTTGCACTGAAGTACCCTTATGGCCCAGCCAGCCACATCAGCATCTACATGTGCACAGCTATCGCATAAAAAACTTCTGCAACAGTTTATTAGTTTAGTCCAGCCTAATAGCCCTGCATATGTTGATGCCAAGATGTTTATTGAGGAGCAAATTAGTCAACTCTGCAGTAAATATCTCATGTACATGCGCCCTGTGTTGTGTAGGGGTTTAGGTTGTAGCCGTGTTGGTCTAAGGACAAAGGCAGACAAGGTTCCTTGGGTGAATTTGATATCTTTTATTAAACCAACCCAAATAGTTGGAGAATAGTTATTAAGCAAGCTTTCGGGTTCAAAAACCCTTTGTCAGGCTAAGGAAGTGTCAGCAGTTGGTGTGTGCTCTTCCGGGATGGAATGACAAGTAAAGAAGCCAGGGGCTGGGCTGGGCTGGTCTGGGCTGGGGAGTCAGCTGCCAGGCAGATTATAATGTATCAAAAATCCAATGTCTATGTTTAGTTCATGATATTTAGTATCCAGTAGGTTGATGAAATGGAGCTCATAGGCTCATCTCGGGGAAGTGTTGTGTAAGTTTCCTTGAGGATCAGGACTCAGAGATTGGAGAGAGAGTGGCCCTCTTGTGAGAAATGTGCCCCCACCGGTAATTAAGTGTTTCTGTCTTTGATGGATTTCCGGTGTGCGTTCATTCTGGTGCGCAGTTGTTGTTTTGTCTCTCCTACATATCTTCCATCAGGGCATTTGGTGCATTGTATGAGATATGTCACATTTCTGGTGGTGCAGCTGTAAGATGCAGGGATGCTGATGGCTCTGTTGTGGGGTGTAGTAATAGTGGGGGTGGTGGAGATGTGT
>JAGPOW010000304.1:15297539-15338070 GCA_030014935.1 Caiman crocodilus
GCAGGGATGCTGATGGCTCTGTTGTGGGGTGTAGTAATAGTGGGGGTGGTGGAGATGTGTTGGCAGGTTTTGCATTTCTTGTCCTGGCACGGTCTGGATTGTTTTGGTGTGTTCTGGGCTTGAGGAAGTTTGCTTCTGGTGATGAGGTTGGCGAGGTTCGGTGCTTTTTTAAAGGCTAGGACAGGTGGCTCTGGGAAGATCTTTTTAAGAATAGGGTCTGTGTTGTGTATTACTTTTCTATTAAGTCAAGAACACACAAAAGGAGGGCCTTGTGCTACAACTGCTGAGACCTGTGCTTTGAAGACGCAGATTTTGAATAAAGCTAGTAACCAATCTTGTCCATTACATGATCTTCCATTGGAAAATATACTTTCATTACTGGTAATGTTGAAAGATTTTGCAGGAACACATCAACTTTAATGAATTCATTGCCTAAAAATGTTAATATAAATTGTGGCAACTTTCTGATTTCCACCTGGTAAAACCATATTGTCTTGCCTTTATCATTTCAATTTTATTTTGTGACCATTCTGTTCCTTTCTGTTGTTTTGGTATCGTCAGCGCATTTTTTTTTAACCTTACTCAAGCAGAATATTTTGAAATTAAATATGTTAACATCCCCCCACCCCACATTTTCTATTAGGAGGAAATTGCAGTCTTTAACAAAAAGACAATGCAAAATGTTGGAATTGCCTGCATAGTAGAAATGCCATTTGCCAAACAGCTCTGGTTCTTGATTCATTCCCTAATAATGATCTGTCCTGTTGGTCAGCTCATGTGGAACGATCATTTGCTAATCTGTGTGTTACATCTGTGTGGGGCCTGTATTGGACACGGTTAATAATGTTAATAATGGCTACACAATAAAAAGGAAGAGTGATATCCTGACCCCATTAAAGTCAATGAGAAAGTGACTTCAAGGGTGCCAGGAGTTCACTTTCTCCTCTTATCCTTGTTGCAGCCTGCTGGGATCTTTGCTGATGCCCCTCCCTTCTGTCTGGAGCCTGGTCTGGTCATTCAGGTGTTGAGTTGTGTGTGCTCAACAGCACCGGAGATGTGGTTCTTTTTGTTTATCTATGTATGGATTTGGGTACGTACTGGTAAATTTGGGGCTTCGGATAAATAACACATTAGCTACATTTAGATGCTCATGTGTTCCACGTGGATTCCTTCTGAGCACTGTCAGAAGTTTCGGTGCAGACTCCATAGTCCAGGATGCATTTTGTGGCTCCAGATGTAGGGCCAATTTGAACAACTCCTTTGGATTGAGGTAGCTGTATTCTGCCTAAGGTCTATGTAGGTGTCTGTGGAACTAACGTGAACCTGACCCTCAGGCTTTAAAGTACCAGCTTAGCTTCTGAAATCACTGGGTCCTATATTTTATTATTTTAAAAAATCCATTACCTTGAAAATTCTGAAACTCACACAGATATGGAACAGATAAAATGTTCATGTGACATTTTGAGAGAGGAAAGAAAACCACTTGTGTTCCTAAAGCTCTTTTTTGGTTTGCTGAAGGAGATGGTAACAGATTTATGGTATTTTATCTGCAGATTTGTATATACATGACTGTAGGCTAAATATGCACATACAAGTGCAGCGAGAGCCTCTGTGCGTTAGCTTGAAGATATCTGAAGGTGGATCTACAATTTCCAGCATGTGAATTATAGTTTGAATTCTGAGTCACAGGGCTAAGCTGTGTTGATTAGCTCCCCTATCTATGGATAATGTGATTTAATCTCAGCAGTTCTTAAAGTGAGGGGGTGTGAATTAAAAAAAAAGAAGAAAACAACCCACAACAAAAGCTCCTTGAGCCATTTTGATGAATTTCTGTGATCTTATCTAGGGCAAAGCGTTGACTCTTTGGCAGGGGAGAGTTTTTTGCTTCAGAGGGATAATGTGGGAATTCAATCATTGTTTTCCAAAGTACATATTATTTGCAATAGTGTGTGGTCTGGGCAATTGCCTTTCTCAGGGAACAGGCCAATATTTCAGCTAACAGGGTGGAAATCGATAGCGAAAGATTAAAGCTCAAAGTGAACAAGTGCACGGAAACCACTGGGGGAAAGTGACAGTGAGAGCTGCCTTTAAGTGATGGCACTTGCTCTTGGAGCCACGGAGGAGTAGAATGAAGAGAAAGGCTGCAATTAGCTCATTCCCTTTATTCCAGGAGGATGCTTCTTTGTCCTCAGAAGAAATCAGCCCATTATTCCAATAGATTTCCCATTAACTATGAAGTTTATGATTCATAGGTAGACTCCATGGCCTGGTGAAGCCCTGCTATGTGCATGACCCTGACACAGGTGGGTGCACCTTTTTGTTAACTCTGCCCTGGGTAACAGTTTGGGCCCAACCACATTAGTACAGTGTAGTACCTTACCAGCTGGGGAAGGCTGCAACTCACCTTGACCATCTCCCATCCCAGAGGTGTAGTGTGTGAAAATGTCCCTAGTGCCATCCTCTCTCACCCTTTTCTCCCTCTTTTTCTGGCTTCTGCATGAGACAGTGCACAAAAGCAACAGCAAGCAGCAGGCACAGGCTGTGTGTGTCATTTAGTGCAAGATGTTCTGGGAATCTAATTTGGATCAGTTGCGTTGCTTTCTGACCTGTATTGAAGAGCTCTACCTGACTCAGGAAGTGAACAGGCCAACCAGAGGTAATGCTCTTCTAGAGTTGGTCTTAGTCAAAGGAGACAATTTGGTGAGCAGCTTGAATATAGAGGGTAGCCTGGGCAACAGCGATGATGAAACCATCATGTTCACTGTCCATCAAAAGGCAGGAAAATCAGTTAGTAGGGTTTTGGACTTCAAAATGGTGAATTTCAACAAACTCAGGGCAATAGTAGGGGAAGCACTGTGGGAAAGGGGACTGAAGGTGAAAGGAGTGCATGAAGATTGGTCATTCCTCAAGAACATGATCCTTGAAGCACAAAAGAAGTCCATTCCCATGCAGAGAAAAGGTAGCAGAAGGGCTGGTAAGCCCTCTTGGCTTAATAGGGATATCATGGTCCTCTTGAAAAAGAAGAAAGAGGCATACAAACAATGCAAGCTTGGGACAGTCCCCGAGGAGGACTATACAACAAGGGTCCACACTTGTAGGGAGCAGATTAGATAGGCTAAGGAGATGACTGAATTTAAACTAGCAACAGAAATCAAGGACAATAAGAAGTTCTTTTTTAGGTATGTAGGGAACAGGAGGAAAACAAATGGAAGCGTGGGGCCTCTGCTTAACAACTCAGGAAAGCCGGTTACCAACACTGGAGAAAACTGAACTCCTGCATATCTACTTTGCTTCGGTATTTCACCGTACTAAGAGGAAAATCATGCTAGATAAGTTTCAGATTGGGCATGGTGGGAATGACCGCCTTCCTACTGTTGATGTTGAGCTGGTGTGTGATGAGTTAGAAAAGTTCAACATTAGTAAGTTAGCAGGACTGGCTAAACTTCATCCAAGAGTGCTGAAGGAGCTGGCCAAAGACATTGAGGGACTTCTGGCAAAACTCTTCCAAAACTCGTGGTGCTCAGGGGAGGTCCCTGAAGACTGGAAGAAGGCCAATGTTGTGCCCATTTTCAAGAGGGGGGAGGAGAGAGGACCTGGGCAACTATAGACTAATTAGCCTACTTCTAACCCAGGGAAAAACCTGGAAAAATTCATCAAGGAGTCTATGTGCAGTATGCTTGCAGAAGGTAGGATTCTGACTGACAGCCGGCATGGCTTCTTCATGGACATGTCTTGTCTTACCAATCCCATCTCCTTCAATGACCATGTAACTCAGCACCTGGATAAGAGAGAGGAGGTCAACATTGTATGCCTAGACTTCCAAAAGATCTTTGATCTGATATCCCATGATGTTCTCATGGGAAAATTGGAGGATTGTGGGCTTAACTGTTTGACAGTTAGGTGGGTAGGAAGCTGGCTGTGGGGTAGGACCTAGAGAGTTCTCATGAATGGATTTGTGTTGTCCTGGCAAGAAGTGGCCAGTGGTTTCCCATGGGGGTTGGTGCTTGGGCCAGTGCTTTTCAACATCTTTATCAATTATTTCATTGTAGGAGGTGAAGAGCTTACTGGCCAAGTTCACAGATGACATCAGATTATGGGGGAGAGTGGTCACACTTGAAAATAGGCTGTAGATACAGGCGGACCTAGACAGGCTAGAAAGTTGAGCGGGTTGGAACCAGATGAAGTTCAACATTGAGAAGTGTAAAGTGCTCCATCTGGGGACAAACGATCCCCAACATACTTACAGGCTCAGTGGCACCAAAATGAGTAGTACCATGACTAAAAGGGATCTAGGGGTAATAATAGATCATAGTATGAACACGAGCCATTACTGCAATACTGTAGCCAGCAGGGCAAACAATACCCTGGCATGTATCAACTGATGATCTCAAGCAAAATCAAGGAAGTGATTATTCTGCTTTACTCAGCATTGGTGAGACCACAGCTGGAGTACTGCATTCAGTTCTGGGCACTGCACTTCAACAAGGATGTGGAAAAGCTTGAGAGAGTCCAGAGAAGAGCCACCCAGGTGATCAGAGACTTGCAAGGCAAGCCATATGAGGAAAGGCTGAGGGACTTGAGCCTCTTCAGCCTAAAAAAGAGAAGGCCAAGAGGGGACTTGGTGACAGCTTACCACTATATCAGGGAAATACCTCAGGGGCTTGGTGAACAACTGTTCACCTGGGCACCCTTTGGGAAAACCAGGAGTAATGGCCACAAACTCCTGGAAGACCGTTTCAAGCTTAACACTAGGAAAACTTCTTCACAGTCAGGGTGTCCAGAGTGTGGACTAACATCCCTCCAGAGTTGGTGCAATCACCTAAGAGGAGACTGGACAGTCACCTTGCTGGGGTCACCTGACCCCAGTTGTCTTTCCTGCCTAGTACAGAGGGAGCTGGACCTGATGATCTTACGAAGTCCTTCCAGCCCCTTATAAGCTATGAATCTCTGAATCATAGTTCTCTAGGGTGGCAGTTGAGCGTCATAGATTTCATAGACGTTAGGTCTGGAAGGGACCTTGAAGATCATCAAGTCCAGCCCTCTGCCTCAGGAGCAGGAAGTCAGCTAGGGTCAAAGGATGCCAGCAAGGTAAGCATCCAAGCGTTTCTTGAATAAATCCAGAGTAGGTGCCTGCACCACCTTTGGCAGGAGTCTATTCCATGTTTTGGAGGCTTGAATGACAATAAATGTTTCAGAAAATATAAACCCAGTCATGAAACATAGCCACTGTTTCCAGTAGGACTTTAGTGTACACTAGATACCATAAAGAGAAGTTCTTTAGAGTGTGAATGCGTGTAAGAGTTGAACTGCTCCTGAATGTCACTGATTGAGCACTGGTTCACAATAGCCATGGGGCCGAGGTGTCCACATGTACAGTGTCCTAATATCCCAGTAGCCTGCACTCAACTGAACTCTGCAATGTGCTTGGCCGACTTTGAATACTCAAGAGGTAGGAAAGAGTTGGACCCATGTTTTTGCATTCCCATAGGATTGGGGCTGGGGGAGGGAAAAGATGAAGGGCTGTGGTTGAGTAGGGAGCCAGGATACAGCTGGTTGCCAAGCAGCATAAACATTGCTAAAAAAAAAGCTTCTAATAAAAGGGAAAAAAGCGGCTAGTAGCACCCCGGGGGAGAGGGGGGCGGGGGGAGTGATATAATGACCAGTCAGACTTATGTCAGAGAATGCTTGGTGTACATATGTAACATTGATCCAGTTCACAGGGCAACCATTCAACAGGGTGCTTGATTTTCCATGTACACATTTGAACTGTTCCAGCCAGCTTTAAATCAAATTAACAGGCTTGTACTTCAGGTTTAAATTGTGTTTAAGCAGATCTGAGTATTACTTGTATCCATACCCTTAGGTAGAACTCAAAGCACTTTTGAGAGAGAGCCTTTGGATGGAGGTAACTGATTGGCACTCAGCAAAACTTCCCACTTAATTGGACCTCTGATAGTTTGTACCTTCTGACCTGCCCACATACGTGAAAGAGATTAGGGAACAACATTTGAACAAATCCTTACCAAAATTTGCATTTGGAGCTTAGGCCTCCAGCACTGTGGCGCATGTAGTTGCATAAACAGTGAAATCCAGGTCAGTGCTGAGAAAATGGCGGCGGCACACTTTTGAACTAAAACACATTGGAGGTGTTTTAGTTCAAAAGTGCACTGCCGCCATTTGCTACATGCTGACATGAATGTTGCCACTTATACAACTGCATGTGATGCAGCGCAGTGTGCATCAACTCATGTGCAGAGCAGATTTGATTATTTCAGTCTGCTCAGATGTGCCTGATCTCCGGCACATCCCAGAATGAATGTGTATGTTTATAAACACGCAAAATACCTAATTTCTTAAAACAAAAAAAAATATCATGACTTTTCTAAGTACAATTACCATGTCTACTTGTCCAGATCAAGTTAATGTGGTCACAACCAGATTTGTATTAGGTACTTAACATAGCTTTTGAATGCATGCTATCTATGTAATATTCACACAATTTCATAGTAACTGGACACAATAAATATATACTGGAAAAGCCAATCTGAAATGCTCAAAAATCTGGAGTCAGCCCCTGCAAAAACCATGGGATTGGTCTAAAAATATTTTTTTTTGCCTTCAGTTTTTATAGCCTATATACAAGCAGTCTTCGGACTCACAACACAATTGGCTCCTGAAAACTACGTCTTAAGTCGAAATGTAGTAACTTGGAACTGATTTTCCTATAGGAAACAATGTTATAAATGGGGGATTGGTTCCTGAACCAAGGCCTGATACCCTATTTTCACAAAAATAACCAAGAATTTTATACTCAATCAATTATAGATGAGTAATGTAGCTGCATTAATGTATGTATATTGTAAATAGCAATCATTGATTTGGAAGGACTTCCTTGAGGTGATTTTGCTGGACTTTTTGAAGGGTTTTTGGCTGGAGTCTTCTCAGGAGTCTTGGCTTCAGGTCTTTCTGGAGTCTTGTCTCCTTACTTAAAGAAGGTGTCCAAGGAAGTTTGACCAGATGTTTTCCAGGGAAATGGGTGACGCAGTGAACTTGTTTACCAGTGTGACGTGGCATTGGATCAAGCGTTGAAAAGTTGAAACTAATGTCAGAAACTTGAAACAGGCTGTCAATTTGTAAATGTTGTAAGTGCAAAACATTGTAACTCGAAATAAGTCGAGGACTGCCTGTAGCGCACTTTGGTCCTGCTTTCCATCTTCACTCTATAATCATGAGGGTTAGGAAGTCATTTTAACACAAAATAAAAGCCGAGATTCTTGTGTAGTCAAGTGACTCCAGAAATAAGGCTTTACAGAATCACTGGTCATGAAACCCTGGCCCCTCTGAATTTGCCTATACTACAGAGGTTATATGTCCTGGTCGGGATGGGTCCATCCCTGCACCTGCATCTGATGGCATGCTCTAAGCCTTGCTGGAGAGGTCACCTGGGGGCATCATTCTCAGGCTTTCCAGAGTGCTTCCAGGTTTAGGTTGTGCCTGTGAGTGTGATTGTGCAGGGCATGGGTGGGGCATGCTTAGACTTGTGGTGGGACATATCACTGCTACCGTATAGACCAGTGGTGCTCAATCTTTTAGCCCCACATGCTGGATGAGCAGCGCAGGGCTGGTTCATGATCCGCATGGGTCCTCCTTGCATAGGGTTGTCACACAGGGCTGAGCCCTGCATACCTGAATTCTACCTGCAGCTGCCCAGACCAGGGTCCATATGCCTGGATCCAGCCTTGCACTGCCTGGATTGGGCTCTATACTGCCCTGGTCTTGCCTACCTGATCTAACAATCAAGACTCCACATGGGTCCAGAAATTTGGCAGTTGGGGAGTGGCAATTAATGCTGCTATCCCTCCCTGACCACCGAATTTTTGGATTTGTGAGGAGTCCTGCAAGCAAGATGACATGGTTCCATGTGAATCTGTCCCATAGACCAGGAACTGAGTATCCCTGATATCGACAGACCATTGAGGCCAGTTAGAGTTTTGCCATTCACTCTAGTGGATCTGAGGTTTCATCCCGTGTAGTGTGGGAGACACAATAACATTGTGAGTTTTTACCATGGAGTATGTACTTAAAAGCTCACTGAAAAGTTCAACTGAAAGACAATAAGGTTTTGCTGCACATCAAACAACGTGGCCTTCTTGCTGAGGGGATGTTCAGACACCAGCAGGAATTTTTGACTTCCCCATGTGCCTTTTTGCCTGTGTTGATGCAGCATATGAGGAGATCTTTGTCCTGATGAATTGATACTCCAGTCTGTTAAGCCTCTTCACTTTATCCGGTAACCAACAGGTCACTTCATCCCTTGCTCTAGTTCAATGAAAAATAATGTTCTATTAACAGGGAGCAATTCCTACATGGCTCCTTTTGCTATCTGATCTGCAGTGACTGGCTTCTTGACTTAAAAACGGTGCAAGTCAAATAGCCACAAAAGACTATGCTTAGCTACTGGCTCAGTGCTTTTTATTTGTAAGGGAGAGAAGGAAGGGGATGGGGAGGTGGGTTGATGATAAATGCGCAGTTATGGGCAGTTACAAGTCAAGTTGTACTTGGCTGGGGTTTTGCCTGGTCAGAATCCTGTATAGCCAGCTGATGACTCCAGGGCTAGGGATAGATATTACACATAAACCAGTTTAAGTGATCAGAAACTAGTTTAAACCTGTAACAGAACGGACGTTCAGTGCACATAAACCAGTTTGAAAATGGCTGAAACTGGTTCAAGATAAACCTGGTTGAATGTAATATTAGACTTAACTGATTTGGGTCAAACAGTTTTATGCAATGTCTGTCCCAGACCCTTTCCAGATTTATCTTAAACCAGAATGCACCAGCATCTGGAGCGGGGCTCTCTGCTCCACAGCAGGGCTGGCATTGCCCCTCTGTTCCTTGGTTGGAGTTTTGGCAGAGACAGCAGGTACAGCAGGTTCCTCCCCCCTATCCCCACTCCCTGTTCAAGCAGGGATTCCCTCCTGCTGCTTCCCATGGCACGGACCATAGCCAGCCTGTGGTATGCTAGTTAATGCCAAGAGGTGTCTATGTAAGACAGAAAGGACAGTTTCTGCTTAGGGCTTTTTGGAACTAATCAACAGGTAGCTGGTAATGTCCCTCCATTCTCTCCTTGGAAAAATCTGTTTAAGAAGAGCTTGAACTAATGAGAGAGGCTTTTGTTTTGCTGATGTGTGGATCAATGCTGTTATCAACTCCTTGTGTAACTCCCTGCTGGCTCCCTCGCTGGTCAAGAGCAGTGAGGTGGGTAGGAGAATCCCTCCCTAATCAGAGAATCCTGCCAGGGCCTGGCCATGCCCCCTCTCAGCTTAGCACTATGGAAGGGAAGGGAGGGCTGCTCTAGTTCACCCCCCCTCCCCTTCCCCCCAGGCTTCTAGCCTGAGTCACTGCCAGCACGTGCCTACATTTCTTCAGTCCAGAGGGGATGTCTGGACAATTACAAACTAGTTCAGCCTGCTCAGGTTAGACTGCCCTGCAAAGATTGAATTCAGGCTCAGACTTTTTGAATGTCTTTCTCTAGCCCAGCAGTCCCTGAGTGACTTGTGACCTGAAGAGAAGGGAGGGGATGACAGAAAGTTTCATAATCACAAAGATCTGGTTATATATTTTGCATACTCTTGGGGAAAGTCCAAGTCTGTTTTGGGGCAGGGCATGGGAAGCAGGCTGGGTCATGTGGGGTCCCGCTTAGTTCCATTCTCGGTCCTACTCCCTTCCTGGGACGTCAGTAGTTAGGATGAATGGAACAGCTTCTATATCTTGGGGACATTGTTCCAGGCCTGCTGCAGACTTAGGCAGGCAGCAGTTATACTTAGTTAATATGTTCAGGCCTTTCCTGGCACTCCTAATGGTTAGTAACATATTAGTTTAAGAAAAAGCTGAATGTCTCTGAACTGAACATGATTCCAAGTGCTGAGAATGCAGGCACAAGTCTATCAGATGCCTTTTTCTTTTGTACAGAAGGAGTATAGTTAAACATATCCAAAGACGAAATGGTCGATTTGTTTGCTCTGGTGAAAGCAGAGGAGTGGGTTGAAGGCTGTACTGCAGTTATATGGGAATTATATCCCTACAGGTGTGTTGCTCAATAGGGTTTTGATTAGGGAGTGGGTGTATGTAAATAAGCCTAGAGGGGAGATGTATGTGGGCCTTTACACATAAAGAGACAACAAATGTTGAGAGCTAAAATGAGCTATAACTCAGCTAAACTTAATATCCAGGCACTGCAATAATATTTTGCACTGGAAAAAGTCATAATTTTTCCTAACTGGCTCCGAATGCAGCATCTTACTGCATTGTTTTGTTCCTAAAGTCCCACAATGACTTCAAGCAGAACTTCTTAATGATAATACCTGGCTCTTCTATAGTCTAAATGCTTTTAACATCATTTACAAACTACTTGCCACTTTGCTGCTGCTCCAGGAAGCAGGAAAGATTGGAAAGGGTAAGGCCAGGATATCTTGACTAGAAAGATATAGTTGGAGATGATCCTGCTTTGAGCAGGAGGTTGAACTAGATGATCTCCTGAGGTCTCTTCCCACCCTAATTTTGTATGATTCTATGATTTGTATTTACAGTTTCAATATTTTGCACCTGACAAGCATCAACACAATATAGAGCAGTCCAGGCTGCTTCATTTACACCTGAGGACTTGCTGTGAATATTTAAGACACTGAATTGGGCTGCAGGTCGGGGTGGGGCAGGGGTATGGTGGGGATTAGGGAGAGGAACATGCCCCAAACTCAAGTTTTGATGTGTGCTTTCTGGTCCAGTTAAGAATCTTTTCTATAACCCTCTGGATTAAATAAAGTAATGAATTGTAAACCTGTGCACAATAAATACTTTCTAAACATAAGTATAATCGCTGCTTGCATCCCCATCAGTTGCATGTTCCACCTTCAAGAACCTCAACCATTTAATCATTCAGCAGCTGGTAGAGGACTGAAGCGTGATAGAGCTGTATTTCCACCTTCCAGTTGTCCATGAGAAGGATGAGTGGATCTTTGCTCCTCTTGGAAGATCTGTTGGAAATGGGTGGGGCTAGGTTTTAGGCCCCAAAGATTAAATATAGGGGAGCAACTATTTGATGCTCTTGAAAAATCTAGATGATGGCATGGAAGGTGGCTTGTGGAAGGGGAGTTAAGGGCACTGAGAGGATCTTGGAGCAAAGACAGTGAACGGTAGGCTCAGCTGATCTGCACATTTCGGTTCACCAGGATCTCACAGATACGTCCCCAGAGAATCCCCTGGAGTCCCAAAGTCCCAGAGATTAGGGCTCTGCACAGCCTCTCAAGATGGACTGGGATTGCTTTTGATACATTCATGTGATTGCTACAGAATTAGTAGGTCTCTGACAGGAGGTCAGGCTGGATGATCTAATGGCATGTTATGGTCTTAACATCTAAAATGTCTGCATAGTGTTTATGCTTTCAAGAACATAAAGGTATAATTTCAGATCCACTTGTGCAGTGAGCTGAGGTTTATTACTTTCCCCCTGAACTCCAGTTAACTCCAGAGGTGAGATAAGTACCTGCTATATATTGCAATTCATGGGCATGACAACAAATTCCTATAATTCACCAAGAAGAAAGGCCATATGGATGAAATGTAATTTTTTTTCCAGATAAACATGCACTTTTAAAGTCAAATCCAGCATTGCAAACAATGTCCACCCTAGATAATGGGGAAAGATGGGGTGGAAATGCCAGTTTAGTGGAACTTCCATTATCCGCAAGCAGCTTTACCTTCTCCATTTAGTGACAGAAATGAATTGCAACTTCCTGTCTGCAGTCAGCTTTTTTAAATGTTAAACTCCTGTGTTGATGTTGGTTCCTGAAATCCCTGACACTTTCTGGTACAGGCAGGTAGGACATCAAGTAAATCTAAAAGGAGCAATGCAGCAGCCAGACAAAGGGCAGAAGGCAGCTACAAAGAGGTTCCTGTAATAATGTTCAGTCTTCCTCTATTTTTCTTCTCTGTAAATTATAAGCCTTATTACAGTGCAGTGCTGCCATGGGACTCTGATATGTGGGTTTTGATCTTTTTTTACAATCATTTTCTATTTTCTTCTCTCTGGAAATTATGGGGAAGAGACTGGCAATTTTTCAGGCACTAGGCACTGAGGACCAGGAGAAAAATATGTGGGAAACATGTGAGAATTTTTCACAATTTTTTTTCCCAAAGTTCCTGCAGAATTTTTTTTGAGTATTTCTGTAGTTGGGCTTAAAATTACATCAGAAAAATAATGAAATATTCAAAATAACTTCATTTTTTGGCATTTCTGTCTGTGTATGACCTCAAGGCCACCCAGGATGCCCTGGTTGAGAATCACTGCTTTAGATCACTGCTGAAAGACGTCACAAATGTGTCATTATTAGGGTTAGGACATTCAGTTTTCAAAAGTGCTAAGGTTTCAAAAGTGCTACATTTTCAAAAGTTACTTAGGCCTAAAGCCCCATTTTCAAAAATGATTGAGACAGTGAGGAGCAGATTTTTATAGGTATTCAGGTAACTAAGGATGCAGTTATGTGTTCAGTGGATTTTCAGATACGCTTATGTGCCCGTCTCCCACCGCAGTGCACACAGAGCTTCTGATCCATGAGAAACAAAATATACACACAATTGTGTATAAAAATGCATATGTAAATGGAAAGTCATTCACAGGAATGTAGGAAAAATGCATAAGATATACAGAAAAGTGCACTGTTGAGATGCCGGATACTTTTTATTTTAAACATAGATATATTAGAAAAACAGCTTTCTGATATGTGTGTGCTAACAATTGTTGCATTTTGTGCTGCCTGCATCACATGAAAAAAGTAACAGCTCTAGCACAGATCAGTGCACTTTTATGCACTTTCCCTCCAGCTGTATAATGCCCATAGTCCTGTACTTCACTCAGCAACAGCACCTGAATTCACAGCCTTTCACTGACAACAGCCCAAGAGTGGACACCAACTCAAGGAACAAAACATGCCAGTAGTATTTATTAACATAGCACTGTAAATCAAAACAGTCTGCCTGTCTGGTGTCTTGTCTAAAAATTATTGGCTCATTCATCTTAGCCATTGTAAACTGGACACATTTATCAAGGTCACATAAGAAGAAATATATAAGTAATTTGGTTGGCCAGTAGTTACATCCAGGTAGTATGCCAATGGCAATCCTTCTTTTTGTTTTAATACATGCTCTGTTGGCATTGCCACAAGCACAGTGAGGGCAAAGAATATTGTAGCAATTAGAATCGCCTGATGGTCAGACAGAGAGATACAAGCAGAAAGATAAAGCAAACACGGAGGTGCAGAGACCCTGGCTCCAGAAGTACGGTACTGGCTGAAATGTCAGGACAATACTGCACTCTCACATATTCAGGCTAGACATCATCTTTTGGCTGTGCCAGCTCTGACCCCACACACCAGCTCTGGGATCCTGTGACTCCAGATCCTCACTTCTTTCCAAAGTATTTCCCCAAGTTTCAAAATATTTAAAACCTGCATAGAGCAGAATTACATTTCTGTGTGCAGTTTTATTGTTGTTATTTATGTTTTTAGCCTCAGTCCCCTGGGATCTTGGTGGAACAGACTTTCTAATGTGTGTTTGTTTCTAAATTCAGAATCCTGCCACTTCCTTCTGTATTTTGGAGGTCCTCATCAGCATTGCTTTCTGAAGGACCCATGGTTTTATGATAGAGCCAATTTCTAATGTATGCAGTGCTGTTGGGATATTCCAGTTATGAGATTTCATGCACTGCAGATAATGGGTATGATGCTTATTCAAGTGGCTTTGACTAGAAGAACATACCTGAGCTGCAAGCAAAGTGATTCATAGTATCATAGTTGGTAGGGTCGGAAGGGACCTAAGCAGATCATCAAGTCCAACTCCCTGCCATGGGCAGGAAAGGATGCTGGGGTCAAACAACCCTGGCTAGGTGATTGTCTAGCCTCCTTTTGAAGACCCCCAGGGTAGGAGTGAGCACCACTTCCCTTGGAAGTTGGTTCCAGATCCTAACTGTGAAGTAGTGTTTCCTGATATCTAGCCTAAATCTACTCTCCGTCAACTTACGGCCATTATTCCTCATTACTCCCGGTAGTGACTGGGGGAATAGGGACTCTCCCGCTGCCTGATGGTCCTCCTTGTTCAATTTATAGACGGTCACTAGATCCCCTCTCAGCCTTCTCTTGTGGAGGCTGCACAGGTTCAGGTCTTGTAGCCTCTCCTTGTAGGGCCTGCCCTGCTGCCCCCTGATTATGCAAGTGGCCCTCCTCTGGGCCCTCTCTATGTTGTCCACATCCCTCCTGAAGTGCAGCGCCCAGAACTGGACCCAGTACTCCAACTGCGGCCTGACCAGTGTTGCATAGAGGGGGAGGATCACCTCCTTGGACCTACTCATGATGCATCTATGGATGCATGACAAGGTACGGTTAATCTTCCTGACCACGTCCCCCTCATTGGTGGCCCACGTTCATCTAGGAATCAATAATGACATCAAGATCCTTTTCTGCCACTGTGCTGATGAGAAGGGGGTTCCCAAGCCTGTAGGTGTGCTGCTGGTTCTTCCTCCCCAGGTGCAGTGCCTTGCATTTGTCTGTATTGAATCCCATCTTATTCTCATCTGCCCACCTCTGGAACCTGTTTATATCTAGTTGTAACCTGTCCCTCTCCTCTAGCGTGCTCACTTCTCCCCACATCTTAGTGTCATCCACAAATTTGAACAAGGTGCTTTTCATCCCTTTGTCCAAGTTGCTGATGAAGATGTTGAACAGTGCGGGCCTGAGGATCAAGCCCCGGGGAACTCCACTGCCCACATCCCTCCAGGTAGAAAATGACCCATCCACCACCACTCTCTGGGTGTGGCCCTCCAGCCAATTTGTGACCAATCTGATTGTATAGGGATCAACACTACAGTCGCCTAATTTTTTTTAATGAGAATAGGGTGAGAGACAGTGTCAAAGGCTTTCCTAAAGTCCAGACAGACTATGTCCATCACAACACCTGCATCCAAGGATTTTGTGACCTGGTTGTAGAAAGGCACCAGGTTGGTCTGACAGGACCTGCCTCTAATGAACCCATGTTGGTTGCCCCTAAGCATGATCTCCCCTGCTGGCCCCTCGCAGATGTGCTTCTGGATAATTTTCTCAAAGAGCTTCCCCAGGGCTGAGTTTCCTGGGTCCTTCTTTCTCTTCCTTCCCTCAGCCAAAATGTATTCTAAGATAGATTTGACTCTTGGACACTATCTGCCAAGGCTAATGAATCAAAAAATAAAAATGTTTATTACTTATGACATACAGGCATCGGCACATGAAATGAACAGAATGAATAAGAGAAAAGCAATAGGCAAGTGTATATTAATTAACTATAATCATACACTAACTGACAGACTAAATTAGCAGAGCACCTCAACATAAGGTGAACAGCGGGTCCAGCTGTAATTATGAAAGCAAGAGGAGAATTTGAGACAAGAAGAAATTTTAGCACAATGGTTGTAAACACGACAGCCTGGCACCCCTTAAAAAACGCAGCAGCAGCTTTAGATTAATTGTGAAGACAGGAACAACATTCAAAGCAAGCATCAGAGAAGTGGTCTTTTAAGTGGAGCTCTGTGCCTTTAGGCAGAGCTCTTACAATGTGCAGAAAATCTGTTTCACCAAAAGGTTGTCCCCAAAGCTGAAATGTCCCCAAGATTTCATCCCCCATATGTTCTTCGATTCCTGCTGTAACTGGTTTTGTTTCTCAGTCTTTTCTTGCCTTTTCAATGGAATGTTCTCATTCATGATGAAGCAGCTTTTGCAAACGTGTCCTTGACAATTATCCTTTCAAAGCCTTTAGTAACAGTTTCTGTGACTTTCTTTTTAGTGGCACACTTCTGGGGCACAGTTCACATACCTTTATTGCTTCATTAATTGGATCAATGTTCATCAGAAAGGGAGACTGAGGTTTTGGACCTACTCCCTGCCTGTGTTTCCAGTGCTATATATGCATTTTTGCCCTGGCATGGGGTCAGGGTCCTCTTTCTATAGCCACTGCCCCTTCACTGGGCTGGAAACACAATTTCTCTTGCATACTGTCCTGGCTCAGGATTTTTTCCTTCTTAACTCTAATGCACCACCTTCAGCAAGAGACAGGCAGTATGCTTCTGGTCCTGCCTAGCTCATGGCCTCATAATTAAGGTCTGAAAAGTGAGAGATGTGGGTTCAAACCCTTCTGTCAGAGGAGGGCCCAGAACCTGCATTTCCCATTCTCTGGATGAGAATCAGCAGGTGGATTGTCCTTCTTTTCTATTTAGAGGTCTCCCTCAAAGCGAGCTGAATCCCTATAGGATAGAAACATGCAAGGCTTCCCCACTGAAAGAATATGGGAATGTGATGCAGCTTTTGGATTAAGACTTGCAAAAGCCACTGCCAGAATAGGAGAACTATGTACCTATGCAGGGTGGGTTAGGACTGGTCTCTTGAGCTGCGCTGGCGCTGGTCCATTAGAGAGCTCTGGTGGATGGTGCTCAGAGCAGGATGCATTCAACACCATTTAGGATTGGGACCTTTGAGTCAGGGAGCAAAATATGTGAATCTGTGTGTGTATATGTGTAGGTGGCAAAGGAGTTCATCTCCTATAAATACATTACAATACATACTGTATGGAGTAAGAAAGACTAGAAAAGACTTGGCTATTGTTACAACCATCAGCTTTCTTAGTCATGCCAATGGTGTTAAAAAAGACAGATTAGTGTGGCTGGAGAGCTGGACCTTAGATCCCTGGACAAAGATTAGGTGTGCTGGATGAGCAATGCACTGCAACGTTCCACGGGGGTGCGAGCGCTATCTCAGATCCGTGTGTGGCTCCCTGCTGGACAGGGACATTGAGTTCAGGTACTGGATCCTTGCAGCCATTGGCAGGGCAGGTTGGGTGGCATTACTCAGGTGACTACATCAAGATGCCCAGAGACCGTGATCTGTCATGTGGGTTGGGGTGTCTGTTTTCAGTTTCCTCTGACTTTTCAATGACAAGAGACATTGAAAAAACAATTCTGTGCTAGGCTGGGACTCCCCAGCGGAGCTCCGAGTAACTGACACATACAAATTGTAGCTCTGGCTTGCAATAAAAAGGCCGGTGGGAGTAAGAAATATTGCAGCATGAAAATGCAAGTCAGCTGTGGTGCCATGGAACAGGGAGTGATCACATACTGTATTAGCAGGTATCTGGATCTAGCCAAACCACAGTTTCTTTTCAGCTGTCTCAAATAGGACAGCTGCTTACTGTACCTAGGACTTGCTCACCTGCTGGGGACAGATACCTAGAGGCCCTACTGACTTGTATAGTTTGCCTACTGATTATTAACCAGTGGGCTCTTTCTTATTTCTCCCTCTTTATAAGACTTGGCATTTTATTAAGAATTTAACCAACAGCTAGCTAAAAGTCAGAATTTCTACCTATGGGGGAAACTCCAATGTTTTCACGCTTTTCATCCCAGACTGGGATAAAAAGGCCAAAATGTTAGTGTATTTGATAGAATGGAATAGTGAACATATTTCAAGAAGGTGGTTTCATCCCAGGCTGATTGAAACATAAAAATACTACTATTATATGGAAGAAAACCTGAAGAAGGGTGTTTGTGCCTGAAAGCTTGCAAAGAACAATCTTCCCAACTATTGTGTTGGTCTAATAAAAGTTATCACATTTGCCCAAAGAGCCTTGTCTGCCTATGTTCTTAGACCAACACGGCTACTACCAACACCCCTGTAATATTATAATGAAAAACTCACCCTATTTTTCAGTTCCCTGTAGAGCATTGCATTTTATTTTTTCTGCACCTAAAGAATACAAAAATGTCAGGGAAATTTTGTTAAATAAAATCCCCCTTCTATGAACAGCTTTCGGGTCAAATTTTCAATAGTGAAATGTAGAGATGTAGGGACTTAACATAAGAACTGCCACACTTGCTTAGACCAATGTTCAATCTAGCCTAGCATCCAATCTCTGAGTGACAGTAGAGGATACATCCTCCACCCATGATTTTGTCTAGTCCCTTTTTGAACTTGGATGTCCTTACTATCTGCCTCTACAATCTCCTGTGGCAATGAGTTCCACAAGTTAACTGTGTGCTGCATAAAAAAGTACTTCCTCTTGTTAGGTCTTCTTCCAATTTCAGTGCATGATTCCTTGTTCTAGTATTCTGGGACTTGGTAAATCATAGTTTGTTGTTCACTTTCCTATTTAAAAAGGGACTTCAGAGGAGATCCAAACTGACCCTGTCGACACACTCATGTGGACATCACAGCTCATCAAGATCACTGTCATTAAGCGAGCAGAATCCCTATTCTGTGGGTGCATCTACATGTGCCCCGGATGGTGCAATTGCTACTGTGCAGTCATTTAATACTTGCTTTAGCAGCAAGCACTACATGACTGCATGGTAACAGCTGTTACTCTACAGTCCCAATGGTGCCTGGGTTGTTTCTGACCCTATGGCACAGAAGCAACAAGCTACTGCCTAGTAGCTCGTTGCTACCATGCTGTTGCATTAGCGTCATGGTTCGTGACCATCGATGCTACATCACTGTAGTGACAAGCTACATTGCCATAGCTCGTCTCTAAGGCGATATAGTGTAGATGTGCTCAGTGAGTGGGGAGACGTGGGCACCTCCCAAAGGATTTCAGAGTTGCAAAGAGATGCCTAGACCTAGCCAATATGAACCACTAGGCACACAGGCATGTGCGAATGCTTGCTCCTGTCAAAGTTTACACTTCGGTGCTTTAGTCAGCTTGGGATCAGCACGCAAAAGGAGCCAGGAAGAAGCAACTTACATCACCAACAGCAGCATCAAGCTTGCCATAAAGCACAGCAGCCCTCATTCAGTTTTGAGCTTGGCCAGTGATGGTGCCTGATAGCCCAGGCTTTAACACTCTCACCCACAAAGATCTGGGCTTGAGGCTCTCCTCACTCTGAGGGGGTTCAAACATGCATCTCAATTTGCAGAAGAGTCTCTTAACCACCGGCTTAGATGAGCTGGTCTGTGTGGGGTCCTCTCTACCACAGGTGAGGCACAGCTATGCAAAAGGCATGAGGGCTGAAGAAGGCAAGCAAGAGGGAGCAGGCTGTAGCCTAGGTGGGAAGGCACTTCTTTGGGAAGGGGTTGTTCTACTTTCTGGTTCCTGCTTCTAGGCTTATTTTTGCATTTTAACCAACAATTATGTTTGTAATGTATGTGATGTTAGACAAAGAGTCCTGGCAGCAGGGGCCGGGGCGCTGGTGAGAAGGCCATTCTTCTGGGGAGCAGGACAGGTTCTGCTTCATTGAGGGCCAACCTGCCCCATTCTGGTTCCCACTTGCCATGGGGTACAACAAGGTACATGGACACACAGCCGCTGGCACCCCTGCTCCCTTTTACTCCATGGAAGCTTGCTTTACCTTGCTTGTTGAAACAGGTATCCGTACTCGTGCTACCCTTTCTGCCTGACAATTGTGTCTGTGCTTCATGTAGTTTTCTCAGTCTGGCCATTATAGCTGACAAAGGAAAAGGAAAAAGCTGAAAGCAAGAAGTCCTTAGCTAGGGCTGGTTGAATTCCAGTGTTCCAGGAAGATGTATCTTGCTCGTAACAAAGTCCTATTATTCATACAAGGACTGGAAGAAGTGATTATTGCAATTAATTCTTCATAGTAATAAAGTTTACTCAGCAGCATTCACTTTGTGCTGTTGGCTGGTTCTTGGAAATATTTTTGTTGTGCTGAAATTTGCCTTGTAACCAGTTTCCACCCGTCCATTCAAGAAGCGCTTTTAAAATCAGACAGATGCAGGTGGCAGCATGCGCTGTCCCCTTTCCACCTCTTTCCTCCTCCCTCTGCCTGACTGGAGCAGAGAAAGTGCCCTGGCCATTTTGGGGAAGACCGAGAAGCATTTGCAGTTCGTTATTATTCCCCCTCAGGAGTTTCGGAGCAGCTCAGATGCACGTGGCCCCTCGCTAATCCACCTGCAGCAAATGAGTCTGACAGCGTGTGATGTGCTCTGCCTTCCACGGAGGCACTTGACACATTTCAGAGCCCTGCCTGACACCTTTGCACTTTCAGACCCAATACTCCTTTGTCCTGCTCTTCCTCCACCAGCAGCGAGAGGCTGAAGAGCAATGGTTGTAGGAGCTGATAATGAAGCACAGGCAACACTCCTGAATGTATCATTCTTCTTCCGTGACAATGTAGAGGGGAGTGGAGAGAAAAGAGGTGTCTCCGTGGGCATGCATACTCCTCTGGTTTATAATGCCGGTGCTAATCAAATGACTTTGTGGGTTTTGAAGCATGCCCTTCATTATATCCCTACCCTTGGGTGGGAAGAGCAGTCCCCTTCCTCAGAAGATCTCACCATTCGGAAATTTTCTATGAAGGGGCAGGCTGCGCTGGAACTGGGCATTATAGGAGCCTTGGCTCCTTGATCCAGGGACAGTCATTTTGGCTAGATGCAACATGTGTTCATAGGCTACAGGCTATAATCTTGAGCACCATCTGCTGGCCTCTGGCATGTTAACTCTGCACAAATACAGGTACGGCTCACTCCTGGAACAATCCTGCTCTCGACGGCGTTCGGTAGGGTTTGGAGCGTAGCGGCTCTAGAAACATATTTGGTTCCCAGGGTACACACAAAAAGCTTCCTTCTTCGGTAGTGCTTTCATGAGGTAATACGGCATGCGAGCTTTGACTCTTAACCACACAATAGAAAAATCCCTGCCCGGCTCTAGCAGATGTAACTTGCTGATTGTTATCGAAGATGATATATTTGGAATTTGTAATTAAAATGAAAGCCATTTGGTACAAAACACACAGGATTCAATCCCTTTCATTAGATATCTTTGGGCTAATTGTTGCATCCTGGGGAGAGCAAATGACATCGTAATCACTTGATGGCTCATGCTGGGTTGATTAGAAGTGGATAGGAATTAGAAGAAAGGGGAGCAACTGTGAAGATTTTTTTTCCTTTTCCTTTTTCCCCCTCTTTGGTGCCAAATGTCTCTGAAAGAATAAAAAGATGCTTCTTTCTGTACAACTGACTTTCCTGTGTTGCTGCAGTGTTTGAGGTGCAAAAGCACTTGATGGGAAGATCTTAGCAATGAAAAATGCTAGGCTGTTCAGTTAGAGGAGCGCACTGCTTAGCCCTTAGCTTGGGCTGTGCTCAAGACGTCCTTGGATTTATCCAAGGCATCAGGAAATACCTATCTTCATTTCATTGCTTGGGAAACTAATGCACAGATGATCAAAGTGGTTTGTCCCAGGTCACCCAGGAAGTGGGCAGTTTGCCCCCCAGGAAACTAAGGGTTGACTCTTCTCTCATAGTACTGTAAATGAGGAGTAACGTCTATTCAGCCAGATAAGGCAGTTGTAATTCAAAGGAAAGCAACTCACTTGCCTAATCCTCAAGCCTGTCCTTCAGCTACACAGTATCCAGTCCTCTTTCTTCTCATTGTAGCAAACCAGCTGCTCAGAGCCCAGCCTTGGCAGAACTGGCAGACACAGAAGGTGATGGGTTGAATGCTAGCCTCTCCACCCGGCTGTCATGAGATATGAAGCTCACCCGCAGTGGATACCTGGATCCAAAGTTGTCCATGACTGCCCTTCTCCCACTCCCGAACCTCTGCACCTGTGTACCTTGCATGCTGACTCCTGCACACACCCTGCACATGGTGAACCATGCCAGCTCCAACTCGAGGGCCTGCCCACTATGATGGAGAGCAGCCACTGGCTACATTTGTCTGTGTGAAGACATACCATACGAGCCTAACAACTCCAACTGTGACTCGTGAACCCTAAGGCTTCGTCACAGAGCATTTACAGAAAGTTACATGAGAAGGGCTAAAAGAGTGAACAAGAAGATGTGGAAGAAAGGTGTGAAAAGAATGGGAAAAGGGAACAGGGAGGGTCTGGGCAAGGGACAGGGGGATAGGCAGACAGACAGGACAGGTCTATTCTCAGCCGTATCAATAATCCAGATAAAGGAGAGAGGCCAATGGACTTCGGCCTTTGAGTATGAATTTGCAGCCCAGCTGTGAAAACAAATTTTGCTGTGACAGAATTAAGGGTGGTGAAGCAGAATTTAGTTGGACGTCTTTGGGGAAAACTGCATAGGATATGCATGTTAAAATGCAACCAGAGAAAGAAATGGTGGTAGTGCCCACCTTATATCTAACAGCTTAGTGGGAAGACAACATATCCAGGAAGTGAGAGATGTGGGCTCAGCCAAAGGGGGTTCAAACAGATTACCCACTTCAGAGACCATCACCCTAACAAGACTGCTCCGGCAGAATAGTCTTGGTGCAGTCCTTGCAGAAAGGACTGGAGTCCTTCATGGAGTCAGAAGGAAAAGAAGTTAGAAGAGCATGGGTCTGTAACCTAGTGGGTAGAGCATTCGGCTGGGATATGGGGAGCCACTGATCCAAGGATTATTTCTGTTTTTATCCAATGGCTCTTTAATACAAAATTCATGAGCAGTCCTGTGAGTATGGGCCAGAACCCAGGAGTCCCCCCCACAACCATTAGGCTACCGCCATGCTTCTTCTTGTGCCTTCTCTCGTTCGGGAACTGGGAGTTCTCTACACTGGCACAAGTTCAACAGGGGAGCTGGTGGGTTAGCAGGTGCCCAGCTTCTCAGCCAGTAGCTTGGTGGGCAGGGGAGTCTCCTGGCAGGTGCTGGAATTTCCTCCTGCTGAAGAGAGCTCACAGATCCGAGTCTCCCTCTTCCTGCACAAGTACCCTAACCACTAGGGTATTTTGTAATACATAGTAATCCATAATAAAATATAATATTATATATAATATAAAATAAAATATAACCATATAATAAAAGACAACAGCTGCGTTTTAAAATTGAAGTGCTACATTTTGTGAGGGCGTCATACTGTCAGCGTATCGAGTATGTTCTGGGCCTTCAGTTGGTCCTGCAGAATGCTTGGGCATTGCCCTACCTAGTTTCTAGATCTGTCCAGAACCATAGATGTAGGCATCTTGTGAGCTTTAGGCACTTTCTTACTGGGCAGTGGGTTCAATTTTGGGTTTAAGTGCCTAAATCTGCCGGATTACAGGGGTGTAGGTTGTAGCCATGTTAGTCTAAGGAAGAGCACATGCCAACTGTGCACACTTCCTCAGCCTGACAAAGGGTTTTTAAACCTGAAAGCTTGCTAAGAAAATTGTTTCCAACTATTTAGTTCGTCCAATGAAAGATATCAGAGTTACCCAAAAAAACTTTGTCTTCCTGAGTCTGCCTGAGTCTTTGTCTGAGTCTGTCCCTTAATTTGAAGATACATAGACACTTGTCATTTGGGAGTGAGGTATTGCAAAACTAGTGCCACTTGCTGTAGGCAACACAGAAAGCCTATGGCAGAAGGTGGGGGTTGAACCCAAGTCTCTGGCTAATTTTCTAGTAACTGAATTTTTGGTCCTTTCCACATCACATTTTAGACCCTTTGCTCCATGCAGACAGTGAATCAGCTCCCTCTGAGCTGGGGCTCTCCAAAACACCTTGTAAATAGTTTTCCAGAGCATGCCAGGTGCTGTGTATTTCTTCCAGTGTGGGCTGACCTGCAGGGCATTTGAATATATTTAAAACTTGTCTTCTGTATACAGACCTGTATTCATGCACTGCATTAAAAATGGTAGGTGTAGAGAACCCACCCAGAAGCTGCCAGGGGGTGAGATTAATCCTTTCTAGTTGACTGGCCATGGGGGGGGCCACAGGTGTTTACCTGAGGGCACCAGAAGAGTCATTATTTCCTTGCTACTACCTGAAGTCAGTAAAGCTATAAAATGAAGCCTGAAGGTTTTAATTGAAGGTTTTGGACAGACTGTAACTACATGACCCCCATTGAGAGAATGAACTGGGTCACAATCATGAATTCTCCCATTCCCCTGCTCCCTTATTTTGGAGGAACAGAAAAACTGCTTCACCATTTTGGATAAAGAAGCAAATTCTCCCATGCCACCTACTCAAGACCAGAGTTCAACATAACACAGCACTTTTATAGCCATTTCCTTACAAAGATGTGGAAAAATTCAGGTGACTGATCTCCCCCTTGTTCTTTGGTCAGAGTCCCATGTTGATTAGACAAGTAAAGGATCCTTCATGTCCCCTTGCTCCTGTATACAATTAAAGAAGGTGAAATGAATTTAGCTCTACAACATGAACATAAATGTGTCTTACTGGGGGTATCTGTGGGTGTGTGTGTGAGTAATGCAATTTTACAACAGAAATAAAGCACAATGCAATTTTCATATTAAGTCCAAAAGGTATTTTCTATAATAGCTGTAAATTACATGATTTGTAATTAATGGAATATCTTTTGAAGAGGGAATACCTCTGCTTCACCACAGGGAAAATCCATTACTAGAGAACTGTTACATGCTATTTCTTACTATTCCATGCAGACAGCTATATTCTCCCCTGGTGCATATGGTAAATCACATATATGAGAATATTGCAGTATAGATCTAGGAATGTATATATCTCTATGTCATGGATAGTTGACTGAACTCACTTTCCCTGTGGAGGCTTCTGTATGATAGAGAGAGGAAAAATGTGATTCCAAATGTGGAGGGTAAATTTAGTTTAAATACATCCCTCAATTGGTAGGAGATTTTCTAATGTCTTTTGTGAGCAAATACTTTCTTGTTTGAGTGCTTTGTTTATTGCATAATTGAAAGGAAGATTTTGGTGGTCCTTTTGCTCCCTAATTGAATTTTTATAGTAATGTTAATACAAGTATACATCAAAACTGACAATTATTGTTCTGCTATGGATTTTTATATTATTTCAGTCTGTGAAAAATATGAGAAAACATTAAGAATAACTCAGGAGATCTAGTCTGGAATCATTTTCATGATTTAATATAAAAAAACCCCCAGTAAGTACTCAGAAGTCTCCTGCATTGTGCAAGGTAATTCTGGTTTTACAGACAGACTTTGATGCATTTTAACACACAAAATAGGGGCTGGTCCTACAGTCATTTTTAGGTATGCTAGTCTCGATTGGGAGTTTTATCAGGGTAGAACTCTAGCTGCGGCATTGAGACACATAAATGCACATAAAAATATGACTGTTTGAGTGCTGAAAACAGCATTATCCTTTCATGTGCTATAGAACAAGGCAGTAAATCATTTAAAAACAGGTGTGGAGTTAAAGAAAAATGCATCTGACCCTTTGAGCTTGATCCTGGTAATTGTCCATGTTGACGTATACTTTACTCAGAGAGTAACTCCCATTGATTTCTATGGTACTTGGTACGGAGGACTGCAGAATCTAGCCATTTGTGTCCACTGGTGGAATAACAGGCCAAATCTCTACATAAGTTCTTCCCACCTCACAAGACATAAGCTGCTGAAGTTAAGACAAATATTTCCTAAACCTCCTTTTCTTCTCTTTAAATGACACCTAAAACAACCGGTGTTAGATTTGCGGTTACATACTAGTTGCAGCATTTGTAAACACAAAATATATATATATATATTACCTTTGAGAGCAAAATGCCATTATTTCCAGAGCCTAGCAAAATGATGATTAAAATATGTTTTCTGCTAATGGGACCACTTTGTTTCTGTTAATGAACAGCAATTTGCTGGCTACCTACTGAGGAATGAAACTGTGGATTATATAATGCATCTGTGAAAACCTATCTGATTCTGATTGCCCAGTAATTGTGACCTCATCATGGGTTGTGCAATTAAGCATTAAGTTGCTATTTGGCACTGTGGTTAATTGTGTTTTACTTTTCTGATATGCTTATTGACAATACAGAATAAAATTACTGATAACAGCACTGGGGTGGGAGGGACATCACCATATAAGCAGAGTCCTCAAATAACACCACAGGTGTCTCTCTTCTGCATGGAGTACACAATTAAGTAGGCAAACAGCTAATGGAAATCAGGATAATGTCACATGGAGTGTGAAGGGTTTTAGGCCAAGCACCAAAGTCCTTTGGTTGGAAATGACTCAGTCATGCAGAAACAAGCAGATGGGTCCAGTGTTAGATATTAGTTTTGTGGAGGAAATAACTAGATAGATTTTCTTCGGTGGTTGTATTGCATCGTTTCACAGCTTCTCAAGTATAAACCGTGGCTTGGAATGATGCCAGTGGCTTTATCTCAGGGGGACCCTCCAGGAACTTAGGCCTGAAATATAGATATATTTTAAAGTTAAAGGTTTTGGGGGAAAAATTAATATTAAAAGCAATGTTTCATGAATTTAAATATGCAGCCGATCCCTTGGAGAGCTTGCAACCCGAACACTGCAATACTCCACTACAGCATGAAAACCAAAACATGACATTGACTAGAAAGATGAGTGAAATTGACCAATCCCTTTAATTGTTCATGCCGAATGCAGCAGGAAAACATAGCAAACACAACTGATTTTAACAATGTTAGGTGTACTAGTAGTAATGGATTTTAATTGTGACATACCCATCGTTCCATAATTAAATGCATTTGCTCTTAGACCTGCTTGTCTCTGGACTCTGTCATCTCTTGAGTAGTACATCAGCAGCACGCCCTTTTCCGTGGTGATGCATTGCACTAATATATCTTGAGAGTGAGCTTTCTTTCTAATGATCTATTAGCGAAATGCATCATTGGAGTGAGGATGATGATGATGATATACTACTCCATGAATGGTGCCATCCAAAGGAAAGAAAAGGTCAGATAACAAATTCAATAGAGTTATTGGATAAAAGTCAGGCAACAGATCATCTCTGAAGCTGCTTTCCTAATGGCAAAGAGGAATGTGGATACCAACTGTGCTTTCTAGGAACAATTTCTTTCAGCTGAATACAAGAACTCAAGCAGGAACTTTAGCAGAATTTAGTATTTTGCATAATTTAGATCAAGAGGATATTAGAGAATCTTAAGATTGGGAGGATCTCAAGGGTCATCTATTCCAACCTACCATACTTAACTATTATTGTGTTTTAGACATATGTGCTTTACAGGTTAAGCCAGAAATCCATGGAAACCACATTATCTTTACTGCTTTAGACATCCTTCTATTTCCTAGACAAAAAATGTATGTGCTCACAAAAATTGATTATATGACCTGTCCAGGGTTTTAAATTACACGCATTACTGTGATCTCATTCGTTGTAACAATGTGAGATGCTAACCATTTAATTTTTTTTAGTTGAAGTTATGAGTTAATCATTCCATAATTCCTCAGATTGTTGTTTAGTTTCAGATACAACTTTGGTCAAGTGTGGAAATGTGTTTTAAGATGCCTATTCCCTCTGTTTAATTTCTTTAGCATTCAAAAGCTGCATAATTGAACCTAGAGACATTCTGAAGTGTATTTCCAAGTGTTTTACAACTAGTTGTATATATATTCTAGCTAATTCTGTTATTTTTAGTAGTACTTAATTTCAGCCTCGTCCTATTTTTCTAAAGAGATTTCAGAATGTCCTTTGAAGTTATGCCTTTATGGTTGCAGTGGTAAATAATTATGATGTGGTTTTGTAGCACTGGGATGTAACACCTGGCTGTCTGACTTTGCATGATATCACATGGAAATGTTCTCAGCTTGTTTTTAAAATCAGAGATAAAACCTTAAAATCAGGGCTCAGTTGTTTCTTCTGGGACATTAAAAGATTAAGAGAAGAGATTTATGCCATAGTAACTGACCAGAATTTCTTCTTTTTCCTACTATTGTGTGATATGCTAGTTGGTATTTACCTTCTATCGTGGAAGAAACAATGTGTCTACCAGCTGTTTTGTGTGTCTGTATGTGTCCATATAGATAGTTTGTGGAGGAACACTTTGTTATCCCTTAGGAAAAGATGCTCTGTATAGAAAAATATTTTGTTTATAGGTGGCCTTGTTTCCACTGCGGACTTTAAGTTTTCTCCATATTGTTTTATACAGTACCGCTACATGTTTAGCAAAGGACACAGACAATTTTCCTGGAAACTTAATGCTATGTAATAGGGCTGTGTGAAGCTTTGGACCCTGATTCGATTTGTCGGAGATATGGCCTGATTCAGTGGCTGAATCTCTGAATCTGAATCAAATCAGAGGACCTTGGAATCTCTCTGAATCAAATCGGAACTCCCTGAATCGATTCAGAGAGATTTGGAAAGATTTGGCGAGTCAGACATAGACACAGCTTTAAATGTTTTTTCTACATGCTCTAGACAGCAGGCAAGTTGTGAATACTGTGATGGAGGGGTGCATGGAGTGTCCCACAGAAGGGCAGGGGGTTCCCCACGCGCTCAGCAGCAGACCTGGAAGTGGACCAGAAGCACTTATGGTCCATTTCTGGGTCTGCCAGAGAGCGTGCAGGGGGGCTCCTCGCATTCCCCCGGCTCAGTGACTGGTGCCTCCTGGGTCTAGGGGGCACCCGGGGTCCCCCTGCAGCTGATCGCTGGCCTGGTGGGGCACAGGGGGACCCCCCATGTACTCTTGGTAGACCCAGAAGTGGACTGGAAGTACTTCTGGTCCACTTCTGGGTTTGCTGCCAAGCACACAGAGGGGCCCCCGCTTTCCTGTAGGATGCTCCATCTGCCCCAGTATTGCAGCAAGCATTCATGAGGTACCTGCTACCTCGAGGTATGTCGGAAAAACATTTAAGGCTGTATCTATGTCTGAATCCCTGATTCTCTGAATCAGCATCGAATCTTCAGATTCAGCAGCTTCAGAATCAATGAATTAAATCACTGTTCCTGGGCCAAATCCGAATCGAATAGGGCCCATTTCATACACCCCCACTATGTAAGTCTTTGGCTACAGTGAAGCAGTGAAGTTATTCTTTGTGATGAAATGAACAACTTCTTCCAGGGAGATGATATAAGAAAATTCATCCTGTACTAAGTTGACTTCCTGAAACTGAGCCTGTTAATAGTTTGAAGGACATGATAGATTGGAAGTGACTATTGTGAGGCCTTCAGATAACCCACTACTTGTTTTCTAGCCAGGGGGCATTGACACATGATACTATGGTGGTGTGCCATCTGCGGGCATCTACACATGACCCGCAGCTACTTTTCCTTAGTGACGTGCTTCCCCAGCACAGCACACCGCTACGGCAAAGTAGTTGCTAAAAATAACCATGCAGCACGCATACAATGCAGTATGGGCTGTTACTGCACCGTGATTCACTATTTCCAAAAGTACCAAAAGGAAGTATTAAATCATGGCACGGTATTGTCGCCATAGTGACACATGTAGATGTGCCCAGGAAATACTGTACAGAGCACTCCATAGAAAGTAACTTATTGGAGATTTATTGGATATTAAAGACCAAAATATAAAAGACCAAATTCAGAGAAATTTGCCAGGCATTTGATAATCCCTGCAGATAGTAGACTTCAAATATTTAGAGTGCCACTTCTTCTCATTTCAAGAGAAGTACATTGAGAAATGTCATGAGTCTTGAAGCTAATTCATTGTGCTTAAGTGAGGTCCTCCGATATTATTAGAGCTTTTTTGGAGGACAAGTTTTCTCGGGAGTGGGGGTGAGGAAGTTAGATGGTGTAACAGAACAAAAAAGGCATCTGCATGTTAAGGGTAATGAAACAAAAGGCATGTGTGGTCTTTTTTGCTTTCTTTATTTTACCTTGAGCAAATGCAATGATGCATCACACGCATATTTATAAAATACACAGCTTCATCTCCTGAAGCCCCTTTCAATTACTTTAGGCTTGACTGTAGGGGAAATAAAGTTGATAATCACATTTATAGAAAAATCTGCATAGTCATGAAATAGTCGTCTGCTCAGCACTGGTCTAAGAATCCCAAGCAGCTGAGTTGTTACAAGGTAGCTTTAAAATCAAGGCAGGTAAATTTATGCAGCTACAGTGGAGACGGCTGCTTCAAGATCTAATCCAGAGTATATTTGCATTTAGGTAGTGAGTGTGTACAAAATACCTTTGCCCCTGAGGTTAAGTGCATATGTTTTACAATTATAGGACTAATAAGCAATGAATAACTTCAAACAAACACAGCTAACTATTTCTATAATGTCTTTACAGTCAGGCAGAAGGCAGGGCAGAGTGGCACCTCGTAGACTGGCTAATTTAGAGCAGCATAAATTTTGCCAGCTGACTATCGAACAAAGCAAAGTGTTGCTTTATGTTTCTTTAGATGAGTCTACAAGGTGCCACTCTGACCTTTAAAGACATGAACTTAACCTTTGACTGACCTATTACTACTATAGTTTCCTAAAACTTTCCATAGGGATGTTGAAGCAAAAACAAATATTGAGAAAAGGAACATTAAACATTATTTAAAATAACGATCTTCCTGTGGAAAATAATCCTTTATAACATATCTCCCTTTCTGACATACTTTCAGCTTGTCAGCATGAAGGGTGAATCTGAAAATAACTTGAACATGATCCTATTGACTGCTACTTTTTCCATTGCTTCCAAATGATACTGAATTGGCTTCAATAATTGATGTCAATTCTTTTCTACCCAGCCTACTTTCTCAGATTGTTGGGGTTCTTTTCCCCCTCCTTCCCTAAAGCTGTTGTACTGAATCTCTATTTAACTGAGGTCTGGCCTGTCATGTTTAATAGTGGCCTAACAATACAGTTATTCACTGCAAAGTGTAACTGTACCCTCTTCTTGCAGGCCTGGGTTCATGATCTGCAAAATTAACAAGTTGCACCTGCAGCCTGATTTTTATGATGATCTCTTTTTGAAAAAAAATGAAATATTTCATCTTCTCGCTAATGGTGTTTACGTCATTTTGCAGCTGTGTTTGCTTTGAAGTGAGCAGTCAATGATTTTCGAGTTAGCTAGGTGAAGTGGAAAAATAATGATGGTTTCAGTAGGCTTTTGTCACTTTTGGGCCTGGCTTTTCCTTGTGTCTGTGTGAGTGCTGGCAAAGCATTGTCTGCTAGGGGTGAAAAATAGATGCCATTGCTGTCCGTGCCTGAAGAATATCTGGGCCATTTAATTTCTCATCATTTTTTTATAATGAGTGTTAATAAATAACTTTTAGAAACAGAACTGATGATCCTTTATCACTCAAATGTGCAACAAAGGAAATTAAAACGAAGGAGAAACCAATAAAACGTCGAATATCTCATAAACATTATCTGAAACAATGAATAATGGGAGATGGGAACAGCTATTAAAAGGAAGATTTGGAGGTTTAAGACCACTGTTGATTAGGCTCCTCCTCACCCCCACTTGTAAGGCTTATAACAGGTCTTTTGAGAAACAATAAGATAGTTCAGCCACTGACTTAAAAATCCTTAAGGATGGGCCCAGGAGTAATAGTGAGAAGCATTCTGAGTTATTGCCACTAGCAGTCTCTCCAGATTCTATTCCTTAAAAGTTGTGGTTGCCTTTGAGTCAGGAGCACAGATCTAGTGTGCAAATTATGGTCCTTACATAAAAAATAAATACGTGAAGTGAACAGCTCCACTCCATCAAGATGCATATAGTTTGCATTAGAGCAGGGGTGTCAAACTCACTGAATGGTGGTGGCAGCAGGATGAGTAGCAGTGGTGATGGCATGGGAGTTACTGCAACCAACACTCATCCTCTACAACCCACCCATGCCACAAGTGGGGCTTTGGGTCCCAGATTTTGGCAATAGGCCCCACCTCTGAATTTCTGGCTCCTCTGAGAGCTCCATGGACCAGATGTCATGTCTAGACAACAGAGAAATAGGACGGGGAGAAAAGGTGGGGGTGTGGCACTCTATGTCAAGGAGCAATATACATCCTCAATGAGTAGCACTGGGACAGAGGAGGGGCAGACTGTAGTGCTCTGGGTTAGAATACAAGGAAGCTGGGGAGAAAGGGACTTAATAGTGGGGGTCTACTGCAGACCACCCAACCAAGGAGATAAGCTAGACCAGGAATTCTTAAGTCAGCTCACAGAGGCAGTTAGGTCAAAGGATGTGGTCATCATGGGAAACCTAAGCTTTGCAGACACCTGCTGGGAGGAGCATTCAGCCAGATCTGACTACTTACCTAGGTTCCTAGCTGAGATACAGGACCTCCATCTAATCCAAGAGGTGCACAGCCCCACCAGGGGAGACACCTTTTTGGATCTGGTCTTGGCCATAGGCAACGACCTGGTGGGAGGACTGTGGGTGCTTGACTACCTGGGTGACAGTGATCATCGCCTGCTAGAATTCACCATCCAGCACAAGATGGCGAAGGCCTGCAGCAAGGCAGCAGCCCTGGACTTCAGGAGGGTAGATTTCAATGAGGTAAGGAGATTAGCGAGGGAGATACTGAAGTCCCGGAGGGGTAGGGGGGTTGGGTGTCCAAGACGAGTGGTTGTTCCGTAAGAAGATGATCCTCCAAGCCCAAAGAGAGGTAATCCCTACACAGATCACAGGGAGCAAGAGGGTGGAAAAGCCCCATGGCTCACCAAAAGCATCCAGAAACATCTCCAAGCTAAAAAGGAGGCAAATACCCCATGGAAGGGAGGGGCCGTCACCAGAGAGGACTATACCTCTGTTGCTTGGGGCTATAGTGGGGCGGTCAGGAAGGCCAAGGCAGAGATGGAACTGGGACTAGCTACCCAGATCAAGGACAACAAGAAGTCCTTTTTTAAATACATAGGGGGTAAAAAGAAGGTACCGGATAATATGGGGCCACTGCAGGACACACTAGAAAATCTGGTCATTGCACCAAACAGCAAAGCTAACCTATTTAACAATTTCTTTGCCTCCATTTTTCTGAGTAGGGACCTGGTCATCCCCCCGACTGAAACCCTGTAGGCTCTGTGGGAGGCACACCCAGGCCTAGGGTCAGCAAGGACCTAGTCAGGGAACGTCTGGAGAGACTGGATGTATTTAAATCAGCAGGTTCTGATGATCTCCACCCCAGAGTGCTGAGGGAATTAGCAGAGGTTATTGCAGGACCTCTGGCATTGATTTATGAATACTCTTGGTGCTCTGGCGATGTGCCAGAGGACTGGAAAAGGGCCAATGTGGTTCCCATTTTCAAAAAAGGGAGGAAGGAGGACCCAGGAAACTATAGGCCTGTTAGTTTTACCTTGGTCCTGGGAAAGCTTTTTGAGAAAATTATCCTGGCTCAAGTCCACAAGGGGCCAGCAGGGGAGACTATGCTTAGGAGCAACCAACATGTGTTCATTAGAGGCAACTCCTGTCAAATCAACCTGGTGGTCTTCTATGACCAGGTCACCAAATCCCTGGATTCAGGTGTCGTGGTGGATATAGTCTTTCTGGACTTTAGGAAAGCCTTCAACATGGTCTCTCGCCCCATTCTTATTAAAATCTAGGACACTGTGGTGTTGATGCCTACACAATCAGATGGGTCACCAGCTGGCTGGAGGGCCACACCCAGGGAGTGGTGGCAGATGGGTTTTATTCGACCTGGAGGGATGTGGGCAGTGGGGTCCCCCAGGGCTGAGTCCTTAGGCCTGCAGTGTTCAACATCTTCATCAGCGACTTGGACAAAGGGGTAAAATGCATCTTGTTCAAATTTGCAGATGACACTAAGATGTGGGGAAAAGTGGGCACGCTAGAAGGAAAGAATAGGCTGCAATAGATCTGGACAGGCTACTGGGGTGGGCGGAAGATGACAGGATGGCTTTCAACACTGACAAGTACAGGGTGCTGCAACTGGGGAAGAAGAACCAGCAGCAGATGTACAGGCCGGGGAACTCCCTTCTCGTCAGTGCGGAGTCAGAGAAGGATCTAGGAGTCATTATTGAGGCCAATATGAACATGGGCCGACAGGGTGGGGATGTGGTCAGGAAGGCCAACCACACCTTGTCACGCATCCACAGATGCATCTCAAGCAGGTCCAAGGAGGTGATCCTCCCCCCCATCCAACACTGGTTATAGGCCACAGTTGGAGTACTGCATCCAGTGCTGGGCGCCGCATTTCAGGAGGGGTGTGGACAGCACGGAGAGAGTGCAGAGGAGGGCCACCCGCATGATCAGGAGACAGCAGGGAAGGCCCTACGAGGAGAGGCTAAGGGACCTGAACCTGTTCAGCCTCCACAAGAGAAGGCTGAGGGGGGATCTAGTGGCTTTTTACAAACTGGTCAGAGGGGACCAGCAGGCATTGGGGGAGTCCCTGTTCCCCTAAGCATGACCAGAAGTGACAAGAAGTAACGGACACAAGCTGGCATAGGGTAGATTCAGACTAGACATCAGGAGGCGCTACTTCTCTGTCAGGGCTGCTAGGATCTGGAACCAACTTCCAAGAGAAGTGGTGCTGGCTCCTACCCTGGCGGGTTTTAAAAGGAGTCTGGATGAACACCTGGCCGGGGTCATTTGACCCCAGTACTCTTTCCTGCCATGGCAGGGGGTCAGACTTGTTGATCTGGCTGGGGCACAAGGCCAGCTAGCCCCACACTGTAGCACCCTTGTCCCCCAGTTAGCCCCTCCACAGCATGCTCAGCTGGGGTGGAGCAGCCCTGGACTGTCCCTTCCGACCCTACCAATTATGAAACTACGAAACTATGACAACCCGACATTCAAGGGAGGATGGCTTTATAGTTTAAAACACCTTTTGTTCCTGTTTGTTTTTTGTTTAAATTCTCAATACTTGGGTTCCCTTCTTTTCTAAGTATTTGTGATTTGGGGCAATGGATTTCATCCCTTTGGGTCTCAGTTTCACATCCATTAATTGTGCTTAATAAATCCTTTTAGTCCCCTCTTTTTGTCCTTTTCATCTAGGCCAGCATTTCTCAACTAGAGTGCCACAGCACCCTGGGGTACCCTGAGATCCATTTAAGGGTGCCATGGGTTGCTGAACAGTATTAACACTGTTAGGTGTACAAAATCTTACAGGATAAACTCAGAGATTTCACATACAAATTCATAGGGTAAAAGAATCCTGTTTTGCTGGGGTCTTTCTGAGTTCTTTACAACAGAACAATTGCTCTATTATTTCGCTATAGTAAGAAATGTGTGAAAGTTATGAGCTGGCATTCTCTTAGAGGTACCTTGAGTTTAACAAAGGGATGTTTGAGACTAAAACGGTTAGAATCATTGATCTAGGCTGCAGGTTCTTTGGGACAGATACTATCTCTTACTACATACTGGGTGCATCTACATGCGCAGTTAGCACGAAACAATAAACTCTGGTGAAGTTTGCATGGGGGTTTATTGCTCCTGGGAACAGTGTTTCCATGTGCACCTGGGACTACAGCACATTGAGCTGGGTTGGAGCAGCCCCAGCTGACAAAAGGTCTGGGAGGGCAGCATGCTAGTCCAGGGCTGCTCCACCCCAGCTGAGCATGCTGTGGAGGGCCTGACTGGGGGACAAGGGTGCTACTTTGTGGGCCTAGCTGGCCTTGTGCCCCAGTCATCCCCAGTCATCATCGACATGTGCATTTTGGTGTATATAACTACTCTGCTGTTGGATAGTAATTGTCCTGGACAGTACTACCCTACAGTACAGTTAATTAATTTACTGTGCTCTAATACATCTGCACATGTAGACAGTGACACTTTGCTGCAGAGCTAATTAGTCAGCTCTGTAGAAAAGCCCATGTGTAGGTGCACCCACACTGCCTAGCACTGGGACTACTAGAATAAAAATAATAGGAAATGCATTCATTGTGGTTACATCTAATCAGACTTCCCAGGTATTCAGGTTCTTATTCCAGTGTCTGAGCATCCCCTGCTAGAATAAAAATGATCAATTGATTTGTTCATCTTTGCAAGGCTCGACTGCCTGATGGAGCCCCTGTGCCTTGGGATTTCTCCCTGGAACCAACTTTATGCAGGGCAAGGCTGTTTCAAAAGATTCAGGGGGTGATGAATTGAGGGCTGGGGAGCCCCTTGTGCATGGAGATCAGTACCTGTGAAGCCTAGACTGATGCAAATTTGCAGTAGCATGGCCTGAAAAATAGTCATGAGCTGTTAGCATACCGCAGGCTGGCAACTTGGCCCAGCTTGACTTGGGCTGTGTCCAGATTCTGTCTGAGATGTTCATGTACCCCCCTACTACAAAAGGCAAGTGTTAGCGGTACGTTACCATAAGAATGCTTGGCACTACTACAGACTCTTTCCATGCAAGAAACTCATAATCCTTTACAAACTTTAATGAAGAAAGATAAAGAGGAGAACAGATTAATCAAATATCACTGGCAATATTATTTCCACAATACATCATTGTGAGCATCCTTGTCCTTTCAAGCCCAGTTAAGTTTGGCCTGAAAGTAAGGACAATGTTGCTTTTTAACAAACACTCCTTGAGGTAGTAGATTCTCTGCAGGACTCTGCCTCTATGTGAAACCAAGACTTCACACAAACCAAACACGCAATTTCTTTAGTTTTGGTGTAAACTGGCATAGTTCCCTTGTCTTTGTTGGACAATGGAGCCATTGTACACTAAGCCAGTCTACAACTTTGTACATTGGAGTTACAGTACACTCAGGCTCTGGTCCCAAGTCTGTACCCCTGCTGCAGAGTTGCAGCCCCCCACACAGAATACTTTCCATTCCCAGAGTCCCTCACCAGTACTATTTTTATCTGTCTTTTACTAGTGCAGATAAAAGTTTTAAAGTTTTTTGCTGCAGGAAGAGTCTAGCCTCAGAGAGGGAGCACACTGATGACAACCCCCCATGTCAAGCTAGTGTAACCCAGGTAGATTTAGGCTTTACTGCAAATTTAGTATTCAGTCCAGAGGTGCAGAAACCTTCACTAAACGTAGACAAAACAGCAGTTTTAAGCTTTTGGTTCAAACCCCATGCAAAGACCCTAGTACCTCATGGATTAAGTGGATACTTTTTGACTTGTATAACTCCAAAACTCCACTTGGCAAATTCGGACATTATCTAATCCCTAAAGCCAATGGAGCCACATGGGGTTGATTGTGAGAGGATTTGGATCTCTAAGTGAGCTGGTGACAAGGAGGTAGGGTATAAGCCCCACAGTTTTCAAGGCTTCATTACGCTTGCACTTGAGCAGAGGATGTACTTGGGATTCGGAGCGGCGATTACATCTCTCTGCTGTCCCTGGGATAGCATAGCTTGGCACCCAACCTCGTATTTGGGGCAGAATCTACAGGCTCCAGCTGTTGCTAACTGAACTAGGCAGCACTAGGAAACTCTGGCTGTGATTTCATTGTGGTTCAGAAAGGAGAGAATAAGGGAAGAACTGCCTGGCACCAGAGTGGCTGGGTTTTATGGCCACAGGTTCAGAACTCCATTCACTACCGAGGGAAATATATGATGTTGCACAGCTGGCACTTTAGGGCTATTTAAGACCGGCAACAAGCAAAAGAAAGGGGTGGGGGGGTGGTAGGGGTAGTGATAAGCTACAGCTTCTAATGGTAAGTAAATAAAATGCTATCACTCTCTTTTGGCAAAGTTCCTCCTGCAGCTCCTCCCATTAAATGGGCTCAAGCAAAAGCCTTGTTCTCATTTTCCTTCCCTTTTCTCATAGGCTTTAACTCCCCTGCACTGTAATGTTCAAAGGAATTTTCTTCCCAGCTTGGCTCACATTAAAAGGAAATATGAAGAAAGTAACAAACACTGAATGTCCACAGTGGAGCATTTAGGCTGTTTCACATACCGCGGAGAAACCAATATGAGGCACACAATTAGCAATGATCATTATCATCAGGCAAGCAATTCATAAATATTCCATAGAACAGGGCTCTGGCCTGCAAAAGCAACAGCAAATATTGTAGCAGATTTATTAGTGGAGCATGAAACATTTATATTTTTCAGATGACAGGGCAGATGATGACTGTGTTACACTAGCAGGCAGGATGAACCTCATTCGAAAAGTGCCTCATAGGTGATGGCTAGATATGACAGCAAGATGAATTAAGGTCTTCAGGCATCAAGATGGTATGATAGACCCTGGGAATTGAAATCTAAACGGCAATGGTATCCTTCAGAGAGCAGCTGAGCTGTCTTTTGTGCAAGGCAAGGCTCGCTCTTGATAATTGTGGTGCCCTAGTGACATTGGCAGGGATTGAATTTTGCTCTCATCTTTTAGCAGAGCCGTTTACCAGAATAAATGTTTAGTGCTTCAAATTAGAGCCATAGCAAGGCAGAGATTTAAGAGTGGTGCTCACCGGGGAATTTGAACTCTGGCAAATAAGTTCCTGGTGGGGAACTTTCCATCCCTTTCCATCCCTTTCCATCCACCTGTTAGCTTGAAGAGGGCTCATTATTTTAAAATTGGTCCTGTAATTTCTGCTCCAACATTAGATGAGTGTCAGACACTCACTTATCCTCATATCTTGACAGACAAACACTGTAGTGACACTGTTCTAGCCGGAAGTGTATTAGGGCATGACTGTGACCTGTAGCATGAACAGACTGAGGAGAGAAGTGCATCACCGATAGCTATAGCCCGGATGTAGTTAGTGCAGTAGGCAATGATGCCATCGTTAATTTGGAGAGTATGCAGATTCTCTGGAGCTGCTACTGTAATTAGGCTGACTCCCAAGTCTCACAGGACAAGGAAGAGACCCACATGGGAGAATACAGTGACACCTGCAGCTATTTTTTTGTGCCAGTGAAAAAGACTGGCAGCTTTTTCAAGCAATAGCAACCACAGTACTTTAGTATATGCAGCTTGGCATGTTTTCTGTTATCTCATAGAACTGATCCTAAGAGCCATTCTCTCACCGCATTCACAGTGTCACAGAGTTTAAACACATCTCCCTGAAACATCCCTGCACCTGAAGATCTGAAGGAGGTTCTCACACCCTACACACACACACACACACACATTTATATTGATATAGGTATCGCTATAAGTATCTATTTTTATATAGCTATAGAAATCGATATAGTTATATATAACTGTGAATCAAACTTCTGCATCAGACAGCAGCTACAGTGCCTTCCAGCCGAAGAACATGCTTTCTCTGAAATGCTAATATGTACATCAAACAAATATGCCTCTCACACTTGAAATGTTTCAGACTCAACCGCCTTCTGCCAAAATATAATTGTCTCCATCAATTGTGAAAGAGAGGGGGTGTTTCTTGGGATTTAAAAAAAAATGCTGAATGCAGGAGACAAATTCTGTCATGCTTATAGTGAGATCACTGCATTAAATTAGGAAACAAAGATCTTATTCCTTGCCTTGCCTTCCTTTGTCATTTGGGCACATCTCACCCACCTCAAGATATGTTGCAGGTCATTCATGTTCTGTGCTGGATGTTCCTGGGATGTGTCTTCACTGCAGAATGAACTCAAATGCTCTGTCTTGGATTGGTTCTGGGATCCCTCATGTAAGGGGGAGCACACTGCAAAGGGTGATCCAACTGGTGGATCACCCTTTGCAGCCTATTACCAGTTGTATTGTTGCACTCACGCTGGCATTGCACTCACTCACACATGGCATAAAGACTTCTAGGGGGACACGTGCTGCTCCTAGCACTGCTCTGCTTTCCTAGTGGGCTATGGGGGAATGTGTCTGCCCTCATAAGGGAATTGTGGGAAGACACAGGAGGTCTGTGCCCCTTGACAGGAGGTGCTAGCCCCTTATTTTTTTCATTAGATTTCGTGTGTCCTGTCATCCCTACCCACTTCCATTCCACTGCTTCACGCTCAGGGGAGCTCCATCGCTCTTTAGTGTCCCTCCCAAGTCCATCCCTCCTTCTCACAGAGTGGGGCAATGACTGTCCTCCAGACCCATTCATCCTTTCCTTCCCTCATGGGAAAAAAATGTTAGAACAAGCAATGCAATAAAACTCCCCTTTCCTTATCACTGCCTCTGACAAAGACTGCATTTGGCAGTACCCATCCCAGGGCAGCCCGAAAACCCTCTATAGCCCTCAAGCTGGTGATGCCCATTCTCTTCCACCTAGCAGGCTATGCAGCTTGCCTGCTCATTGTCCCAGTCCTTCCTCTCTCCAGGCTCAGCATCCAAAGTTGGGGAGTGATGTTAGCAGCCCCTGCCAAGCTAGGGGTGCTCTAGTCCATATGGACCCTTGGAGGGGACAGAAGCACAAGCAGTCTTCACCCCAGGGAGGGTGGCCTGAAGTCCTGAGCTGGGGCCATGGCAGCCATCCCTGCTGTGTTGGGTAGAGGAGTGGAAATGAAGGGCAAGGGAAGGGGTAGAGAGGCAAGAAGGAGGAATGTGGATTGTCAATGGCCTTGGCTGGGTTGGGGCACACTGGGCTTATGACCAGGTTACAAAACACCTGGACATAGGAAGAGGGGTAGATGTCGCATCCTAGACTTCAGGAAGGCCTTCGATACGGTATCCCACTCCATACTAGTGAACAAGTTAAAAGGTTGTGACTTGGATGACTACACAGTCTGGTGGGTGGCGAATTGGCTAGAGGGTCGCACCCAGAGAGTTGTGGTCGTTGGGTCGGTTTCAACCTGTAAGGGTGTGGGCAGTGGGGTCCCGTAGGGCTTGGTCCTTGGACTGATACTCTTCAATGTCTTCATCAGCGACTTGGACAAGGGAGTAAAGTGTACTCTGTCCAAATTTGCAGATGACACAAAGCTATGGGGAGAAGTGGACACGCCGGAGGGCTGGGAACAACTGCAAGCAGACCTGGACAGGTTGGACAAGTGGGCAGAAAACAACAGAATGCAATTCAACACGGAGAAATGCAAAGTGCTGCACCTAGGGAGGAAAAAT
>JAGPOW010000304.1:15338170-15434835 GCA_030014935.1 Caiman crocodilus
AAATAATGGCCACAAGCTAGCAGAGAGCAGATTTAGACTGGACATTAGGAAGAACTTCTTCACAGTTCGAGTGGCCAAGGTCTGGACCGGGCTCCCAAGAGAGGTGGTGCTCTCCCTACCCTGGGGGTCTTCAAGAGGAGGTTAGATAAGCATCTAGCTGGGGTCATCTGAACCCAGCACTCTTTCCTGCCTATGCAGGGAGTTGGACTCGATGATCTATTGAGGTCCCTTCTGACCCTAACATCTATGAATCTATGACCCACTGCAAAATTAACCTAATTATAGGGATTCAGGGCACCTGAAGTCATATCCAGTGAAGCAGGCAGCCCATATTAGACAGGAGGTATGGTTGCAGCAGGCAGAGTCCCTGTGTCCCTAGGCCTAGAATAAAACACAGACAGACTCTGTCCACACTACCGAGTGGTCACATTACCAATAGAAAAGTTGTCATAAGTCTTAGCCTTCAGGGTTAAGCCAGCCAACTTCAATGTCAAACACCACTCTTTTTATAGACTGTTGTTACAGATTTGTTTGGTTAAAATGTAATTTTTTTCAATTTACTAAAATGTGTAGGAAAGCAGATCTGTCAGGCTGGATAAACACTGGGCTTCACCACCAGTTGCATGCCCAGCATGCAAAAGATTCATTTCCTCTTGTTGTAGCACACTTTAAAGTAGCCTTAAATCTGCTGTAGTTTGTTCTGGCCAGTAGTGGTTCCAAGGGGCTGGTACATCAAAGCACTAAAATGCTCCGGCCACACACGGTTCCTCCCAGTGACATGGGCTGTTAGTGAATACCAGCTACACAACGTAGGGCAATCTATTTTGCTATACACCCGGAGGAACCTGCAGCCTACTGCTGTTTGGCTTCACATTCACTCTGCTCTGCTGAGCTCCTGCAAAGAATCTGGGGCAGAGGTGAGGAGTGGGCCCATCAGATCCATGGAGATGTGCAATTCATCTTTCAGTACATGGGAAGGTCGTTACTTTATCATTTCCTTTAATCCAGTCCTAGATTCCTACTATCGCTCAGCAGCACTTCCCGGGCTTTACAAAAGGCTCGTAGTAATTATAGCTTTTCTCTGAGACATCTCTTTGCTCATGCCTGATTTGGATCCTCAGTATCACCTGTGTCCTCTAGTTCAGGAAGTGCCCCTTTGTTCATTGTGTACATGTATTTCATTAGCTTACAACCGCAATAATTTGCTTTTAAATATTATATGATACATTATCACCTTCTCAGATGTAAATTCATAATTTATTTCAGAGACCCAAGATCTAGACATTTCCGAAGTCTGGGAAAGTTCAAATCCAGGTCCAAACTTTTTTTATGGCTTTGCCTCCTTTCTTATCTTTTGATGTTGCTCCGTTGGTGTGAGATGCTATGTTGCAGCTGGGGAACCCGGGTCATGAATTTCCGAGTTTGCCTCCCACTGACTCACAAAAGAGTTGCCCTTTATTTTCCTGGATTTATTCATTTGCAAAATGGGCGTAATCCAATTTCTCCACCTTTGATGGGTGTTGAAAATATTAACTTGTGCTTTAAAACGCTATAAACCCTTGTGGGAGCAATAGAAATCCAGTGTGTTCAGTCACAAGAGAAAATCTTCTAGACCTGACGATTTTTTGTAATTGGCACAATGATTTTGTCTGTCGTGGCTGTTTTTTCTTGGCTTGTGCTAGGATTCCTGTTTCATGGAGACTCACAGTCAGTGTTGAAGAGCTCTCATATGACTGCTGGTGTCAGTGTGGATTTTTTTTTTTTTACAGTATGAGAAAAATAAATGATCCACCCAGGGAGACTCTTCCAGCTTCTTCCTTGGCATATTCCATCACAGAAGTAACCCAGGAGTGAAAACATCCTTTGAAATCCTGGCAAGTGAAAAAGGATCATAAACTAGCAAGGAACAGGAAGAAAATGGCGCACAGTGAACAAACATGTAAATTAAGACAAAGAAAATGACTGTAAATGCCAGCAGTCCCTAAAACATTAGGGACTAATTTCTAGCAAACCATTAGCTGCGTGGGGAATTGTCAAACATTATTAAATGTAATTTGCCACATCTGTTTTATTATTGCATTCATTTGGCACATATGCTATTTATGTGGTACATTATTTGGGTTTTGCTTGAGTTATTGCTGTTGTTAAGTCTGCTTGATATCAAAGAAAGGTAAAGATAAGAGTTTTTGATTTTGGCAGTCTTAGTGTCAAGTTTCACACATGTGCACACATGCATAGTTGCACACACAGCCATACACACACACATACACACAAGCAGCTGTACATGAATGTTTATGCATTGCAAGCAGCCCCCTAGCGAGTGCTCTTTCTGCTGTATAATGCTATGAATGCATGTAAGAAGGATGCAGTACTCAGCATCTACAGGGATATGCTGTTGCCATCAATATCATTGTGCTATTAATATTTAAATGGAAGCATGCTCTGAATCACATTGGTTGTTTTTACTCTAATTTTCAAATGGCAGCTGATAGTCCATAAGCATCTACATCACCCACATCATCAAGCCGGTGCTGTAATCTTGATCAAAAATAATAATGTAATCCATAACACTGTAAAGATGTATTAGCTGTGACAGATCTATACATTTACAAATCACTATGTGGCCTGGAATGCTAAGTGAACAGAGATGCTCTCCAAAGAGATGCCAAGACCTTTGAAAACTCTGTTAGAAAATATTAAACGCAGCAGAAATTGCCCTGAAAAATAATGCCTGGATAATAAGCAGGAGGAATATGTTTTTTAGTCCTTGGTTCTTCCATTCTTTCCATCAGGAGAGAGGATGGATTCTTAAACTAAGACAACTAAAAAAAATAAGATTTTTTTCTTACATCGATATAAATTGGCTGTACAGGCATTTTCTTTTGCCCTGTCTTTTTGCTGTGCCATAATGGGAAATTACATGCTGATATTAAAATTGAATATAAATGAATGCACCGCTAAGCACAGGCAAGTGCAAAATGCAGACTTAGAGTGCGCTAAGACACTTTGCCTTTGTGTCCCCACTGCATTGCATGAACTCCACTGATGTCCAAGTGGGATGATCAGGGTCCCTGGGGAAGGCAGGGGGGCTCTGGAGCATTTCTGGGAAGAGCCAGGGCCACTGTATGTCTCTGACAGCAGTCGGTTTATGGCAGAAATACTGCCACGTCCGAGGGCAAAGAATTCGCATATCCAGCCCTAAAAATAACGAGATTTAAAAAAGCAAGAATTAAAGGCTTCTTTTGATTGGCTTTCTGGTTTTACAGACTACAAAGATTCTGCATTCAGTCTTTTTTTCTAAACCATGGAGTATTCATTATCTTTGAGAAAGTAAGCCAAGATCCTGGAATGATCGTCTGCTTCCTGGAACTGGGGCTTTTAAAACCAGCACCAAATATGGTGAGACTTGTGCTAAAATTGTGGGAGTGGCACCACCGGGCTGAGTCAAATCCCTGGGGAGATGCCAGATCCCTGAGGTGTAATTGTTCCAGTTACATGTGAGCACCAGAACGACTGAAACGCTGGTACTGGGGTGGAGAAATGCATGAGGTATAACTCCTACTTTCTCCCTCCGCTCAGATCTCTCTCCTAATTCGGCTCTGTCCTCCACTTCTTCATTTTCTCATGGCTACTTTTGCCATCTCTGCTCACATATGCTAAGAGGTGAAAGATCCCTTAGTGTCTAGGGAGCTGCCTTTCTGCTCCTGATCTCCTGATGGACAGCCGCTAACACTACATGCTCCTTACTTTGTGTCAGGAAGAAACGTGGAAGCTTTTCCACCTCTCTCACTCTTGTCATGCTTTTCCAGGTGGCGTCTCCTGCTCTGTCATCAGCCTTCTCCTCTTAACTCATTGGGATCAGTCAAAGACGAGCATCACTTGGAACTCAAAGGTACATCCAGACAAGCAGGGGCATGCGCTTGCACCAGCACAAATAGTAATGGCACAGGTTTGTGCTGGTACTTTGAGCTGCAGCGCGCACCAGTGTCCCACTGTGGGCAAACTGTCCTTGCCCCACTCCTCTTGGCGTGCTGGAGTAGCTGGGACACAAATTGAACATCGAGACACTCTGGTTGGCATCTGGAGTGTCTCACTGGAGAAGCAAACCTCCATTTGTTCTGCAGCATGCTATTGTAATGTGCGCTGCACTGCTTTTTTTTTTTAACCCCTGTAGCAAGTTTGCAGCGTGCAGCACGTTTTATCATTTCACATGTGAGGTGCCACAAACCGTACGTCCCTGCTTGTCTGGATGCAGTCAAAGACTCATCTTACTTGTGTCACTGCCATTCGCATCTGTGATTAGTTGGATGCAGATACTCTGCATGTCTTGCTCACCCCCCTCCCCGGGATATCATGCTGTGCTAGGCTGGGGTGGATCCAGGAGAGATGCACTGGTACAATTGCAGCCCCCTTGGAGTCCTCCTCCACTCAGAGTTTAAAACCAGCTGCCTGTCAGCAGCATTTCTGTTCAGACAGCAGTGAGAGCATGAACTGAATTCATGGCTCATTACAATCTATCCAATTCCTTCTAATTCCTTCATTCCACAGATGACCCTCTCTCCTTTTTAATGATCTTGAAGTTCCACTAATCAAGCTAGGCTTTCTTCTGCAATTCTCCTTGGGAAGGTAGCTTTGGTTCTCATTTCTTTTTTACCTTGAGAAAAACAGGTACTGTGTTAGATGGGAGGATGCAACACCATCTACACCCCCATTTTCAAAATCCTCGATCCACTCATGGTACTAGGGGACTGTGTCCTACGGACTGGGAGAATAAGCCCCCAGGGTATGGCATGGAGGGATTGTGAGGGCGTGAATATGGCACAAATGAGGGACACCAATCATTTTCCCCCTTAAGACATTGTCTTTACCTCCCTTCTCAATGACTGCAGGCAACACCAGCCTTGTGTCTGTCACTCAGGCCTGCAACCTGCACTTCCTCTCCTCTCTGGTCCTCACAGCCAGGCTCTGTCTATATCTTGCAGATTTGTGGTCTTTCCTATGCATCTGCACAACTGAAACTCTCCTCCTTCTTCTCATCTGCTATCCTCGTTACTGCAACATCCTGTACTCTGGCTTTGAGGACTATAGCCTTGCCCTTGAGCCTCTCAAACACAAAGAATTTGCCTTCATTTTCAAGCTTTTTCAAACATTGTCTGCTATCATTCTCAGTCTACCAGGGTATCAACTCCCGCCACCAGTTAGCCAAACTATCAGGCTCCATCTCCTACAAGCTCCCTGTGGGCTTTCTCCCATGAGCAAAACTTCTGGTAAGATCTGCAAAGCCACTGCCTTCTTCTCCACCTCCTTCTTTATCACTCCCCTATTGTAGGATGCCTGCACGAACACTTGGCAGTAGTCAGGCTGCCAGACAGCTCAGACGAACGCACAGACTGATATTGTTTCACTGTAGCCTTGTCCTCCCGCATCTGTCTGCACCCAGCTGTTACCTCTGGCCTTGGCCTGCAAGCTCTGGGTGGGGATGATCTTACTGCCTTGTGCTCAGACCATTGGTAAATGGTTCTTCACCTTTTTAGACATAACACACCTCCCATTGGACTCGAGGTCCCCCTCCATAATGTTTGTGAATTGAAAGGCACCTCATTTCAAAAACTGATCTATGTATTACAGTGGTTACTGCTCTGCTGAAGAGTTGATCAGTGGGGGTGGCCAGGAAGGGGGACCATGAGCCTGCCCTTGTCTACTTATCGCCTCATGCCTCTCATCTCCTCACACTTCCTGTGATACCATTCAAAGGATCTTTTAGCTGTTGGCAGCGAACCCTCCAGGTGAAGGATGATCCCTCCCATAGACCTTGCAGCACCCTCTTTGAGCACCACTGCCATAGGGTGCTGATCTGGGGCCCTTACGTGATATGCTAATATAAAAACTAAACAAGATTGGGGAGCAGTGTGTTAAAAATAGATAGCTGGAGCTAGGGGAGACTTGTATTCCTGTGGATTGCAGCATTTGTCTTACAGCTGCCATATCTGAAGCCTTCTGGCAGTGGAGTTTGTATAATAATGACTAACAGGAAGGGTATGTAAGGCTGCCTGAATTCACCAGCAGCACATTCGCTGTGCATGACAGAGGGAGGAGTGGGTTGAGCTGGCTCCCACTAACTTGCTGACTGTCCTTGGCTGTCCTCTCCAACCCCCTTTCTGTTTCTTACACCAACCTTTTGCACCATTAATTAATCTCTTTGGGATCAGGCTGGCTCTCAGCGTGTCTGTAGAGCCCCAAACACAACGGAGCCTTGGTCCGGACTGAGTTGCTCAATGCTACCACAATGCATATAATAAATAATATCCACGATCACGGACAATAAAGGCAGGGGGTGTCCTTGGTGGTTTCACTTCTTGAATCCTGAGAGTGTCAATGTAGTGACCATACCTAGGTGCAAGTTTTGTTGTGAGCTGTGTTCAGTAAAAACTGTGCAGTGTAATGAAGGAAGATATTTTAGGCTCTTTCTGTAGAACTGACTGGGAATTTTTTATCAGAAAGATTCATCATGTTGAGACGCATCTTATTTTAGCATTTTTTAAATGAACAAAAATTGCATTCCCCAGTTCAAGTGACTTAAAAAAACCCCTTAAGCTAATTTATAGTGAAAAGAAAAGAAAAGAGTGCGGAGGGAAGGAAGTTAAATTGAAGTGCAATGATGCAGATTTTCATGTGCCTTATGAAAAGGTTTGCCATTTTGTACTGATTTTGGATGGAGGAAAAAAATTGAAATCTCAAAAATTCTTGTAAGAAAGAAAATATTTGATGTCCCCCCCTGCTCTTTATTTTCTGTGTATCACTATGAATGAGAGGAGGCAGGGAATTAACTTTTAAAACTGGGCATAGCAGCCAGCACTAGCAATTCTTTTCATGGTGCAGTTTATTCCCTATACCCATAGCAACACTGTAAGGATTACTCGTCTGGTTCAACATAAAACTTATCAGGCGCTGTTAACACCAATCACCTGCTGGCACAGACTGTGCTGAGATGAAAACGGAGGATTGTAAGTGTAGATGAGGCTTCAGCAGGCAAACTCATCTATACTCTGCAGATGTAGATGCTCTATATAGCTGGGAAATTTTATGTAGCAAAGCCATCTAGTTGCAACATCTACACCTCTATAGTATCCTACCACCTCACCCTATGCTGTGTATCTTTCTTCCCAGCACTAGCATGAGATAGGGAAGAGATATCTCCATTTTACAGATGGCAAACTGAGGCGAGAGAGGCTATTTCCTTTGCTCCAAGGAATCTGTGGTCTCATAAAGAATCAAGCCCTGCTCTTCCAAATCAGAGGGTGAGAGGTCCTCTAACCACTTCCTCCCGCAGCAAGTCTCCTAGGGTGAGCTGCTTTGAATTCACTTACCTAGGAGCCTTTCCTATGGGCTGAAAATTAGCTTAGGGGCCATAAACAAAAGTTAATGATAACTGGCAAATTATCAATTTGAGATGACTCCAGTGGGATGCTGCAAGGATACATCAGAGGTGTTGGTTTCTTTAACAGCTTTATTAATGATCTATAAGAAGGTGTGAAGAGCACGTTAATTGCAGTCACAGCTAATACTAATTGAAGGATGTTGCAATTACCAATGAGGAAAGAAAAATAACACCAAAGGGACTTAGAGAGGTTAGGGGCATGGATGAGATTCAGTTGTAATGATTGTGGTATTTTAGCCTCTGAGGGTGGGGGACCGTGCCTGAAAAAAGCCCAGCTGTCAGCATCAGTTAATGGCAACTATTTCTTGGGCTGGCCTGGAGGGCCAGCAGAATTTGGCCTTCACTATCCAAGGGACCAGCACTCCCGAACTGCCTTTTGTTTTCCCTCCTTGCAAACATCAAAGCAATTGTGGGAAACATTTGAAGCCTCTATTTCTCAACTGCTTTTTGCCTGAACCCCAATTTGAGGCCAATCGTTGTTCTAGCCAGGGGGCTGCGATAGACTCCTCTCCTGAATCAGACAGTGGATATCATCCCATATCTCCACCTCACACAGGGTTTTGCGCATTGCTCCTGCCTCTCTCCTAATCCCTGCTAGTCCTGCAAACAGATCAAGATTGAAAACTGTACGGATATCCCCCATGTGGCAGCATCTGTGACTAGACCCTCAGATCAGTCAGTGACACACTATTGGTTGAAAAGTCATTAATCTGTCTCCACAGTGACACATCTCCTGCAAAGACACTTTTGGGAAAGATACAGACAGGAACCAAAGTTACAAAGTGTTTTTTTTTCTTGCAGAGTAAGGGGCTGTCTGATACTTTACAAATGGCTGTGTCGACTTCATACCTTTTTCCCCTCTTGCGCACACTCTTTCATTTCACATGCACGCTGCCTATAACAGCTAGGGATGAGCAGGAGCCAAAGACCCAAAGTTTTGGAGGGGCGTGGATACATATGCATGACCTGGATCCAGACAGAAAATGCACAGTACCTATATATCTCGAGAACAGGCCAGTTAAATACCCACAGATCCAAATGGTAAAGGTTTGATGTGAAGCGAGGGTTGAAATCCAGGTCTGAATTTCCTGATTTGAATCCACCAGCAACTCAGATTATTACAGCAAGTCTTCTGCATCTTGGATTGATAAATGCACCAATGACACGATCCAGCTCTCATTTTGTTTCGGTTCTGTCCGTATTAGTACATAGCTTTAAAGAAATCTAGTGCTACTTACTGTAGTATTTGGGAGTTCTGAAAAATTACCTGCCACTAGAGGTTATTCAAATTCTGGTCTTGATTTATTAGCCCAGACAGTTTTAAAGCCATATCTACAGCAGGTAGTTAGCCATAGTGCTGAACTGACATTTTTTAAATGAACTACAAAGAATAGCCTTTTGTGGTTCGCTTATTTTATTTACAGCATTTCACATTCTGTGAACATTAAAAATTTACAAAGTATTATTGATTAACAGCTCAATCAAACCATTTCTACCCAAACAGTGGATACAAACTGTTTCTTAAAAATCTTCCTTATCCATATGATTAGATTTCCAGACAGCACAAAAATAATCTGGAAAAGGCAATTGTAAATCCAGCTGCAGACAGGATGGTAAAGTTAAAGAAGTGATTCAAAAAGTAAATAATGATAACAAAGCACCAATAAACCAGTCATGCTAATGCTCGTGTATCATAGGATCAAAAGACAGTCAGCATGTTTGATATACATACATACATTTCATTTGTCTCCAGATTCTCTTTTTTCTAGGATTACATTTGTTTTTTATTCTCTGCTGCATGAATATATTCAATCTCCCGGTGAAGTGGAACACAAGATGGCACTGTTGTCAACTAATCTGATAACTCTGTAGCGTCCCCCATTTTCACTGAGTAAGGAAGGCGGAAAAAATTGTAATTCTATAACTGTTCAGATAAAAGCTAACAAATTTGGATGGACATCAAGCCAAATGATACCAGGCAATGCCACAGTGCTTTGCAGTAGCATTTCAACCAGATAAGTAGACTAGAGGGAAGAAAACAATGTAGATGTCTATGTAAGTCCAAGCGAATTTTAAAAAAAGCAAACAAAAACATGAGTTGGCAATAAAGATGCCCTTTTCAATCCTGTTAATGTGAATTTAATTAGGCAGAAAATTTATGAAAGGCATTTGGAACTTGATCTTTTCCCCCAGTAAGAAATGTGGCCCTGTTTGGTTTCGGTGGGAGTGCTGGGTACGATTCCATTCGACAAAACGATGCACCTTCATCAGGATAAATAAGTGAACTATCTGGTTATGCTCTCGGACCAACTTCATGCATGTCAGATAGATACATCTTTTAAAAGCTCTTTGCTCTTCTCCGTAGTACTCCCTTAGATTTAACCTGCATTTCCCACCACAGAACAAGGTGCAAGTGTTTCAAAACTGCTTAGAACCCACAATCAAAGCCAGGATTTCAAAAGACCTGCTTCATTTAGGTGGCAAAGTAAGATTTCAGATTAGGGTGTTGACCGGCATTGAAAATTCAAGCCCTAATTGTGGGTGCTAACCTGAAACTCGATCCTTGAGCTCTTCTGAAAGCATTGGTTTGATTCAGCTCTTTTACCTTTTAATACATTAGAGCAACTCTACTGGTTTCAGGGGAAGTCTTTCAAGTTTGTACCTGTGGAAGTTAAAGCAGAATCAAATCAAGTATGTGCTACAATATATAACTGATTCATTTAAAGAATTTAAATACTAGGCGACACTTCTTAATAAGAAGGAGCACTCATTTAATAGAGCACCAGTCAAACGAAAGGTGAAGGAAAGAAATGCAGCCACTCAACCAAGGATCACTTCTAAAAACATCAAGCTAAATATGCTCACTGGAAAATCTGAATGAAACTCCTGTTGAGATCTCTGGGTGGGTTTTAATGAAGGCATGAGTAAGAGTACATGTTACATAGTAGTAAGAACATCTGAAAAGGGATGTAAGTACTAAAGTAATGTCGTTGCATGGATTTTGCATAGAATAGGTAAGCTTCAAGAACAGCTAATTCTCCATGGTGTTATTTCATCTTCCTGCTGGCGAAGGCTTGCCTGTGTCACTGTGGTGAAAGGCGGCCGAGAGCTGACAAGTAAGTAATGAGTAGCAAAAACAGCAAGAAGAAAAGGAAGGTGTACATACAAAGAGGGGAACCTACTTTCTTATAACACCTCTTAGTAATACTCCTGCTAGAAATCTTTTGTTTTGTGTCCCCAGCTGTAAGTTGCATTCAGTTTATCCTTGTGAGGACTTAGGGACATAAATGCTGCCTGAACCCAACCTTGTGATCCACAAAATCCTCACCTAATCTCTTCTGTGCCTGAAAGATCAAAGGGACCCAAGTTTCTGCCAGTAGATTTCCTTAGCGGTCTAATTTTTTTCCCCCTGCATATGTCCAGGGGTCTTGACCTCTTAGAGGGTATGGGCATTTATTTTGTGCCTAAGCTCGTTTGGAAATCAGAAACGAAGAGTCTGCTTCCAATGTGCCCGGTGTGGTAGGTGTGCTCTGAGTGTGCCCAACACAGGTAGCCCAGAGTACAGCACAAAGGTCAGCCACAGTGACTTTCATACAAAAGCATGGGCAGAGGAAGAGGAGGGGGAGGAGGAGGTGGTGCTTTCCCCCTACCTTTTATATGAGAACCTGAGGGTGGAATACTTGCCGAGGAGTGGGAGACCTGGACTCCTCAGCTTGAGTGGTATCAAGACCACATTGCCTGTGCACTAGGAAAGTGGCCTAACCCGTCAGGCTAGGACCATGCTAGGCTGGGAGCACTCTTCACTCCTATTGAAGCCGTGCCACAGTGCAGCAAAACATTCAACAGTCCTGGCACCAGTGAGAGAGCCCAAGCAAGCAGAAACATCATTCTGTACACCAGAAATGCAGGCACTCACCAGGAAGGGAGGAGGCCCAGGTGCTGGTCCCTGCTCCCGGACCACTTAGGCATTTTGCATTCAACAGTTGTTGGATTAAATACAGAGAGTGAGCATCACCTTGCATTGGTGCCCTTTGTGAATTTGGACCTCAGCCACTTACACTGCCGTTTGCATCCCCTCTGAGTTTGACTCATTCTCTTTTTGGTTCAGGAGCTTACGGTTCCTTCTGTTTCATGCCTGATGTTTCAATCCATGTGGCGCTGCATTTCCTACCAACAGCAGAAGTCCTTCGGTGAGAGGAAGCTAATCGCATTGCAATAGAATGAGCCCTTTGGGCCACCCTGGGTGGCACCAGCATCCTCAGGAGGAAACAGCTTCTCTCAAAGACGGCTATCCCTGTCAGCCCCTGTTGCATGATAAACTGTCTGGGCTCTCAGGACCTCCAAGGTAATAAATAACACAGCTTCAACTGCTGCTTATTGTTATTTTCTTGAACTCATCTGTATGTGGCTGCGATATTAAGAAACATCCAAGGAGAAACCGTGATCAGATTTAGGTCTAAAGGTACCTAACTTCTATTGAAAGCCGTAGGAGTTGTGCAACAAAGGGTATACCATGGTGGATGCAACACTTTATTGACATCACTGAGTATGCTTCAGAACAGCTAAATCTGCTCTGTGTGTGGCACAGACGAAAGTGCAACCTGTTCCACCCAGGGTTTGTGGCCCATCTTGCAATCACAATGTGGGGAGAGTTAAGGCATAGAATTACCGTCACCCACAGGATTATGAGCGATGGTAGTGCATCTTTGGCTTTTCAGTATGTCTACTCAGACCAAAGACACGTCACCAGAAAATCCTGACACTCAGTTAGAGTCTAATCCTCCTGCCATGGAAGTTAATGATAAAATTCCTATTGACTTTAACTGATGTAGAATCAGTCCATTGTAGCATGGCTGCTCTAAACAGGGAGGGCTCAACTCTTACCTCACACCAGTATAAATCAAGGGCTATTTCACTGAAATCAGTCCTGTTCACTAATGTAAAAACTGGATAAGTGGGCTCAGAAATAGACCCAGAGACTAATTATCTCTTTATAAAGATATTTTTTTCCTGCTGCATTCTTCTTCCAGCCTGCAATACAACATGCTTAAAAAAAAGGCGATTCATTCCAGGGAAGCAGGTTCACTAGTGCAGTATTTAGGTTTTATAAATAGGTCTATAAATAATACATTTCTATTTCTGCTATTCTTAATGCTATTGATATGCAACGGAGTCCTCTGGGTTTAAATCTGCAGATATTTTTACTGCTCCAGGTCATTGCCATGTTGCATTGTACAAATAGCACATTGCATCCACCTCAGCATATGTTTGTTTTTGCATGCCTCGGTGGGTATCTTGAAAAGGCGACACATCATGTGCTATACATCTCTCATACCTGCCCTTAGAATTTGCTAAGTGCATACTTTTATGGATCAGTTGAAGAGGCCAAATTGCTCTGTAATTTAGGATTTTATGCCTGAATGCTGGATGCCATCCTAATAAGTGAGAAGGGAAGGTAGCAGTGGTGGGAAGAAGGAAATAAATTAAAAAATTAAATATATATATACATATATATATATGTATATATATATATAATTTTTATTTATTTATTTTGTCATTAACATTTTTTGCACATCATACGTATATATATACAATTTATTTCCTTCTCCTCAACACTACCTTAATAAATTATCGATGTGTGTGTGTGTGTGTGTGTATGTGTGTATGTATGTATATGTGTGTATATGTATATGTGTATATATATATATATTTCCTTTGCCCCACCACTACTACCTTCCCCTCTCACTTATACAGATTTTCCTTTGGGGTTTCTGCCACCATTTCATGATACAGTGTGAGTCTCTACTAATTGATCAAGGCTCATTGGGGAAAAAAGAAAGCTAGAATGGCAATTAAGACTAAGATGACATAATGGAACATGGTATGGCAGGTGATCTGTGTGACAAAGAAATTGATCCTTCTCCCAGTGTAAACACAAATAGTCAGGGGTAAATCATTAGTTCTCTGAACCTCATTCTAGCCCAGTTTCCAGCGTGCAATATCCATGAGTTCTATTCGTTTCCTCCTCTCTGCTTACGGTTTAATTGTATTACCGACGCTTGAAGTGATGTCATGCTAGGCACTATAAAAATACCCAGAAAGGGCTTATTTTCACTATTTAACCTGCCCCCGCCAACACAAATCTGTGTGAAATACCTTAGCATGTGATGCTATCCTAAGGTATAACAAGAAGGCATTGAAGTGCTACCATGAGGTATATTCCTTGAGATAAGCCCTCACCCCCTCCTTGAGATTGACCTTAATAAGTTTACTATACCACAAAACTTAGTTCCTAGTCTTCACTGTTCTTGCTTAAGATAATTCATATTGGAGACTGGGTTAAGAGAGATTTTTATCAGCAAAGACATTTCTCTGAGAGGGTTTCTTCTCAGAGAGGTTCGACAACAGCAGAAAAGATGGACAAGAGATGTGAGAAAGGGAAGATTTATTTTTCTCATTTTAGAGTTGGGGTAGTCAGATAAAGAAGAGATTAAGGGTTGGATCCACAAAGGCATTAAACTTCCAATTAGAGTTGTTGGTTGTAGCCGTGTTGGTCTAAGGCCATAGGCAGACAAGGTTCTTTGGGTAGATGTGATATCTTTTATTAGACCAACTAAATAGTTGGAAAAAATGGGTTTGTGCAGACTCCCCCTATGCAGAAGAAGGGCGTTTGTGCCCAAAAGCTTTCATAACATTTTTTTTCTAACTATGTAGTTGGTCTAACAAAAGATATCACATCTACCTGAAAAGCCTTGTCTGCCTTTAACCTCCTATGGACTTAAACTGATGCCTAGTTAAAAGGTAGATACCAAAACACCATTTTGAATCTGGCTATAAGTGCTCTGCCCAAGATCACAGAGGGAATCTATGGAAGAGCAAGGAATTGAACCCGATCTTCCAGATTCCATCAGTGTTACAGTTCAGGCCCTTTTTTAATGGATGCTACTGGAGATCTGTGATGAGCACGGATAGAGATTTAGATACAACGCAAATGAAATGCTATTCCAGCACTGTGCCTGCCATTGCTAAATGGGCATCCAATCAGATTAAAAGCACTTCCCCTCTCTCTCTCCTGTCATCACCCTGTCACATCATCCTTAGAGAACAACCCCTCCCGCCCATAAAGGTCTTCTCCTGAAGGATATTAACCTTGGCCATCTCCCGCAACACCGCACTAATTGAGACTCAATGTATTTACCTCTCTGTGCTTGGTCTCCACCGCACGCCTCTTTTATTGACATTACAGAATAAAAGCATCCATAAGCATATACTTTTTCCTGCACATCACTCAGCTAAGTGCTGTCAAGAGCCCCTATCATTTATCAGTGCAACGTTCTGGATTATTAGCAAATGGGGTCTCAAGACTGCCTTCCATCCTGGTGCTGTCCTTATGTAGCTTCCGCTGCATAAGACTCATTTGATGGCATAAGTGCACAGGCTAATTGTGAGATTTAATTATATAGCAGAGAATTGTGGATGTTCCTCTAATTAGCAAGAGAAACTTTGCTCAGAAAAGCACCTTATTGGGAAACACCTTTCACTTCGTCATAAAAAATCCTTGTGCATGATTCTCATTTTGGTGCCTTATTATAGCAGCCTTATGAGAATGAATTAAGCTTCCTTAAGGTGAAAAAGCCCACATCCAGATACATAGAACATAGTAGTGTATTGGAGACTAAATAGGTAGAAAAATATACCTATTGTAGCACTACTAACGCTAAATGTATACAGTATATTTCTTTTTACAAAAGGTAGGTGTAAACAAAAAAAAATCCATCTGAACCTTTCCAAAATGTGATAATACTTGGGTCCAAAGCTTTGGGGTTGAAGTTCTTCTCTTCTCAGAAATTGCACCTGGCTTCTAAGCCTCTTGCTCTGCAGCAGGGATCCTGGCAGCCCTGAAATAACTGGAGTCTCCAGTCAGATGTGGGGCTTCTGGGCTTGTTATGCCAAGGTTGGAGACCACTCGGACTTTGAGGTCTGCTTCCAAAGGGACAGTTCAGAAAGTCCTCTGAAGCATGGTGTCTCTAGGAGCTGGTGCCATACACAGTCTTCAAGAGCTGGATCAGCAGGCTGCAGCATTGCATTATAAACAGATCAAATGGAACTATTTCAGTGAACAATGGAAATTTCTTATCTCAAATGGGAATAAACATGCTTGGAAATCAAAATTTCCCAGAACACAGTCATTCGGATTTTCATCCAGCTCTACTCCCAAAGACAAACTCTCTGTTTAGGACAATACCTTCTCAGTGTGAATTAATCTGACCAAGCTTTTAACCCAACCCTTTCCAAAGAAAAGAAATTAAACATTATTTTTACTCAGATTTTTATGCATCGTCCTGTTGCTCTTGCCTTTGCTTTTCTTATTCTCCTTCACCCAGATGGTAATTGCACAATTCAGCTGTACTGATGGTTTTTCAGGTAAGACCAGTCTTTGGTATTCTATGCCCCTTTTCTGGTCTTCTGATTGGAGCTGGTCAAACTCAGAATTCGCTTTCACAGGAAATCCTGGCTTTCCAAAATTTCCTGCAAAATGATATCTTTGAATAAATTAATTTTGAGTCCACTGCAGCATGCTACATTTTGATAAAATATTTCATTTTGATGTCTGAATTTTTAATAATTGTATAATAAAATTGCTTTTAAAATGAAAATTATACTCAAATTTATAGTATAATATCAAGGAGAATAAATATCAAAATGGAGAACCCTTTCAAAATAAAAAATAATTTAGACCTCTGATTTTGACCTTATCAAAAAGCTTTTAAAATTCCTTTTCCTTCCTCAATGGCATTTTTGTCTATATTAGCATATTTGCATAGTAAACTTCAGTTTTGATGGTATGGCCATTTCCACAGAAAGATATTTCTATCATCTCTAGTTATGATAATGGCTATTAAAATTTCATGTGCATTTTCTTTAAGGGAAAGTACATGGAGTTACACATTTCAGTGGTATGAAAGCCCAGGTAGTGAAAAACCATATTCAGGAATCCAACTAGTTACATAGCAATGAGCATTTCATGAAGCAGAGGGCAATACTCTGTATATTTACAGCTAGATAATTGTTCACTTGGAGCCTAACCTTGCAGCCATTACACATTTGTGTTGAGTAGTACTAATTGATGGGAGAGACTCCTATTGATTTCCATGTCCATAGTAACACAGTTTGCCAATTGGTTCAACTTCCTTCATACAGTAGTGTGTTTTTAATTTAAGATGCCAGCAGGTGTAAGTTATGCAGATGAACTTTTGTAGCTAAATGAGGCCCAAAGCAGCACCAGCAAGAACAGTTCCCTGGTGTTGGAAGGAAAAATGCTCAGGGCCATAGGAGCACACAAAATATCATTAAAAATTAAGCTAAGTCAGTTGCTACGCAGCCGCCCCGCAGGGCGATGTATCAGCACGACTGGTGGGTGCCACAATTAGCTTGGCTCCCCCACGTGTTATGAGTTGATGGCATGGCTCTGTAGTCTTGAGAGGGTGAGAACATATGAACGTGATGTGATGCTTGAGGGGAGGAGAGAACAGGCTACGCCAGCTGTAGTGGATCAGAGGGGAACACAATCATGAGTTTAAAGCACCTTCTCTGAACCATGATCCTGTGGCTAACAGTTCAACTAAACAAGCTCCCAACACAAGTTAAAAGAGCTTAATGGTTGTTGCAACTTGTGCCGGCTTGTAATGTTCCCCTAAAGGATCATTTAGGTAAGGGAATTAGTGACTAATGGGCCATAAACTCATAGGAATAGGGAACCTACTTACAAGGATGAGCAAGTATTGTGTTGGAGGGTGGTTGTTTTCTTTCCATACTATTGGTCCCTGAAGTGCTCCGCTGTTATTGTTCAGTGCAATCAGCACGTGCGAAACACCGAAGAAGACCAGGCGGCTCCTACGCAAAGAGCTTGTGCTCTCTAAATACACACATACGCAGCCAATGAGAGGGAGCAGCCTGATTTGAAGGATGGTTCTCCATCTCAGAAAATAAGGCAGCTCCTGTGAGTAGGATAATAGACTGGAACAGGAGATGTGGGTTCAGTGCCCAGCTCTGTTACAAACTTTCTGTTTGACCTTGAGCCTCTTATTCTAGGTCTCAGTTCCCCATCTGCAGTGTGTCTTTTGTCAATTTAAATGACACTCTTCAAAACAAGGGCTGCTTCTTACTATGTGCATATATAGTGCCTAAAACAATGGGACTCCATGAAAGAAGTGAACTTGTGTCTATGCTTAATACATCAGACAGCTGCGTTAGCACGCACAAAGCATGCGTGTCACATGCCGTTCTCCATATGAAGAGTACTGCATGTGACATATGAACTTAGATGGACAAAAACAGCCCTGGCTAAAGATACCCAACTACAACAGTGCTGTACGATAGTACTACAATGGATAATACTGTGAGGCACACGAGTTTAGATGTGGTTTAGGTCATAAGTGCAAAAACATATCTTGTTAATATTTAAAGCTGCTTAGTGAAAAGCATGCATAATTAAACAATGCATCAGAGCTGATAATTCAGAATCATTTGTCTTCTTAAAAGGGATTTTGTAATTTGTTAAACTGTTCTGAAATTTGTAGCCTAACAGCAGGAGTGTATTCACATTGTTGAAATGAATTTGAGTTATTTTTAAAGCCTGTGTTATGTACATGCGCTCCTCTCATCTAGGTAGGAAAAGTCGAAGGTTTGGGGTGGCGTTTGATAGATGTAGACTTGGCATCTTCGGAAATCCTGACTCCATTTTCTGCTTCTGTTACCTTCATAAAGCAAAGATATATTAATATCAGGTGTAACTTTCCCTTCGTCTCAGGGAATTTTCATACTCAGTGAGAAACTCATTATTAGCCACGTTTTTCTTTAGATAACTCAATGGGAATAGTTTTCTAGTAAAAGGGATGATCTATTAGTGAAACAAGTGACATATAACACAAGCATATCAAAATTAACGACATCAGGCATAAGATATAATGTATTGTAAGCTTTTCATTGCATCCAAAAGGCTATCTGAGCATATTTTCTGCCTGGATGCTAGAAATCTATGGGAAAAGTGCTGATAATCCATTGTGCATCATGCTTTTCAGAGATGCCAAAATACAAATTGAAGGGTGACCTGAGATATTCTTTAATTTAATAGAAGATAAAAAATTAGATGGCAAATGCTCTTGGTACTGTCAGATCATTGGTCATCCTCCTGAGATATTTACAAAGTAAAGCTGCAAAAGCTGTCTTATGGGATTTGGGAAGATATTTCCAAATATCACTTAAATTGTCAGTGTATTTTCTAATAAATACTACAACAGGAGACAGAACCTTAGCTGATATAAATTCACACTGGGTGCATCTACACATGCAATTAATTAGAAAGAAACTCTGGCACATATTGTGCTGCAGGTCATTGCTCCCATGCATGTTATTTATACTTATACCTGGGACTGCAGCACATTGACCCCCCTAAGCCCCTGCCAGCTGGGGCTGCTCTGACCCAGCTCAGTCTACCAGTCTAGGGCTGCTCCAACCTAGCTCAATGTGCTGCGCAGGGACTGGCTGGGGCACAAGGATGCTCTAGTGTGGGGCTAGCTGGCAGGCAGCTCCTACCCTGAAGCATCCTTGTGCCCCAGCCAACCAGGCTAGCATCTACACATGTGCTGCTGAGCATGAAAAAACTTCACAGCGGGGTAGTACTTGTAAATACCCGGAATTTATTAGTTTCCTGGAGCCTTATAGGGCCATATGTATAGATACCAAAACATTTACTGTGGAACTAATAAGGCAACTCCGCAGTAAATGTCTCGTGTAGACGAGCCCATGGAGAATCAATGCTGATTACTATCAGGTGAGGATCTAGCCACAGAAGTCTAAGCTCTTCATAATGGCATAGTTTCTGCTTATCAACATTTTTGATCCACTTAGGTCTGTACTATTGTAATGTACTGTGATGTTGAATGTCATGGACTATACTGTTGTAACGTGCACTACAGCTCCCAGGAGGTGGCAAAGGGCAGGGAGAAGCAGAAGGAACAGCGTGGGAACACACCTCCTCGCACGGCAGTCAGGAAGATGAGGCTATAGGGTTCAGGCAACATAGAAGCAGAAGGAACAGCGTGGGAACACACCTCCTTGCACAGCAGTCAGGAAGATGCGTGACCAGAGTCGGAAGCAGCAGCAGAGCCAGGACTGTGAGCTGCAGCAGAGGGGCTCACCCAGGCAGATGGCCATTAACCATTTTATGGGACCTGAGACTGGTCTGGAGCTCTCCAGAATTGCGGGAGGGCTTAAGAGTCTCAAGTGTACATATCACAGTGTTAGAGTTTTTTAATGGTAACCTGTTTGTGGGCGATTTCACCACAATGTCACTGTTTACTTCCTGCTACCCAGTTCCTAAGGGTATACACCTTCATGTTAATATTTATTTACCTGTGTCTGTCCCCCTGCGCTTTGTCCTTTGGCTTGTGACCTTAATCATCAGCATCCCCTATATAAAAGTGGGAATTTCCCGTGCAGGCTCCCTGTGCTAATTCCTGAGGTTGCAGGGTTTGGTACAAAATATTCATTTTTCATTTAATTAGTGATTTCTAGTTTTGATAGCATGGTCTTCTCTTTATTTTTGAGAGAAACATTAACCAAAGCTCCATTTTGCTATGTGTTGAACACAAACATTAAAATTAGTCCCCATCCTGAAAAGCTTTCTGCCTAAATAGACAAGATCAACGAAGGATACAAGAGAGGAATGGAGAAATGCAACACAGACAGAATTCCCAGATTCTCACAGGTTACCTACCCACCTGCCTTTGAAATCAAGGGGCGTTAGGGAACTTGATTAGCGTTTGAGAATCTAATGGTCTAAGTGATGTGTACAATGCTACACACAGAGCCAGAAACTGAATCTGCATCTTTGCCACAATGGCTGGTTCAGTCCTTTATCAGCCTGAGCCCAAGGTATATGCTAAGTCAATGATTCTCAACCTTTTTAGACTGGAGGCACCCCTCAGGAAATGCCAAATCTTAGTTTTGATTTTTTTTTCACTACAGAAAAGGAACTTCATACACAGAACCCAGAAAGACCACAATTGGCCAGAATGTTTTTAACACTATGGGTTCCTACTTGACACCTCTGGTTTTATCATGTGAATCATGTTTGCACACTTGAGTGCTAACGTTTTTCGCACCCTGTGGCATCCTTGAAAGGCTTTCAAGATACCCTCAGGTACTGCAGCACCCTGGTTGAGAATCATTTGCTAAGTAAACCAACCTCATGAAAGAAAGCAGTTGCACTACTTATTTTCAATGCTGAATATATGGGGCTCTCCCTCCTCCTTTCAGCACAGGGGTGTGCCTTTCCTTTTTAAAATTTCCAGTTTCTTGACTTGACTGACAGTTAAACCCATGAAGTGTTTCATGGTGGGAAGTCAATAAATAGAAAGTTTGTTAGTCAGGTCCCACAGAATGGCCACGGGGGAATAATCAAGAGAAGTGTAATGCAGCCTGCACACTCTCTCAGAACTGACAGTGCTTTTCAGCTAGCTCAGGGAGCAGATCTCAGTATGGGGATAGTGCTGTTAGTGAGCCCACTGGGTCTATTTCTCTGATATCTGTTTAATCAGTGTGCTAATGCATGTGCTGTGTTTTCATATCCTATATACTATGCATGAACCTAGAGACCGATAAGGTCCTGCTCTGCTCTCTTTTCCATTTCTGTGTGTGAACTAAAGATGAGTTATAGCAATGAGGTGCTAGATTGTGTCCAGGCCGTCCTCAGGGGTACAAAAGGCCAGGCTAGTATCAGATTCCCTCCAACAATTTCTTGCTGAGTCAGCCAGAATTCCCCCCTGAGAAACATGTACACTGGTGCAGCAGCTCCACTATCTGTGGATGGGGCGTAACTTGTTCTCCATGTCCATACTCAGGCAGCTCTCCTCATCAGCCTAGAGGAGGGGAGGACAGGTCTTTCTCTTCATCCTGATCCCTTTCAGGCAAATAGTAGCTAAATGGGCTGAGAGTGTACCAGAACTACATTTCCCCATTATATTCTGGGGAAAATTGGAATAGAATATCTTTTTCACCACGTGTCCTCAGACAAAGCTTCCATTTTCTGTCCTAGTCCAGATCCAGACTCCCCTCAAATTCAGAACTGAGACTTGGGTTGCTTATCATGGGAAAGTGGCTAACTTATGAGGTTTGAATCTGGACCTGAATACCCATTTTATTAAAGGGAAGCAGGTCTTGGTTTTGGTGCTTCACCATGCAAACTATGTTCTGAACTTGGATCACTGCAAAAAAATCAACCAATAAATCAGTAGTAATATGACATGTAATGGTCCCTGGATATCTTGATGCTGGCCATAAATCTGCATTCTATCAATATTGATAACATTTATTATTCAACAGTTTTTCTCTTGAGATCTGTACAAAGCAAGGTGCCATGGTGTTACATTTCATATTGACATAATGCCACAAAGAGATCAGGAAATGATGAATATATGCAATTCAAAGCCTGTCAATCTTGATAGCAGAAGGCAAAGTAGATTTGTACCTTATAGAATAACTAAATCTTTAAATATTTCTTTAGTTAGGTGGCAGAAAAAAATGATTGAGTTCTCCATATAGCTTCACTTTTATTGAATTGTGTAGTGGGATAGTATAGATAGCTCAGTCAGGCTAAGGGTGTGGTTGGATAGGCTGATAATGTTACCATGGGTTGTTCAAACGAACACAGCTAACTGCTTCAGTCCAGATAGCCACATAGTTTGGTTTTTATTCCCCCATTCCATTCTCTGGGAATTATTCTTGTACAAATATGCTGGACAGCTGGAGATACCCCTGACAGATGGGGGAGGCCACACAGTAGCATTGGAGCTATTCATTTGACAGCTACAAATGCAGCCTCAAGAGTGTATTACTGTTTCCAGTTTGTCTTCTTCCATGTTGCCCTTTCACATTGTTTCTTCTTGTTCAGCTCTCGCCTAAAGATCCAGTTCATCAAAGAACCAACCCATGCATTGTGGAAAATGAATAAAACTTGATACATTGATAAAATATATATCTGAACTGATTTTTAACTCTGGATTTCCCACTGTGTTTGGGTGAAGGCAGGCTAGTTTTGCACCTTACCTTTGGATGCCTGCCCTCATATTCTAAGCTGCATCTTGCCCAGAGCTGAGCATGTGGGACACTAAAGAAATAATAAGAGGCATTGTGCAAACACATAAGAAGTCATAGTACTTGCTCAAAATAACTTGCAACCTATCTAATAACACCTGTGACTAAGACTTAGTGGCCCCATCTTACCATGTCAGCCCATTCTCCCCAGACTTGATAGAGCTGATGACTAATCAGAAAGGACCATAAGATCATCTAGTCTGATATCTGCTACATCACATGCTCTTAAATTTCACTTGGTCAACCTTTACGGAGCCCAATATTTTGTGTCTGAGTAGACCACATCTACCATAAAGTCATCTAGTCTTGATCTGGAGCTTGTAAGAAATTGGGGATCGACTGCTTCATATAGTAGCTCGTTCCAATTATTAATTCCCACCAAAACTCAGCTACCATAGCGAATAACATCTGTCCTTTGTTTTAGGAACCCAAACATGGATTCTTAGCAGAAGAACCAATTCATTTTACTGGGCAATGGTATTCTTAATTTATAAGACTGGTAAAGATCATCCCTTTGAATGGGAAATGGTATGCTTAGCAGTACTGGGCAAAACAGCTTGGGAAGTTACTGAAAGTCCTTTGACACACAGGACTATGTTTGGACTATAGTTCTGAGTGGTGGTATAATTTACATCATGCCCATCTTTTAATTTAGGAACCAAAATCAGCCTAGCAGCCAATACCCAAGCAAAAAGCTGCAGTTCAGGCAGGGGCTTGCAACACATCTGTAATATGTTGAAATTTTTGCACATTGTTGGTTGATAAATTGCTACGGGCTAACGCTACATGTTGGGCAGATCTGTATTCCACCTCTATTCAACAATTTACCTTTCTAAAATGATTAATGCATGCTTAATAACTTCAAAGACTTCAGATCTTGCAGAAGAGGAGGGGGCTTCTTCAAAGGTTTTATACTGAGAGATACCCTTTTGAATTGATGAAGGCATGTTCCCAGTGGGGAATTTGAAATCTCTCGTATGTCCCCCTTCAAAGATTTTCATTGGTGACATTTCTTATTTGAATATTTCCAAGCCACTGATGGCTTCAGTTTTAAAAAAATTCATATCATTGGGGTCCATCTTCAAAGCTTTTCATGCCACTCCTATGGAAGCTTCTCATGGCTGAAATGAACACTGCCTCACTCTCCCTAATATAGCCTCATTAAAGGGAAATTGTGTACTATAATTAGTAACATGGCATATAAACTGTTCATTTCTGGAAGAGCTATTAATTACTGGGAGTTTTCTTCATTTGCTGGGGTTGGCTGGCTGGAAAGTTTACAGATTAAATGATCTTCAGTGACCAGTTCTTCTGAGTTCATCATGAAAGTTTAAGGCACTTGGATCAAAGAAGCAGTTTTGACAGAGTTCAGTTTAAGATTTAACAAACCAAAGTACAGTAGCAGAACACTGTATTTAAGTTTTTATTGTACAAACATTATTAAACCATGGGATGACTAACACTTAAAGGAATAAAGAGAAAATAATGTGTATTTGTGGAAAGGAAAAAGAAAAGAAAAGAAAACCTATCATGGTAGTGTTGGAGTGATGTTATATATATGTATATATATATATATGAGAGAGGCAAAGATTTTTGTGGGTCCCTGAAGAATAATATCCTGCATTTGAAAGCTTGTTGAAATCTATGCCAACTATGGAAGTTGGTCTAATAAAAGACCATCCACAAACATTCTTGCCTCTTGCAATAAAACATACGTTAACTTAGGCACATTGAAAAGTTTGCAAATTTTATAGCTGCATTATTTCCACCTCTTCACTCTATCAGCGTAGCTTCAATCAATGTAGATCAGAAAAGGATAGCATTCTTGCAATGATTTAATCAATTTATAAGTAGCATGTTACCTGCTATTTGTTTCCATGTGTTATAAATTGTTAATCATTGTATGTCAGAAATATGAAAAACCTAGTGTTTCCACCATTGAACCAGAGTCTGGGTGAATGTCAGAGATGCAGTTCATAGCTATGATTCAAAAGCATATTTAGAAGTGTTCAGATTCCAAGTCAACAATACTCATTTTTTTTGTTTTGCATGTCTCTCCTGTCTAGGTAGCCTTTGTTTTGCCCAGTGACTGCATTCATCAACTCTTCATGGCTCAGTAATTCCTGAAATTCACTTTCCATTAAAAATAAATACTCCATTTTATATCCTTGAGATGGTCCCCATCTTTGATTGTCTTCTCTATGGCAGTATATATTGAAAACTATAAAATTATAATGCAACTATTAATCCCCTGTATCTGCTTGTACCTAATTTTTATTAAAAATGTATTGTGCTCCAGCTGGCTTGTAAATTACAGTGTGGTTGAAAAGGCGCCAGTTGGATTACTTCAGAAGGAGAGCATATTGAAATAAAGAAAGGCTTAATGATTAATATTTTGACTTTATATACAGTGTAACTAAGGTAGCAGGTTGATTACAGGAGAAAGGCATTTTCAGCTAGCTACACTGCAGACCTGGCAAATGCAGCTAGATGAGACTCCTGGAAAGTGCCATTTATTGAAGCAACCACATGATCAGCACTAATCAAATATTTCATGCCACCTTCTCCATTTTATGAATGACATAAAACTGCACTTTGTTTCTACGGTAGATTAATACATTTATAGGAATGTGGCAGAATCTAGACTCACAAGCCATCTGTTCCCCATCTCTCAACCTCTCAAACAGTGGATGATGTTGATAGCCTGCCTAAAATGCCTAGCGCATAGCTGAAATGGCTTGATCTTTACTTTTCATTTTGACTCCTTGTTTAAGAAAACAAACCTGCAATTTCTCCTGCTAATGTGCGAGAGTTAGGAATAGAATAAGGGGAACTGTTTTGGAGTAGGTGTTGGGAAAAATGGTTGAGAACTAGGTCAGAATCCTTACTTTCCTTGTGGATATTAGCTTATATTTGGAGAACTCAAACCAAGCCTTTTTATGAAAAATATCTTTTATATTAAGCTACCAAATGACTCAGAACCAGAATAGTTGTGTGAAAATCAAAATATTCCTGCTGAAAGCTGAAATATATGATTTTGGATATGCTGCTGAGTATGCTGTGGAAGTTATCTTTTCCTCCATAGCCTGGACTCCCCAGCACGTCTACAACCCCCATGATGCACTTCTCATCACAAAAGAGGAAACTACCCTTCATTACAGGGAGGGACCTACCTAATTCATGGAGGCTGCCCACCCATTTTGCGGGCAGAACATGAGCCCAGGCAGCCATTTTGCAGCAGAGCGTGATGGGCCCTTCACACCTCTGATTGGCCAAGGGACCCCAGGGGCCCTGCTCCTCACTGCTGATTGGCTGTACGGATTATCCATTCTACAGCCCCAGCCCTTGCTACCGATTGAAGGAGAGGGGTGAGGCCCCATGATAGGTAGCCCTCACAGCCAATCAGCAGTCAATTTTGCTGATTCTGTGGGTTTTGTGGCATTGCTCAGATTTCACAAACAATACCAGATTCCACACAATCTGCAAGAACTGCAAAACCGCACATTCAATAGGTTCCTAATTATAGGAGATATAGGTTATCTTGACTACCCTCCCTCTATACGGTATGGGAACGTGAGACGCTAGAACTACAGCTTCCATGGGGCCTGGCATCAGCACTTCTGAATTTAAATGTGTTTCCTGATAAAAATGTTTTTGTTGATGTAGGGGCAAAAAGTCAACATCTATTTCCTCCATGTTTTTTGACTAGCCTTAACACTCTCTCTCTCTCTCTCTCTCTCTCTCTCTCTCTCTCTCTCTCTCTAAAAAGTATGTACAATACTAGAGAAAGTTAATTTTCTTTTGTATTTGTTTAAATGATGAAGCTTCTTTATAATCTGCTTCTTCCTAAGTGTTGCCAATATTGGCTTCATTAGTTGCACAGGACTGACGATGTTATTGTGGTGTCAGACAACATACCGCAATGCAGGAATTCAGATGTTTGAAATGTTGCAGTTGTTTATCTTGTTCTTTTTGGTCGGCCAAATACCCAAGAGAATAGCATCAAGCACTGTACTAAAAATGGTGCATCTGAACTACCATCAGCAGCAGCTGCACGGGAGGAAAAAAAAACCCCTTAATGGCTGCCTTCCATATTTTTTCTGAGCTAACCATACAAGGGGATTTGCATATGCTCTTTTAAGATGTCAGCGCAAGAACATAAGCATTTATCATTGATGTTTCATAATGCAGACTGACGAGATATACACATGACGAGACTGCTTTACAGAGTTAGGTGGTATTCCTTTTGATCATAGGTATTTACAGCCCTATGTAAGGCTCACTTCACTTCCTATTTTACCTGAAAGTAAAAAGACACTTTGGGATTTAATGCAGCATGATCATGAAGTCTTGAAATACATAACAATAACTGTAACACACCGCTGTACACTGCAGTACACAACAGTTCACTTTTCTGGGACAGGCTTATATAGTCAAAGAAAGATCTTTAACCCAACATAACTTCAGCAGAGCTTGGTCAGCTCCAGGCCTGGTCATGTCTCAAATCTGTAACTGAAAAGCATTAGTTTCATTTGTTAAATTTATCCTGAAAAATTTAAAAGGAAACAAAATATTTTCATTCATTCTCTTTTTCCACCCCTGTTCCCCATTTCCTTTTGCTATGAAGAAAATATTGGTTAGCTCATAACTAGGATGTATATTAATGTAACTCTCCTCAAGTGTTAGAATATGATACAAATTTGTACGGGTGGGGAGTTGCCAAAGAAAGGAAGTACATGACAAACCAAGATAATTCATAATGAAGAGTTTTGGTGATAATATTTGGGATGCTCATAGATGTCTTTCATGGGAGTGCTCCTACGCGTTACTTCAAGAAGATATCCCTCATGACTTCTGGAAAAGAAAAAGTGAGTGGGCCACAAAACAGAGCATGACTCTTTTAGGACAAGGTTCAGCACTGAGGGTTGGATCAACTGTACACAGAAGGTGCTGATACGGGGATGAAACTGAGAATTTCAGATGATCCCAAGTGAACTGGAAGAGTCGGAACATAACTCCACCCTACTGTATGGACCAACATGGGTGGGACATTTGTGTGGTCCGAGTCTTGCGTCTTGTAAAGTGCTCGATCTCTGTGGCTCATTTTCCACCGCCAGTGCTCAAAGATTCTTGGAATCAACAGTCAACTTCTCCCTTCTGCAATTTCACGGGGACAAATAGACATGTTTGCCATATGGTTGATGACGTGTAGGCTGAGACACCTGCAGACTGGTCTCTTCATCCAGAGATGATCATTATCAATAGCAGGACAGTTTTCTCCACAACACCCCACTAAGGTGTCTTAGAAGTTCTGCCTGCTAAGAAGACCACCTACTTTTAAGGTGAAGGCCTGCCATTTTTTGTTCTCTCCATTGAGACTATCAGTGGGCCAGCAACTGGGGCTAGCTGCTCTGTACCCAGGAAATTGGCTTTTAGTAAACCAGGCCAAAACAAGACATTTCTTGTATTTAGGTGTTTTCCTACCTTCCCTCTACTTAAAACCATGAAAGCATCTAAGCTGTGAAATAATAATGAGGCCTGGGTGCCCATAGGTATTTACAGCAATATTAAAAAGGCTGAAATATTTTACAGAAAGCAACTATTAGGCACGTGCATTCATTTTCTTTTTACTAAGAAAGCATTTTAAGCATCCTGGCTCACTGTATGACACAGAGCTTTGGAATGAAAGATCCCTAAACACACTCTGACATGACTAAAGGCTTGTGATCTATTGTGTCAATGATTAGCTAAATGCACATTGACGTGATTGACCATACTAACTCTAAAGGAGCCTGTGGTGTATATGATCTGCAGATAATGGGTCTCTGGGAGATTTTTGAACTGTACCTTTTAATTCATGTTATTCTGCTTCCAAGGTGCACAGAGGCTCAGCACACTTAGATGCACCTCAAAGCCTCCTCAAAACACCTTGGGCACTGTCTTATACACGTCGATTGATGGAGCCATTAAGATCTCAACGGACGAACAATAATGATTCCATTTGGACCGATCCAATTTCAATGACATTGTCTCATACACTTCCATTAAAATTGGAACTGTTACAACCTGAGTGACAGATTATTATTTCTTTAAAAAAAGGAAAAGGAAATTAACACAATATATTGAATTGCACTGAATTGAGACAATAAATAATGAAATGTACCAGACACTAACTTCTCCCTTCTGTAATTTCATGAGGAAAAATAGACTTATTTGCCACATAGTTGATGACATATGTAGCACTTACGTTAAAATATGTGGCAAAGCCTTTATACCATAGTAGTAGTATTATAAAATTGACTACATCTCATATTGCCTACAATATAACTTCAGGTGTGGAACTGGATGGTTTCTATTGATCAATTGAACGTGGCCAGCACTACTGTTACTGAGAGGAACATATTGTAAGTGTTCTATAATTTAAAAAATATATTTGAAGGATACAGTTTTAGAGACTGCAATCAGAACCATAATAAACTAAAAAAAAAAATCCCTAAATCCACATTTGTACTCTCAGATTGGTATTTGCACACACAGTTGAGGAAACTGCATGCATATGTGTGTATTTACAGATGTGACTGGAGGTTTGGCACTTTTCCTTCAGAGTCAGTTTTGGAGCCGTGCAGACCAGAAGACCAGGAGCTGTACAAATTTTATGTTACAATCCTTGTATTCTCATGATGTTTTTAAATTGAATTTCACATGATGGGTTACATTCTGCCATGTTTATTCGAAGTGGTTTAAATTTTCTACTGAGGTGAGTTTGACTGGTCAATAGTATAGGGTCAGTTGTTCAACCGGAGATTTTGGCTCATAAAATAGTCCATTATTCCAAAAATTGCCTTGCATAAATCAGCATTAGATGACAAAATCTATCCCCAAAGAATTGGTAACTTTAGATTTCTAAAATTTCAAACTGCATTTCCTTACATAAATGCATACAAAGCACCAAGTTGGGTTAATCAGTGGTTCATCTAACCCAGGATCCTTTCTCCAACTGTGGTAAATTATAGATGGTTTAGAGCAGGGGCAGGCAATTATTTTGGGCAGAGGGCCACTTACTGAGTTTTGGCAAGCCATGGAGGGCCACATGATAGGCAGCCCAGGGCAGATAAATATTAATTTTCTAAATTTTTAGGGGTCCCGCAGGCTGGATAGAATAGCCTGGTGGGCTGCATCTGCCCGCAGGCCGCATTTTGCCCACCCTTGGTTTAGAGAGAGAGCCTCTGAAACGGCATATCTAAAGTTATCCATCCCCTGTCATGCCTCCCCTGGCATTAGCTGGGGAGGATATAAAAGGGATTACTATAAAGAAACAAAGAGGATGCATAGTAATGTGAGTTCATCCGTCATTATCTATAGTATTGTTCATCCATAGCCACTGGCTAATTTAGTGAATAGCATCATAGGAAAGTAGAGCTGGAAGGGACATCTACTCCAGCCCCTACACAAGGCAAGCTCATTCCTGACTAAACCATCACAATCCATTGTCTAACTTGCTCGTAACGTTTCCCATGGAATCTCCATCCCTGGAAGTCTTCAAGAACCTGTCAAGAGGTTAGAGAGACACTTGACTAGGTTGGAGAACATCAGTACCTGCAAATGCCTCCTCTTATTCATAAATGTACATTTTGACACATTTGCTTTTTGCATTTTATTGCAAAAATAAGTGTTCCCTTAAACATTGTCCTTTCAAAAACAGCACAGAAGGTATTTGGGGCAATTTTTTTCAGTTATTTTTAGGCACAACTGATAATGTGTGTGCATCTGCACTTACATGGTTTAGTTTTCAAAGTTTTTAGCAATGAGACAATGAATTTGGAAGTTGCTGGCACCCGGACTTACACATTCATTAGGTGACTGCATTCTTTAACACTGTTCTGTTTAAAGGTCAGCAAAATGCTTTACTAGTTGTCTGTTCTCTCCAGACTGAGTCACGCTTTCCTTACATGGGAAGCCATAACTTGGAAGTTATGAAAGACAAAAAGTAGAGCCTCAGTTCCCTCCATGTCACTGGAGTGCTCTTCACAACATCTCTCTGAGCTGTTGGCAGGAGAGTTCAATCAGTCAATCTGACTCTTTGCTCACTTCATGCTAATCTGGCGTTGTTGTAATTCCTTTGTCTTCCACAGAAGCTTTCCATTTACTTAAAGCTGGTTTACACTTGGGCGAGTGAGTGAAGAATAAGGCTCATCATGGCAACTATCAAAAGTGTGAATGGGTCAAGAATACGACTTTGACAATTTGAGCTCAGCTGTTGCTGGAACTCACTGGCCAACAGGCGAAGATCCGAGCCCTGACCATATAAGCCTGTTGGTACAAAGATTATGCAGAAAGTAATTTTATCAGCCAAGGTAGCTCGTGGGACCTGCATGTTGGGATCCACAGTGGTCTTTTGGGGAATATGTATTCACCTTGGCAATTTTTTTTTTGTCTTTTTAAAGCCTTCGAAGCAATTAATATTATATTCCCGTGTAATAATTTGGGCAATTGCTTTATGATCTTTATGAGCCCTCCTTCCCCCCCTAATCCAAAGCTTCAAAGGAGTTAAAATAAGTGAATCTGGCTTTCTTGATTTATTTCATAAACCTATCTAATAGAAGTAAACAGCTTACTGATGCTTTCACTTGTCTGTATTTACCTTGTCATGTTGGAAGATGCCTACACATATTTCCACTAAAAATCACTCTTTCTTGACAACAATATTACTAAGGTAGCACCTATATTCCCTTCAGCTTCTTATACTGCTGAAATGGTTGCACATACTGAAAGTGCATCTGTTTTAAATGTAATTAGGCTTATAACAGGATGCTGGTTTCAGACTTCATTAACAAGACACAACTTTTTTCTCAATAATCAGGCAGGTCTGATTCTGTTCATGACTGCCTGTGAATACACATCTCTGTTTATTTGCCTTCATTTTCATAAATTGCTTATGGAGTATATAGAGTTACAGAACTGCAGTTTTGTTGGCATAAATTCTACGAGCCAAATCCTTGATCCCTCAGGTAACATGAAGAAACTGCAAACTTCCCCAAGGAGTCTGTCCTGGATCCCACTATTGTAGGGGACGGAGAGGATGACATAATGAAGTATAGCTACCTTAGTTACTTAGAAGACTTACTGGACTGGAAAGTGGGAGCAGAGATCATGCTAGGGTGGTAGGACTGCAGTCAGATCACCTCTGCTAGCTGAACAACTCCTAATGCTGACTGGAGTAACCATATACTGTGATTTGAGTACCACATGCTGTGGGAAGGCCCAATTTGGCTTTTAGGCATATCCTTAAATTAGGCCATTACAACTTGGCTCTTGCTGTTGATCTTGACTTGTATCTAGGATAATTTTAGAGATTTAAATATGGTATTTTTCTCCGAATCAGTGATAATGGGGGTGTTTATCAGTGCAAGCTTTTGTGTGATTATCAGGATATCACCTATCAGATTGGTGGAGCTATTTCAGAACTTCCCTGTAACTACAAAGAAAACTTTGACTTGAATTTTGCTCTACCTAATCTGTAATGTTTGTAACAAGAGTAGCCGATGAGCATTATAAGTTTTACTGTTTCATGTGAGGTCACACACTTTGTTAAGGGTATGGATCAACTGAATATATATCACTGTGCATGAGGAAGAGATGCCTGTTTGCTTTATAAGGCAACCAAACAGAAGAATAAGATCACAGTAGTGGGGGGGTTTTTGCTTTATATCTCAGGTCAGACTCATGAAATTCTTCTTTTTGGCTAAGGCAATCAGGCCTTGTGGACAGAGGTAATATCTTTGCAACAAGATTTTTGCAAAAAAAATATTCTTTAATTGCAAATTTTGGGGCACAAACACCCTTCATCAGGCATCAGAGACAAGATTGTAAAAGTTTTCCTGGGTAGAAATGAAAGTTCATATTTCATAGGACTTCACAGAGGAGTCAATAGATGGAAAAACTCTCTGGGCAGCAGATCTTAGCTGGCAAGGAGTCTCAGCTCTGCTGTGAGGCTGTGCTGAAGCAAGTTACCTTAGACAAAGGCAGGAGCAGCATCTCAGGTTCCAGGTGGTCAAAGCCGTTTCCTGCTTGGCCAAATAATTTATGGGCATTCTAGTTATTATCTTCTCTTTTGGAAATTTAGATGAGAAATTGAGACTAGGCGTTGTATCGCCTTGTCAGTGTATATTTGGTCTAACAACTTCACAGAACAGGTGGGTATGATTAATTTCTAGACATATCCATATTATTTGAATATTTTTTATGGAAATTCAGAAATAATGAAAATAACAGGAACACAGATGGATGGCTGCTCTCAGCACTGGCATCAGATTATTGGAATGGTTATAAATTGATGTTCTCACGTGGAATATAGTGGGCCTGTGCGAAGAGGCAAAAATTTGCTTCAGATTCGGTGGACAGGGATTCAGTTCCGAATCTCTGAATCTCCCAATCAGTCAGGCCCACCCCCCACAGTCTGGCAATGGCTGCCCTGTCCGCCCCAGCTCCAGGTATTTGGGGGAAAAAAAAGCCCCAACTCAGCAGATGCTGCCAGGCAGGGGTGATCCCTGCTGTCCCTCACTGCCCTGCACTGTGTGGGGGGTTCTGCATGAGCCCCTGACCACCTCCCTTGCTCCCGTAGCCCCCTCCCCACATACCTGCCCCATTGCCACAGCTCTGGCCCTTTAAGAAAAAAAAACAGAAAACCCCCAAGACTTGTTCCTGCTAGTGGGGGGTGATCCCTGCTGCCCCCCACTGCTCTTTATCATGTGTGGGGCTCTGCACAAGCCCCCAAAGCCCCTAGGCTGCTGCAGGAGTGGTGAGTCCCAGGGATTTTCTCCATTTTTTTTTCTTAAAGGGCCAGAGTTGTGGCGAGGCAGCCATAGGGGGACTGGAGGAGCAGGGGTGGGGCTCATGCAGAGCCCCCCATACAGTGTAGGGCAATGGGGGCAGCAGGGATCACCCCCTTCCCAGCAGCACCTGGTGAGCACTGGGGCTTTTATTTGAAGGGCTGGAACTGGGGCAGGCAGGGCAGCAATGAGGGACTGGGGGAGTAGGTGGGGGTTGGGGAGGTTGGGGGAACAGGCGGGGGATGGGGCCTGGCAGGGGTCCCCCATTGTCCCCTCCCCCCCCTCCAGTCTCTCTTCCTCCACCCCTACTGATTGGCTCCGAGTCCAGCTGCAGCTCTATGCTGCAGCCACCGGGGACTGCTTGAATTAATGAAGCTCTCCGAATCTTTTCCGAAGATTCAGAGAGCTTCGAATCAAGTTGGACCTTTTAATTGGTCCCCTGATTTGATTCGGATTCAGAGATCCGGCCACCAAATCAGGCCAAATCTCCTCCAAATCGAATCAGCACCTGAAGCTTCGCGCAGCCCTAGAATATAGCCTGACTGTAGTCAGCTGTAAGACAGCACGCCCTCTGAGTGATCACTTTGCATTACTCATCTTTTTAGATTCAAAATATCCCTTTTTCATATTTTGTAGATTTTATATTCCATGTGGGGACTACTATGCCACTGAAGGACTTTTTCAGTTATTGACGTTTTATTGGAAGATGTTTAGTGTTTTTTATCCATAAATTCACACAAAACTTTTGTAAGACAGAAGTTTTTTAGGCTTAATTTTTTATCAAGCACCGACATTGTTGTAAATACCTGTGAACCCCAACAAAGTCCAACTTTGTTGTCTGTGCTCATCTCTTGGATCTATGCAGATGGATACAGATCTCTATGGTGTATTGATTTGCAACTGTATGCTACTCACTTTTCTATTGGCTTGACACTCATTTGTAATATGGAGCACTGCTGTTTAAAAGACCTGGAAAGCTTTTTATAGCAGAGTTTTCATTTCATAGATTAGGTGACTAAGTTAAAACACAATAAAGTCCCAGAAAAAGCAAGTCTAGTGATACAAGTAAAAACACCCATAGGAAATGATTACATGCTGAGCTTTATCTAGCAGGGATCTTTGTGAATTTTCCATCTTTAAAAAGATCTGTATTTTCAGTTTTCTACTGTGATCTGAATCCATCTGGTTCAAAACAGCATATTCTCCCTTTCATACTATCCAGAATGGCCCAGTCTGTTCAAAGTACTTAGCTTATGTTTGTTTGTTTTCATCTACCCCCATCATTAGTCTCTCTTGCCATTTCAAAGCACATTTTATATAAATGTAACACTTTTTCATCAGATTTGACAAATTAACTTACATTTTCTTTTAAATTACTTCAGAAGGAAGACTTTTGTAATGTATCTAATTAACTCTATAAGTTTCTGTGTATCTGTGCATGTGTTAAGTAGACTATAACTGGTTTTGTAATCCAGCGTGGGGGAAGAGGAAAAGTAATCAGTGACATTCAGCTTTATATCAAGTTCCATCAGCATTCCCTGTCAATTTAAAATTGGATCTTTTTTTTTACACTTAAAAAGCAAATTGACTAATTTTTTTATGTGTACTGTTAATTATCTGCATTCCTCTGATCTAAATACTTCTTACAAAGAAATGACTTCAACATCTTGGATACTCTTGACGGGAAAAAAAGCAAAAAAACCCAGCCATGCGCAACATATAACTGGTTTGCCTGGGTCTAGAAATGTCTGCATATTCTGGGCTCATGTAAACCCATTTAAATGAAAGGAGAATTAAAAAAAAAAGTCTTTTTGCCTTAAAGATGCACACAGACATAAAAACTTATTCCCCGTGGAAATTGTGCCTTTAATGACATTTCACTTTTATGAACAGTTTTATTACAAAATAGATTTCCTGCAGCTAATTTCATCAGTTGTCCCAGTCCGCTGCTACTTTTCACTACCTCTCTAACTTCTTGTTATCTAAGTGAGGGTACATTAATTGCTATATGATGTAAGAGTGTTGGCTGCATGCCAAAGTCATAAGCTTACAGACACTGTGCCTAGCAGGGCTTGGGGAAGATGCCTGTGCCCATCTGACTGTGGTAGCAGTATTTAAGCAATATTTCCATGTGATGGATTAAGTGTCATTGATGGATATGGGTAGTGGTATCTCCTGAGTGTCATTTTAACAAGACGTATATGTTGTTAGATGTGTTTCACAGGTATGTGTAATAATGCATCAGTCTCCCAGAGAAGGAATAAGTGATTAGTAGCACTAATTAGAAAGTTCTCTGAGACAGACTTTGGTTGATAAAGTGCCGGGTGAGCTTTCAGTCATTAGCAATAATACAATGAGCTCAAGGTAGAATCAATCTATGGGTGATTGCAGAGATGACATTAAAAATTATAGGTTCCTTATTAATATATTGATTTGAGTTCTAAATTAAATGATAGTGTTTAATAAGAAGAGAAGAAAGGGGATTTTTATGCTATATTTGCCTTGTGAATGATGTGTAGTTCAGTATCACTCTGGGGACTTTAATCTTTTGTTATCTGCAACAAGCCCTGCATTTATGGAAAAAAAGAATTACCTGGTGCCTGAGAAAACTCACTGCCTTTGGCTTTGTGGATTGGGGAAGCCATTCGCAAACATTTTCAGTGATTTCTTTTCTTTATATGTGGCAAAAGCACCAAAGAAATCAATTTCTCATTCTGCGATTTCCATTTCCAATTATCAGAGCTGGATAGACTTGGAAATGGATGATATGTATGTTTTGTTCAAACTGTGTGCACATCTGGAGCAGTCATTACAGGGAAGGTAACCTCAGAATTCAATCAACTGACAGGCAAATGCTGCCTATGTCACACAGGGTCTGAGTCAATAGGCTAAGCATAGGCATCTTTCCACATATCCTTCCAGCCCAGTGGTTCAATATGGTATGACTCCACTATGACTTCTGCTTGCTTTATACAGTGTGTGGGACGGCAAGGAGTTAGACTTCTGGATTTGTACCATGGAAGAATTATTTGCCACGGTCCTATTCCTAAGGTTCCCTACTTTCCTCCCCCATCACTCCTGGGCCAAGGTGGCCCTGCAGCAGTCCTCTGATGTTAGGACCTTCTGCACAGCTAGTGATAGAACCAAGTAGGGGCAGGATTTTGACTCAAAGCCTCTACTGAAGAACCTTGCTTGAAATTTAAATTGAAAATGCATTAAGCTGCCTGGATCAGGGACTACTTGGCAAACAGCCATTGCAATATTTGGAGCCCAGGTTACAGTTAAAGGGCACACCTAGGAATGGGTACAGTCTGTTTCTCTCTGATGTGCCTACCTAATTCCATTGACCAATGTGATGAAGAATTACTACTGTACCATGGTGCTTCCTTTACCATCCATTCCAGTGGGTAATTTATTTGGAGATCCCTGTATCCCGCAGTCCTCAAGGACTGTGATTGTTCTTGATTTTTTCTTCCAGTATGCAAGGCAGATGGCTTCTTGCTCACTTACACATACCTGCACACTTATGCTAGAACAAGGTACACCCTTAAGCATAGTTCCATGATCAGTCACATCAGTAGGGTTTTGCCATCTTCAGGAAAAAAAAAAGACTGCTCTCAGACTACGGGCCCATGATATTGTGTTGCCCAATCTAGACTTGTATAAAGAAATGAGTCTTTCCCTGAAAGACTGGATTCTCTAGGCCTGTCAGGTCTGGCATTGCAGCACAAGTAGGCTTGTCGGCACTAGCTTGAATCTAGGTAGCAGTGGTAATAGGGAAAATGCAGAGCCATGCATGTTGGTGTGACTGAGCCACCTGAGTGTGTACTCGGGATCCCTACAAGGCTCATAATACAGCTCAGGATGGAGAGTGCGCTGCTGTGTCATTACTGTTACTGTTATCTTTGCTAGCTAAATGAATGCTTATATGAGCAGACCTGACTATGCTTCAATCCTGCCATGTGGCAGTACTGCAAATGCTAAGATAGGTCAGTTGACTGATAGTTGACTCTAATTAGAAGTCCTGCATTCTTGGCCTACAGAGCAGTTTATTCACAGCTCCTAAAGCACTTTACATACATATACTGTGCTTGCCCAAGTAGACTGGAATGAACCCCACTTTACTTTTGCCTGTTGTTATTTCAATTATAGATGTTGCATGTGTCCATCTGATTCTGTATTGCCCTCTTGTCTGCCCGTGAAACACGGGAAGTCTGGCTTGTCTTCTGCTATTCTCTATTAATAGTTGCTCACTGCTTGTTCATGATGATTTGATAGAGTAAAGTCTGCTGGGTGATGCTGATTGGAGCTTTCATTTGGTAACCTTCACTCCTGTGTCTGTAGGCTGTGTCTGTCTCCCATAAATCAAGCTCACTAATGTTTTATCTATGTAGCAAAAAGGGTGGGGAGAGAAGAGAAGTTTAAGTCCTGTCTGGGATTTCTGTGCAATTTTCCCCGTGTTACTCTAAACGCTGCATTAGGTCATGTTAGCACTGCAATTAAGGGATGTGAATTTATGGCAAGTTTAGAAATATCTAAGCTAGCCTAAGTACTAGTCACAGTAAAAGCAGTGACAAAGGCTTCAGCACAGGCTGTATAAGCCCTGGTAGGGCCCTGGGTGCACTTTGCATAACTAAGCTGTGAAAGCAGCCTTTGCTCGTTTGTCTATCCTTAGTAGAGCCACTTGGGCTGGGCGTTATCTTGGTTGTGTCTATCACTGCAGTTACACATTCAGTTGCAGTGCAGACAAAGCCTAATACGGTCCTAAGAGCGGGATGAAGTATTCAGCTGCCAGCACTTTGTGCCTCAGCCTTATATTCACAGAGGGACACAGAGTTAGGCACCTGCTGCACAGAGTATAGGGCTAAATACAGGGTATTTTGTGACCTACAGGGGCACCATATTGCTGGGCACAAATGGCTTTTAGAGCCACAGCTAAATGCCTTTACTCTTTCCTGTAACCAAGGGGGCGTACACAGTTCTTTGGCAACCTATGTCACCTCTAGCTATTCAACATAGAATAGGGTGACTACTAATCCAACAAAATATGGTGTCATTTGGAGACAGCATTTGAATTTGGAGAGAGAGCCTGGTGGTATTTACAGAGGAGAAACAGATCTAGGGTTTCTAAAGAGAACACATTTTTAGGCGAAGTTTGGGGTTATTTGTTTCCTAGTGCATTTTCTTGATAATTAGCAGGCTGGGGGCAACCTACTCTGTCAGTGGGTGCTTTTTGAAGTTTTTTTTTTTTTTTGATGAGTTATTCAACATATTTTACAAGACTTTTTCTGATTAAAAAAAACAGTAAAAAAAAAAAAAGGGAAGAAGAATAAGCAGATGGTTTCTGTTGCCGGTTAAAAAAATCTGCTCTGTGATTTCCATGAGATGTTTTATACTCGGTCCCCAGAGATGCGGGTTGTAGAATGTGCACATTTCTTTTTTGATGTTGGAGTGATGCTGAAAGTTACAGCAGTGGCAGGTCAGGGAGGTTTAGAAATTCATTCCCCGTGAGCACCAAGTCAAATTACAGGAAATAGAAGAGTATGAGATGGAACAGAAAGTAGGGTCAGTAGCACTTAGAAATTCCCATTAAGAAGACTGAAAAGGAAAGGGAAAGTTCTTCTGAATTAAAGGATTTCTTCAAATCTTATGTTGCCCTGAAGACTGGAGATAAGTAAACATATTTTTAGGATTTAAACTGGAATGCTGTTAAACTTGGATGCCAGCCCATGCATAAAATTAGGCAGATATTTCAAGCACACTGTCAGAAGTTTCTGTGGAGAAATCACTTGTGTCATTTACAAGACCACATGTGCAGAGCAGGCTTCATTAAGGAAAGAATAAGGTCTTGCAATAACACTTTGAAGTAGGGAGGAGGAAAGGACACCGCTGTGGAGGAGACCGGGAGGACGTGTAAACAACTTTATGGAGAACATAAAGAAGTTATTAGCTTGTTTAAAGCGAATGGATGGTGGTAGGGAGATATACCGTGAAAATCTTTAGTAGAAGGAATTGCAATGCAAATATGTTGATTGAGTTTATTCCTCTATAATCAGTTAAATGAGGTTTATAGTTTGTGGACAGAAATGGGAAGGATCTGAAAAATCTCCAGCTTGTCTTTCTCAATTGTTGCCTGCGATAAGAAAGGTGGTTGGTCTTCACACAAGTACCTCTTCCAGGTGGCAATGTTTGCAAGAGAACAGCAGACTGTGGCTGTTTCATGGCAGGGTATGTGTTGACATGAGCAGCAAATAAACCTGATCTTCTAGCTCTAAATGACAGCTTCATAAATGCATTCATCTCAAATATATTTGTCTGGTAACTAAATTTATTTCCAATTAATAGCTGCAATGATATTCCATAAATACAATGCTATGAGATTCTATTAAGTTATTAGATGAAAATGCATCCTCCAAAAGCATTAGCTTAGAAAAGGATGTACAGGCAGTGTCCAATGGTGAGATTCAGAAATACATTTTAGGTGCCCAATTTAGGCTTTTCAAGTGTGAAAATTAAGCACCTGGCCCTCTTGTACACCACAGCCATAAAACCCTTCTCTCTCCTCTTCTCCCTTAAATGCCCTAAGCAATTCAAAGAAACTATAATGGGACAGAGAAAGAGAGCAGGAAAAACTGTGTGTGCTGCCAACCCCTTGAACTCTTCCTGTGTTTGGGGATGTGTACAATGATTCTTTCTACAAAATGGATTTTAGATCATTCCTACAAGGAAAATAATTTTTGCTTTCCTTTGGAACTGGACTAACTGCGCATTGAAAAAAATACCCTTCACAATTTAGAAAAGATGGATTTGTGCAGAAATGCTAGTGCACTTGCGAGTCGTATTTGTGCACTTGATATAAATGTCATGATTACACATGCCAGTCTATTTTATTAAAATAATAATGTCTTCCCAGCAATCAGGCTGAATTTCATGAAACTCAGCAGTTTTACCTGCTTATTTATGGTAACATCAAACAGTGGACAGTCTCATTACAGTCTGTAAATAACCAGGGTTATGTCCTTGATAGGTGAAATATTACGGTGCTGTGTGAGGGATAGTATCTGTCTGTTATTCCTGTGAGACTATAAAATACACAGAAAATAATTACCTTTTGGGTTTATTTGATAATATTGTCATTCTTTACAGAATGAGCATCTACCATGACCTACATGTCCCTTGCACTGTCTTCCACATTATGTCAAATGCAGAAGTGTTCAGCAGATATAACAGAAAAGATTAAGGTCCCATGTACGTGATTCTGGGGGGATGCTCACCTTCTGAGTTATATGCAGAGAACAACAAAAAGTGAATTCAGCGTCACATGCACAACGCTGCATTTGGGGAACCTGGAAAAAATGCAACAGTGACATCTCCTTTTTAACTCCTATTGTACAATAACAACAGTCCCAAAATCTTATTTTAGTTGCACTTCCATAGATGAGGTTTTCAATTCCATATTTTCTTGCATAAATCACATATCTTTTCCATAAAATTTAGCTTCTGAAAATTGGGCTGCTCATTATAAGTGAGGAAATATGGTAATAGCAGTTTTTTGCCTCTGCCCAAGGAAAGCAAGTGTAATGTTGCAGGGCTGCACATGGGGTTCCCTAGCTGCTGGTTGTGGACACTTTCTCTTCTTCCCGGAAGACTCCTGTTGCAGAAGCTGCCGCTTAATTACTTACCATTACATACCAGTGCTTGCAAGGAAATATAACTTTTTCTTTTTCTGCCTTTCAAAAAGAAGGTTTACATCTTATTTGGGGGCAGATTATATGCAAGAAAATAGGGTAAATTGAGCCTGTGTATGCAACTCCATTCATTATTGCTTGATTCCTGCATGGAGACCTCATAGCCCATCTGCAAACCTGGCCCTATAGAAATGACTCACAGGTCTTGAAGGGGATATTTAGCTTGTTATAACGAACACCTTTGCATGTCTGTGACTCTCTATGTAATTGTCACTTCCTTCCCTGGAATAGAGGGGGGAATTTTACAGAATAAGAGTAATGTCTGTGATTTTATATTAGGGGGAATACATGTTCTGCTTTAAGTCACTGCACCATGTAAGCAAGATTGACAAATGTAGCCTCAGATGTTCTGCTGTTTTTATTTATCATATGATGTTGCTGTGGTGGAATACTTTTCTTACGAGGTAATGCATATTCAGACAGAGGGAATTCAGTATTACTAAACTCTCTCTTTTATTGCTTGCAGGTTTGTTAATTCACCTTAAGTAAGCACCAAATCTATCTACTTATCTAGCTTGGGCTTGTAATCAGTCATCACTGTAGTATCTAGTCTCTTTTTTAGTCATTTGCTTCTGGACGTGACATTTCTGTACTAGAAATTCCCTGATCATTGTTGCAATTCTGATCCTCAAAGTGCAATCTTTGCAGTATTTGATGTTATGTTGATGAGTGAAGTCTAAATATCTAGAAGAGATAAGTAGAGATGAACAAGTGGTGGTGGCACTTCCAGAAATGCTATGTCAGCTTCATTAGGGATATGAAGTCTTTTCTGTCCCTGTCTTCCTTGGTGGATAATTTGTGCATTTGTACTATATTTATTTCCATATTCAGAGACCCATAAGTAATTCCCAGTTTACCTGTAGCTAATGTCACACTTGTAGAGTTTTTTCAAACGCTGGTCATAGCAAACAAACATCTTGACACAGACTACTCATTACAAAATCCTCCATACTGGTAGAGATGTGTAAATTGCTTACATTAGTCTTTCTTTTCTGACCCTTTTTCTCTATATTTTGTCCTCATTTAGCTGTTCTCACACAATGACATGCACTAAGTGTTCCCTTCAGCATGTGAATGTCAAGATAACCTGAGGCTAAATTATAGCTTGCTAAAGAGGAGCCTTGAACCATGTGATGTTACGCTTCCATTTCCTTTCTTACTCCAGGGGGTTTAGTGACAGCATTTGGCAGAATATCCAGATTCCAGTTTGAGATTTTATTCTTTTATTCACACTCCCGTTTAAGGTGTATGCCATGCTAGTGTGTGTGTTAAACAACATCTGAAGAACTTGGAATACATTAGCATGTTAAATCATATGAAAATGCACAGGGTACCATCTGGGGCTGTGCAAGTTGTAATCTGACAAAACAAGTTGTATTTCAAATCTGTATTTAATGTTTGGAATAAAATCTGTGTGTTGTTCTCAGCTGATTTGGTGAGAACTTTCCTAAACAAAACCCTGCTTCTTCTATTCTCCTTGATGGTGTGATGTTTTGTAAAGGGAATAGAGGTTTCAGATTAAAAAAAAAATCTCCCAGACAAGCTAGTAGCCTTTTTTTTGCTGCCTTTCATTTACATCCTGGAGGAAAGAATACAAAGAAATCACAGACTGTGTTTAGAAGAACCTGGCTGTTTACAGAGGTAATGATTTCTTAGGGTGATATGTTTTATTGGACCACCTGCAGAGGTAGGATAGAGTTAGACAAGGCATTCTTCTTCAGGTCTCAGCAGTAAAAGCCAGACAGCTGGAAGATGGGGGAGACAAATTCCCAGATGTAGGAGACAAATAATTAGCTAGTTATAAGGACATTCTCCCAAAATGTTTTTGTTTGTTTGTTGTTTTGGCTATTCAGTTTAGTTAGTTTTCCCATAGCTGAGTGTGAAACTACTTTTCCTTGTCCATGAGACTCAGCCTTAGACAGTTGGGTTAGGGACAGACATTACACGTAAACTGGGTTAAGTGATCAGAAACTGGTTTAAACCTATAACAGAACATACATTCAATGCACATAAACCAGTTTGAAAATGGCTGAAACTGGTTTGAGATAAACCTGGTTGCATGTAATAGCAGACTTAACTGATTTGGGTCAAATGGGTTTATGCAATGTCTGTCCCAGGCCCCTTGCTGGTTTAAATTAAATCAGAGTCCCCCAGCATCCCAGCATGCTCTCTGCATCATAGCAAGGCTGGCCTCTCCCCTCTGCTCCCTGGCCAGAGCTCCAGCAGAGACTTGCAGGCACAACAGGGTCTGTCTGGCTTTCCCTGCCCTATCCCCCCTCCTCCCTCGCTGCTCAAGCAGAAAATCCCCCCTCCCTCCCTCCCTCCCTCTCATCTCACAGAGCATGGACCCCAGTCCCATGGACCCTAGGCATGTGGTTTGCTAGCTAATGCCGAGAAGCATGTGTGTTTCTCTCCAATTTCACTGGGGTAGACAGACACAACTGTGATTGCTTAGGGATGTTTGGAGTTAATCAACAGGTCAGCTGGTAAGCTATTTAAGAAGCTTGAAGTAATGGAGAGAGGCCATTCCTTTGCTAATCAGATTATAAAGACTGTTATCACTATCAGCCCCCAGCTGGCTTGCTTGCCTGTCAGTTTGCTGCAGACAGTATGACAAAATAGGGAGGGAGATTGAGACGCTCCGTATCAACAACAGGTGCATGTGCAGCCCCCCTACCCACCTTGCCTCAGAGTGCTAGCCCGGGGCTGGGGGCTGGTAACACTCCCATCCTTTGAGCAGCCAGCAGGAAAAAACCTAGGATGGTACAGGCAGACCTCCCTGATAGCAGCCCTGTTGGGGTCTGGCCATTCCCCCCTGAGCTTAGCTCCCTGCGGAAGGGAAGGGAGGGCTGCTCTAGAGCCCCCAGGCACATGCCTGAATTTCCTCAGTCCAGAGAGAATGTCAGTCTGGTTTTATAGATTCATAGATGTTAGGGTTGGAAGGGACCTCAATAGATCATGAAGTCCGACCCCCTGCATAGGCAGACCAGTTCAGCCTACCTAGGTTAGACTAACCTGCAAAGCTTGAATCAGGCTTTTTGGATGTCTGTCCCTAGCCTTGGAGGAAGTAGTATGTCCAATGACCTGGGCAAGCCTTCTTTTTTTTGTGCCAGGATCAGCTTGTTTCATGTTTACAAAAGGGGCTTGACTAAGATACCTACTTTTGCAAAATGCTTTGAGATCTTCAGATAGCAGTGATATATGAGCAGAAAAAATGAAATGTGTTAATTAAGAAGTTGCTCAGCTCCACAGTTTTTTATAGCCTCCATTAAGGCTACGGTTGCAACAAGGGATTAGGGAGCATCATTCAGTTTAATTGGGTCCATATCTGTGTGGATTGATCAAGGGTGGAATACAATGCACAGCTTAACTGAGTAGAGACTATTATGCCTGTGATATTAGATTTTAATATATAGTCAATGATTACAAACACCTGGAAAATGCTGGAGGTTGTCCTAGTGACGATGAATATTATGAGCCTGATTCTATTCTCACTTGTATTGAGGCAAATCTGAAGTAACACCTGATTGATTTCAATGGCTTGTACTGAAATTGGTTCTTCTGTGGCATTTCCAAAGCAGTTTTATGCAATGCATGTGACATAGACGCGATGAACATTGGTGTAGTATGAAGGCCGTACTGGCATTTCTTTGGAAGCTTTTGCTTCCATGTATGGTGGTTACAAGTTCAGGCCAAGAAAATCTTTGACATAAATTTCATAGATTTCATGGATATTAGGGCTGGAAGGGACCTTGCGAGATCATCTGGTCCAGTCCCCTGCCCAAGGGGCAGGAAGTCAGCTGGGGTCAGACCACTCCATCATCATACATTCTCTATGGAAGCAGCAAACCAGCTATGATGTCTGTGTGTCTCTGGATTTGTATACACCCTTCCTCCCTGAAACAGTAGAAGTAACAGAGTATTTAATTTCAGGATTCAGGACCTTACCCAGGGAATGGGATGCACTCTCCAGTCAGATGCTGAGCTGAGCTATCTAAAAGCTCCCTCAGTAAGCAGGAGGTAGGAAAGAAGAACCTATGAAATGGGTTTGATCTAAACTGGGCTATGCCTACCCTCCAAGTTAATCTTTTCTGGTGATTCTCAACCAGGGTGCCATGACACCTTAGGGTGCTGTGAGATGCTTTTGAGGGTTTAAGATCCTTTACATAACAAACCCAAAAGTGCTTCACCAGCCTGCTCCAGGCCAGTCAACCTCCCTAGCAAAGATCCTCACTGACAAACAGGAGCTGGAAAATGTTGAACACTTTGCATAACTTGGGAGCCATCTCTCAAAGAAGGCTAGTATTGATAACGAGATCCAGTATAGGAAACAATGGGTCAGCTCTGCCTTCAGAAGACTAAATCATCGTGTGTTCAATCATTAGGACTCGAACAAAGCTCCTACTATATAAGGCTGTGGTAATCCTAGCTCTTCTCTAGGACTGTGAAGCTTGGGTGACTTACAGGGACCACCTGAAAACCCTGGAATGCCATCCCCAGTGTTGCCTCCAGAAGGTCTTTGGCATAAAGTAGGAGGATCATTGCACAAATGCCAGTGTCCTCACTGATGCTAACATCACTGGTAGGAAGCTCTGATTATTCAACATCTGTTGTGATCAACAAGGCATTGTGTAAGCATGTCTGATGTATTTTTACTGAAACAACTCAGCCAAGGACAAAGGATGTGAGGAGGTCCGAGGAAACGCTTCAATGACACCATCACGGTGAATATTAAGAAGTGTGGCACTGACACCACAAATTGGGAAAAACTAGCTGGGCAGGGCTACGTGGTGATGCTTTGTGAGAGAAGGTGCACCTTACATTGAGGAAAACCATTTCACCCTTGCAGCAGAAAAAAGACAAAAATGGAGGAAGCAAGGCCAAGTAATCTGTGGTCTGATCTTGCCTTTAACCACTACCTGTGGCATTTGCCAGAGAGTCTGTGGCTCTAGGCTTGGTCTTCTTAGCCATCAACAGACTCATCTGTAACTCTTTACTTGACCCATAGGAGTGATCATCCTTGACTATGAGGGATTGCTGCTGCTGCCGGGACACCACATAATATTAGATGTGCAAACACCTGCACAATTCACCAGATAAACCCCGAGATTTCAAATAGGAATCCAGAGTGTCCAATCCTTTGTGATCTGCTGTGATCTTTCTGCGTTCTTTGCAGCAAGAGAATTGTTCTATTATTTTTCTCTAGTCAAGAAATGAGTAAAAGCTAAGAGTTGGCATTTCCTGAAGGGGTCTTGAGTCTAGCAAGGTTGACAACCACTGACCCATTCCTGCTGTGATGGGGCTGCACGAGGGGTGCACAGAGCCTGCAGCCATTTCAGCTGAAACATCCTTGGAGCCCTCTGTGGGCTTAAAGTAGGGTGACCATATGGGACAAGGTGAAATCCTGGACAATGTCAAATCTGGGACACTGCCCCCCTCCCCGAACCTTTCAAGTCTACAGCCTTGCTTCAGACAGAGATGAGGGCAGGGTGGCATGGTGCAACTCCGGTAATACTATTCAGGCAGCCCTTAGTGACCCATTGTACTCTACTTCACAGACCTTAACAATTTTCTTCCCTTTTTAATGGTCATTCCACTAATCAAGCAAAGTTATTTTAGGGCAATTTTGCTGTTAGGGCTTTCTATTTCCCAGCTTGTGCAGCTCCACCTCCCTCCCTGCACCGTGAGCCTGGGACACTTATTTTATTTTTTACTGGCTGGCTGGGACAAGCTTCCAAAACCCAAGACTGTCCCAGACTGGGGTGTATAGTCACCCTAGCTTAAAGGCAAATTTATTTCCATGGAGTGAAGCAGCTGCCAGTGTATAAGGATTAGGGCATTCCTCCTTCTGCTTTGGAAGATCCAGAGGGCAGATCCATGTGTAGTAGGATGTTTTCAGCAGGTTCTGTTTTCTGTGCTTCATAAAGCGTGACTAGCTATAATATGCAAAATAGAAAAAGCCCTATAAGATGGAATATGCAAAAAAGAACCATGTGCCCATCATGCTCTATGGTGTAGAAATCCTCAACAGTATGAGGATGTATGATAAGTATGCATCTTATATGAATAAGATACAGCATTTGCAATGCTGTTGTGGTACTGGAACATCAACTTAAAGCTTCTGCACCAAGTGTATTCTCCTTTGGAAATACTGTGTATGATAATACTCTAAGAAAAAATATAACTATAAGGGGGAAAAAAAAAAAAAAAAGGATTTATAAATATCAACCTATCTCCTGAGTCTAAAGAAAATCTGTTTCATTCTGTCCCTTCAAGATGGCCAGAGCCTTTCCTATCCCTGAACAAAAAAGGATACAAGTAGATCTTTCCCTGAACATTCATTAAATGCTCATCAGGCATAATGTAAATGACAGTGGAGCTTCAAGACATACAAATCATTCTCATGTATTCTCACATCGGATCATTCATTTAAATATATACCTGTCTCTTTTTTTAATGATGCCTTTTCTGTTGCAATAAGAGATGTCTGATTGCTCTTTTCAGGTACAATTTTTTTACCCCCTTTTTAAAAATCATTAACATAATAGAAAGGAGTGACAGTTCTCCATTTAAGTGATGCACAAATAAGACGGAACATTTTTAAAGACATTTACTCTCTTGTTCTGTTAATGGAAATAATTCTTTAAAACAAACTGCCTGAAGTTAAAAGAGCTTGTTTTTCCCCCTCCTCCCCAAATAAACTTTTCTTTATGAGAGAAACCTGAATATAAATGGAATTCTTTTGAGGCTGCAGAAAATGGAGAAAACTAGATAAATTGAATGAAAATGGACTATTAAAAGGAAATTAGGAGCATAAGCTGCTTTTTTGAAAAGGTTCAAACATTAACTCTAAGTCTTTTAAATTGGCTGATTGTTGGCAGAAGAATGAAATGAACTAGGCATGATATACATAAAGCAGACTTGAAATGCATTGCTATTTTCATCAAATGCAATTTGAAAGGGAGGGGAAGAGTATCTCCTAAAAGAAAAATGAGACTGGGAAGAACATCTACATTGTCCAATATGAAAAAATTCATATTACCAATTTAATTTAGAATTGAACTTGCCATTCATCCACACTGAAGCTGCACTATAAATGAAAGCTGATTCTCCTAGCTCTGACCTCCCAGATGTTATTGCAGGGGATAGATTAGTTAAGTGAAGGTCCACTGTGGTGCAGCAAATAGACCCCAGGGACTTTGCTCAGAAATAAGAGCATATGGTCAATTAAAATGTTCCTCTGGAGGTTGTGCAAGGGACCCAAGGGAAATGATTCTTGTTTGTGAGAACTGCAGAGTCTATGTAGTTATTGCCGAGACACTGTTGGCTGTGTACACAGCATTACATCATATGGAGGATACAAGTCCTGAACATAGCCCAGCTCAGAAGGATGAGATGGCCAAGCAAGTTTTAAAGCCTCCTGTGTATATCTCTGTGACAGGGCGCGCCGGGCCTGCCCTCAATATGCCCCCCCACATCCGTCTCTGGGCAACCACCCGCCCACTTTCCTGCCACGTCTTTGATCTTAATTGGATCATTAGCAGGGGTCTGCCCTTCTACTGCCCCTCCACTAGGGGGTGCTGTCTGCGGCTCCTTCCTCCCCAATACCACATCCCATCCTCGCGGATCTCTCGGCCCCTCGCTCATTCTCTCTGGGCCGTCTCACAATTGATATTGTCCCTCACCAGGACTCTGTATGCCCCCCCCACGGGGCTCCCCAATACAGCGCTCCCCACACCCACACTGGGCTCCTAAATATGGCACTCCCCTCTCTGGGCTCACCTTGCCCCTCTCAAGGCTTCTCAGTGTTCTGCTCCCTGCCTAGGCCTCAATACAGCCCCCTCCTTGGGGCTGACCATGCCCAACCTGGGCTCTCCTGCAGCCCCCTGTCGGGGACTCCCAATGCCCAAACTTGGGCTACACCTTAAAATAGCCTGCTCCCTGGGACTGACTGCGCCCAACTTGGGCTTCCCTTGTGGCCCCTCTCAGGCCCCTGGGTGCTGCCCCTCCTGGGCTTCTCAACTGTCACCCCTCTCCTGGGACTGACTATGCCCAACTTGGGCTTCTCATTAAAATGGCCCTCCTTCTAGGGCTCCTCCAAGCTGCCCCCTTCCTGAGGCTTGCTGTGCCCAACTTGGGCTTCTTCAATAGTGCCCCTCTCGGGCTTCTCAGTGCTGCCCCCCCCTTTCAGGGGCTCTCTGAGTCTACCTTGAACCCCCTTCTCAGAGCTTCCCCCTCTCATGGCTATCTCCACTCTGCCCAACTTGGGCTCCCTAATGCTGCACCTCCGCAGATGCCGAACTGCGCCCCTTCCTGGGTGCTAGGGCCCCACACTACTGTGTGTTGCCCCTTAGGGCCCCATGCTACTGTAAGTTGCCCCTGAGGCCTCCTCTACCCCTACAGCCTCACCCAAAGCACTGGGTATTCATAACAACAATAAAGCAAATTCAAGCCTCCTGGCTATAACTGAGGACATAAGCCATCTGGCTGAAACAAAAACAAAGCACAAGCCTAAACAAAAGCATATCGCCTATCGCCCTTTGCCTCACAGCCGCAGCACCTGCCTCCAGCTTTCTTTCTCTCTCTTACTGCAGAGGGAACTCCTCTCCCCCTGGCAGCCAGCAGAGAACTGCCAGCCTGGCCCTGGCTGTGGACTTTATAAGGGCCAGGCCCTGCCCCCTAGGGTCAGCTGACTTCAATGGTTGCCCTGGTAACCTGCAGCTGTGTTTCCTAAACACTGTTAGGGCTCCCCCTCTGCCATTTCCTTGCCTCTGCAGGCACAGGGCACCAGAGTGCTCTGTGACAATCTCCCTGTTCCCGGAGCTGTCTAGCATTATACACAACACACCTATCAGCCACTGAGGATCTTTAGAATACTGTTCCAGGTGTTTCAGATAGGTATAAGATCTCCAGACCTCCTAAACTGGAGAAATAATGCCCCTAAGCCTCCTCCTACTCATAAGCCATCCTAAGGGTTCTAGCTAAGCCAGCTGCATTGCACAGCAGGGACAGCATAGTCCACCCAGCATATTCCAAATCCCTGGAGTGGGTGAAGGGAGTATGAACTTTCCTGGATTCATGTACCAGTATAAGTGTGGGGCGTTGAGGAGACACTATACAGCCAACTGAGATAAAGACCATGGTGTGTTCTGCTTTCCAGCAGGATTCAGTAGTCCTACCTTCTTGGTCTCTACTCTGTGCACTGCCCCCTTAAGATGTTATTTTTCTTCAGCTTTTCTGAACCATGAACTCCAAGTGAAATCTCTGAGGATCTTTCTGCAAACGACATTTTTTCTGTGAAAAAAACTCCTGGGTAAAGAGTGGGCATGTGATGTTTACAATACACCAGACTCCATTGAGTTTGCCTGTTGCTGGTCTCCAGGCCCATACCTATACCCATACCATGTCCTATAATCTTCTTTGCTGTTTGATGTGACAAATCAAAGGACAGCATGCAGGTATTGCATAGCTATGTGTTACACCTGCTGTAAATGCAGTTGCCATTCTGCTTACAAAGAAGGACTGAAGGCTGATCAGTAAAATCAACTCACAAGGCTTCTAACTATTCTCAGAGGGCATGTTTCTATTGTCACTTCCTTCAGCATTAATCTAGAACAAGAAAAGTTATACCAGTGCATTTCAGTGTTAAAGGCATGTGCATACAAACCTGTTACATAGATTTCATAGATTTCATAGACATTAGGGCTGGAAGGGACTTTGGAAGATCATCAAGTCCACTCCCCTACCCCAGGGGCAAGAAGTCAGCTAGAGTCAAAGGATCCCAGCAAGATAAACGTCTATGTGTTTCTTAAAGGAGCCTAGAGTAGGTGCTTGCACCACCTCTGGTGGCAATCTGTTTCAGGTCTTGGGGGCTCAGACTGTAAAGAAATGTTTCCTTATGTCCAGCCTGAAAAGGTCTTGGAGGACTTTGTGACTGTTTGACCTTGTCATCCCATGGGGGGCTCTGGTGGGCAGGCATTCCCCCAGATCCTGATGTACACCCTTTATATACTTATAGGCAGCCACCAGGTCCCCCCTAACCCTGCATTTTTCCAGGCTGAAGAGTCCCATGCCTCTCAGCCTCCCATAATAAGACCTGTCTCCTGCTTCCTGATCATGTGCGTGGCTCTCCTCTGGACTCTGTCAAGCTTCTCCAGATCCTTTTTAAATTGTGGAGCCCAGGATTGGATGCAGTACTCCAGCTGTATCCTTACCAAGGCTGAGTACAGACGGAAGATGACATCCTGGGATTTGCTTGAGAAGCATCTATGGATGCAAGCCAGAGTTTTGCTCACTTTGCTGGCTGCAACATCACATTGGTGGCTCATATTCATCTTGTGGTCAATCATGACCCCTAAGTCCCTTTTGGCCGTGGTGCTAGCAAGCGTAGCACTACAAACCTGTAAGTGTGCTGCAGGTCTTTCTTCCCAAGGTGAAGTACATTGCATTTTTTGGTGTTGAAAGCCTTCAAGTTTTCATCCACCCATTTTCTGAGCCTGTCAAGGTCAGCCTGAAGCACCATTCTGTCCTCAGGTGTAGAATCTTTACCCTAAAGTTTGGTGTCATCGGAGAACTTGGCCAGTCCACTTCTGACACCAATACCCACATCATTGATAAAGATGTTAAAGAATATAGGCCCAAGGACAGAGCCTTGGGGGACCCCAAGGTCACAGCGCACCACGATGATTTACTTCTGTCGACTACCAGACTCTGGGTCTGACCTCGGAGCCAATTCTACAGCCATCAGACTGTGATGTAGTCAAGGCCGCAGCTGGGTAATTTCTCCGTGAGATGATCATGGGACACCAGATCTAAGGCTTTTTTAAAATCAAGATATATGACATCAATCTCTTCTCCCCCGTCCAAGTGATAGGCCTGTAGAAGGAAATGAGATTCATCAGGCAAGATCTACCTGCAACAAATCCAGGCTAGCTATCCCTCAGGATGTTGCCATTAGCCAGTTTGCCAAGAATGGTCTCTTTGATCATTTTTTCCAAGATCTTCCTCAGGATAGAAGTCCAGCTGATAGGCCTGTAGTTTCCCTGGATCTGCTTTCCTCCCTTTCCTGAAGATAGGCACCACATTGGCCTTCGTCCGGTCCTCGGGCATTTCACCAGAATGCCACGAGTTCTCAAAGATCCATGCTAGTGGCTGAGCTATGATGCCTGGCAGCTCCTTAATTACCTTGGGGTGTAAACTGTCCAGGCCAGATGACTTGAAGGTATCCAGCCTCTTAAGGTGTTCCTTCACATGGTCTATATTGATGAAGGGTAACAATTCTTCCTCACCCTGGCCATCTCATTCTGTATTGAGCAGGGCTGTCCCTTAGGACTGGTGAAAAGCTGACACAAAATATCAATTAAGTCAGTTGGCTTTTTTTCTGGACATCGGTTGTCAGTTGTCCCATATGGTTTAGCAGGGGTCCAATGTTACCCTTAATTTTCCTCCAGCTCCCCACATATCTAAAAAGGTCTTTTAATTGTCTTTGATACATGTAGCCAGTTGAAGTTCATTCACAGCATTGGCTTTCCTGGTTCACTCCCTACAGGTCCGGACCAGTGCAGAATACTCCTCCTTTGAGGTGGTTCCAGTCTTCCATCCTTTATAGGCCTTTCTTCTGAGTTGCAGGAGGTCCACTAGTTCCCTGCAGAGGCAAGGGGGCTGCTGTGCCCTTTTGCTGCCTTTCCTCTGAGATGGGATAGACATTGCTTGTGCTTTCAGGATCGCTCCCTTAAGGAGGAACCACCCATCTTCAACTCACTTCTCCTTCGGGTCGTGGTCCCTTAGGGCCTCACCAACAAGCCTCCTGAGCTTGTCAAAGTCAGCTCTCCTGAAGTCAAGGACTTCTGCATTGCTGACTGACTTGCCAGCTTTATGGTGGATGGTGAGGGTGATCAGATCATGGTCACTGTCTCCCAGCTTCTCTTTGATCATTAGGTCACTGACTAGAGCATCCCCCTTTGCCAGTACCAAGTCAAGCAGCGCTTTGCCTCTTGTTGGTCCATAGACTTCTTGAGCCAGATAGAGCTCATCCATGCACATGAGGAAGCTTTGTGATCATTCAAATTCAGCCAAGTGCTCTTTCCACGAGATGTCTGGGTAGCTGAAGTCTCCCCTGACAACCATGATGTGAAAGGGGCAAAGATTTATTACACAACAGCTTTTTATGAAAACTATGCCTGCTTTTGCCTGTTGGGAGGTGAAGGCTGTATCTGAAAGTTTAGTCCTCTTACATACAGACTAGGAAACAGAACCCAGGTCTCCTATATCTTCAGTGAATCCAAAACCGACTGAGCTAGTGGAGAAAAGAGGGGCACAATCCTTATCTGCTCTGGCCATCTCAATGAAAGAAGCTCCAGTGGTTATTTACCGTGTCCTGTGGGGAAGAATGTACCCATATGGTTATGGATATGGGTATATAGATGGTAAATCCCTCCCTCACCTTGCCTCTTGCTAACTAGTTCATCTGCATATAAGTGAAAGGAGAATCAGGTTTGGAGTTATGTATAATATTATATACAAACCTACCATATTGTCTTGTATATTATATGCATTTTCTCCCCCAAATCAGCCCCCCCGCCAAATTGGGGTATATGTCTTAAGCAAGGAAGCTGAGTTTCAGCCTCAAATTGAAGCACCCCATTTGATTCCTGCTCCAAAACCAACTGCCTGGCAGCAGCAGTGACATTTCTTTTCAGGAAGTTGAGAGAGTCCCTTGACTTAATGGCTTGTTATTCTTCACTCCACAGGTGTTAACAAGCATATCTCCTTATTAATGGGCTTGGTATTCCACTAATCAAGCTAACCATTTTTTCTGGCAATCTTGCTGTCTCCTAGCTGCTCCTGGTCGTTTGCAGACCTTTTAGCTCTGTCCTTTCTCTGTGCTTCCATAACTCTGGACATTTTTTTTCTTTATTCTGCCTCCCCTGAAAAAAAGGGCTGTATTTTATTCCAATACATGTTGTACCTGAGAAAATATGGTGCATTCTATGTGAATGCAAACACATGCACATGCTCATGCCCTTAATCTCTCCCTCCCTCCCTCCCCCTCTCTCTCTCACATGCACACATACCTGAATGAAAACTGATTAAGGTAGCAGTGTCTGAACAAGTGTTTTGTTGGTTGGGAGAGCTGCATCTCACTATTCCAATAAACAGTGGTATTTTGTATTAGAAACCAGCTGACTGTCCATCCTGAGCAGCTAATATGGTACAACAGCAATTTCAATTGCTTCAGAAAATAGCTGGAGGTGTAGGCAGTGATGCGGGAACTGAAGCTGTCTGCCTCACTAACTGATCCAGAGTTGTTCTTCCAATCTGAGCTTAAGCCAGCTTGTTTTCTTTGCCATTTTTCCTGTCCTTAATGTTCATAGTGGCTGAGAGGCCAAAATGCCTTCTCTTTGAATGACTAAATGGAATATAATTTATTGACATGGTTTATCAATATAGAGAAATAATACAGTTAAATGATATCCAAATTACTTCCATAAGCTGATGGCTACATAATAAACCATATCTTTTTGTTAATGGACTATTCACTGTATTTTTCCTCTTGTTACTGCTCTCTCTATCTCCAATCCCTCACACTCAAACCCAGCTCAAAGGAAGAGAAGAAGGATGATACCACAGTTAGGGCCCTAGCTTAGGTTTAAAGAAACCCCCATTTGTACCCTTGCTCTGACATTTATTATGGGATGTTGGGAATATTGCTATGGTCAGGGTACACAAAGTACTGCTGACCCCAAAATAGGACTTCAGAGGCATATTTGGCCTGTAAGTCCTAACTTTAGATCATCAAAAGCCTTGCTCAGTTGTTGCTTAACCCTGATAGTACCAATGGGTCAGTAGACTCCTAAGTTATCAACATGAAAGACGTTCTACACACGTCATGGTGTGCATCTTTGCCAGCAGGGAAGTGCCTCAGTCTTGGCAGGGATGAGCCTCTATCTCACAATTAATCAGGGTCTACAAATCTGGCGTTCCTTCACCTAGCTCACCTGAGGGACTTTATCTAGTAGATGTTTTCAGAGCTTACCTACTGCCTCAGCGTTGCAAAATGTATTGGCAGCAGCTGTCATCTTTCAAAAGGTGACTGAAGGGGGAGAAGGGGCACCAAATGCACACAGTAGTTCAGTGGCTGGAGTCATTTGAAGGACTTGAACCTGCATTTCCTATGAGAGTGTACTAATCGCCTGCGTATTTCAGCATTATACCTTTCAGGATTTTAAGGCATGCTCTTGTCCTTGGCACTTCCTTTTACAGCTGCCCTCTCAGGATCCTGATGTCTGTGTATTCTGTTCTGAGAGAGCTGCTTGGTTCAGCGAATGGTATTGGGTGCTTTGGTAATCAAGTCAAGTCTGTGGACTCAATGGCCCAGGCACGTTTGTGAAACTGGGTCTTTCTGCACCTCAGTTCTGCAAAATAGGGCTACTATTTCTTCCCTGCTTCACAGGAATCCTCATGGGATTGCTGTGAGACTAAATCCACAAAGATAAGGAGGTGTTCAAATGGTGTCGTTCCAGTATAGCTCTCAGTCAGAACAGATACGTTTGTTCTGACTGAGAACTATATCGGGACGTGATTCCTCTAGCGAGTCTTCTGCAATGAAGCTTTTCCCCATAGTTTTCATGAAAAACATTTGGAACTGCCTTAGGTGTTGCCCATGTATGTACCCCGAGAACGCTAAACAAATCCATGAGCCCGCAGTGCCTTGGAAATTATTATGGTGGTGAAGGTAAAGAAAATCTTTTAATTGGACCTTCATGGTATTTGCTAACAGGTTTTGCTTCCTTTCCTTGGGAGATCAAGTGTTCCACAAACACGTTGATAAAAAAAGATTTATTGATCATGTTTTATCTTTTTTCATCCCCCATCTGCACTAGCTGATGCATAGCTCAGGAACATAGATTTGTGTCACCCTGGTACCTAGATTTATTACACTGGTGCCTAGATCTGCACTTTTACACACTGGCAGGGAATCAATATGTACAACCCACCAGCTAGTCTTTCTAGTGCTTACAATAACCCTATAGACCAATAAACTGGGAAGCTGTTCGATTTTATTGTTTATTCAGACCAGTAAACTTCCTTACCTTAAATAGTGCTTTCCAATTAATTGAATAATCACAGCTTTTTCAGGACAGGATCTAAGAGAAGCACAGATGAGCCATGTTGACTCTTGCTTTATTCTTGCAGCTGGGTTGATAAATGTTTCATCTGATAATGTTCAGACAGACTGCTGTGTCCATGCAGAGAAATCGATGGATGCTCCAGAGAGGCTCACAGGCCTGTATATAACACTGTCAGTTGCAGGGTCAGGGCCAAAAGTTGTGATCAGCTTGTGTAAGTGAATATCCTTGTGCTATGAGTATGGACAGTGTCTAGCACAATGGTTCCCTTACCCTTGCAGCTGCTACCACAATACTGCTAAATTTACTGCTATCCATGATAACAACATCATTGGCAAAGAGACAAACAGCACAGACAAAGACTGATCTGTAATACGAACACTGAGAAAATATTAATGTACGTTACATGTGGATTCATATAGTTGTCTCCTTATGGAAATCACAGATGGGACAATGATGCTTCATATTTCTATATGATCTTAACCAAGAACTGACTGGTTGTTCACTGCAACTTGGTATTGCAGCTGGATTTAAAAAAAGAGTTAGGAAAACCACAAAGATTAAAACACTGTTTGCCTTCAAAGGCTTGTATGAGATAGATTAAAGGGTCAGTTTGACCTATTTGTGCTCTAGGATTTCTTTTTGAAGGGCAAGGAATAGTCAGGTCAGGTAGAGATCTCGTGCCATACATAAAAATTGCATTACCTGGTGATATTTTACAAGGCATAACAGCACTTGGAGTGCAAAGATGAAGATAAAAAAGCCAACAGAAGCAAGAGTGGAAGACACTACATTAAAATATCAAAAGCCATTGACGAGTAAGGTGTAGTTCAGTGCCTTTCTGGCCCCTTGATGTACTATAACTATCAAGTATTGGAAGATGAAAGCATTTCTTGAGGTTGGGGAACAAACGTTTCTGAGACAAAAGAACTTTCCCAACACTGGACCAAATTCTCTGCTGATGTAAATGGGTGAAGTCCAAATTGTGAGACTTGGGGTAGAGACTTGGGGTATTAATATGAGAAAAGAGTTAGACAGGTGGGAATCTTGTAGTGTTATGAGATCCTTTACTGTCTTTGTGTCTGAACATGTTTGTAAGTTTTAATTTTATTTTCTAGAAAAATTGGTGTAGCTCAGTTGGTAGAGCAACGAGCTGCAGAGTGAAAAGACCTGCGTTTGAGGGTGATTGGTTTCTATTTATCACGTTCGCTTCTGACAAGGCCCACCCAGCCTCCTATCTAATGGGTACTAGGAGCTACCTGGGAATAAAAGGCAGCTGGAGTGTGATGCTGACCACATCACCTTTTTCTCATACAGAGATTAAAGAAACAGTGGAGTACTGGCCCACTGGCCACTGGCCTCTCTAGAGCAATTCAGATAATTAATGTTGAAGATGTTTCCATTTTGCAGCATTTGAAGGCAACCCATTTTAATTATTTTCAAATCTGTGGGAAATTTTTAACTTACCTTTATATAAAAAAGGGCTTAAAAACAGTTTCTGATGTGGTTGGCCATTTTTTGTTTGACCAAAATAGCTTTTCAATAAAAGACATGTTTTGATAACCATTTTGTCACTATATGTTATAAGCTATATTGCATGTGATATTTGTGTTGGCATTTTGATCAAAATGGATGCAAATGTTGCAAAGTATTTAAAAATCATTGAAAAATAGTCCTCTGTGGCAAATTCTTTTTTACCCTTAGAAAAAGACTAGTCATTTCCAGTAATTAGGAGAATACAGGACATTGCTGGTCACACTAACATTGAGGGGCATTTTGCCATTCCTGTCAACGGAGTCAGAATTTGCGCTCACTCTCCTCCCCTGAACACCTTAGCCTAGGAAAACCTGCTCCAATATCTTACGTTACATCAAGTAGAAATATTTAAAATTTGTTCTGTGTTTTACAGTTCTGATTGGCTAGACAAGTCACATGGCCTTACTTCTGTTCTCTGACTGAATGAGCCTGCAAGCACTCCTCTAACTAATTTGAAGGTCACGTTTCAGATCATTTACCACAATCATGTATACCAGTAAACTTGATTCTCTCGCAAATGTAAAGGGGATGGTTGAAGTGAATTTATTTAAATATTAAGTTGCATAGACACTGAAAAAGTTTGCATTATTCACCCTACTCTGGGCACTCCTTCACAAGCCCCAAACATGTAAGTGACTCTTGACATAGTACATACATTATTTTTCATTTCATTGAGCTTCAGAGGACCTTCATGGGTCTAAACGTGGCTATTCTGGGAGACTCTGCTAATAAGTTGCTGCCCTCTACGAGGGAGAGTGGTGGCATGACTCCCTGCTAATCACTCACACAAAAGCCTGGTGCTGCGGCAGCCTCCTTGTGCTCTGCTGCACAGGCCAGTGGTCAGTGGCTGGTCATACCTTCATCTTGTTGAGTCCTCCTTTCTCTCCAGCTCATTGGACAAGGCAGTGTCTGCCACATCTCAACCTACGCTCCGGAAGACCAGGCTGAAGTATTTTGGCTGCCTTCTGAATGGGAGCAGTGCAAAGGAAGGAGACACCTGTGGCCCCATCATGACTACTGACTAGACTTTGGCCATTAATTGACCACAAATACTTCTCTTTCCCTTGCTTTGTCAGTATTGAGGGGGCTTCTGTGACCGATTCTGATGCAATTGTTTCTGTCTAATAATGTTTGTTTTCTCAATAATTTCCTGGAGTATTTTATTTTCTGATAGGAAATCTCTGGCTTCCTCCTCCTGTGGAGAGGGGGCACTGGGCACCCTGTTGGGACTGAAGTGAGCTGCTCCAGGGCTGAAACCAGGATGTACTACAATGGGAGAGCCACAGTGCTTGAACTGAAGCTGTAGCGGACTCCTACCTTCTGTGGTCCGGGTACATATGAGCCTCTCACTCATACACACAGCATCACCCTTGGCCCATTTCAGGAGTAAACCTTCCTTTATTACTCTCTACTGCCCTGAAAGGCTTGGTCAAAAATGCTCCATTTATGGGGCCTGGATCATTGCTAATCTGTCAGTTTTCCTACCGTAACGCCGTGCTTGAAACAGCCACAAACTATCACTCCACATGCTGTTAGCCAGAGGTGCTTTTTGGGGTTTTTTTTCGTTGTCAGAGCTGTTGCTGTTGACACTGTGGCCATGAAGTGATGTCTCGAGTAAGGCTCAGTTTCTAGTTTTCTTTTAATGAAAAGCTTGGTGCATGTAGTGTTTGTACAAAAAAGTGCTGAGGACTGCCTTTCCTTGACGCTGCCTTAGAATTTTTTATGTCCAAGTCCCAATAAAAGCTTTTGATCATGTACCCTCCTGGCCGTGTCAGCTAAGGAATACATGACACAGAGACAACAGTGTGACAATAGACAATGAAAAGCTGCAAAGACACAAAACATGATTCCAGTTCTCTCTACCGAATCTGCACCCCAGACTACGCTCAATTCAATCTGAATGTTTCCCATTGTGAATAGATATGTGAAACGGGAATTTTCATGTAAATTGGTGTCAGCAGCCTTGAAAATAACCAGAGCTTACAGCAGAAAAGAGGGAAGAACAGGCATTTTCAAGGGAAATAAATCTACAGCTTGATGGATGAGCTTTGGGGGAATAAATGGCTCAGCCTGTGAAGATGAAAGTCTTTATTTGTACAGGTACTAAGTTTAAGTAGCTTTTTGATTCAGAGTTTTGAGCTACACAGAAACTGCCTGCATTGCTCTATGTGGAACTTTTAATAATCAGCTTTAAAACAAATGTGAGTCAACCCCAATTACAACCATTTTTAATGAGTACTAGATCAGCCAGGTAAAAACTATGTACCATATTGTGCTACCCATTTTAAGATGAACCTCACAGAGACATCTATAGCTAACTCTGCCTAACAAATGAAGGGAATGATATGTCTCTATTTCATGAGGCAAAAGGGAATAGCAACGGGCAACTGAGTAAGCTGTGTGCGTGCATGTGTGTGTGGCATCAAAAGCACAAAGATAACACTGAGCCTATTAAGCAAACTTACAATTGTATTACAGCCGATGCTGCAATGAGAGCCAAAATGTGATTGGCAAAATATACGTGACATATTGTAAAAGAGATAAAATGATAACAGCTTTTTACTGAATAGCATCTGCAATTCAGTTGGGAAATTAGGGTAGAATGCAACTGTTCTTATAAATCATGAAACAGCATTAGCATCATCAAGAATTTCCTGCCTTAATTTTATAAGTAGGATATTGTTGCTAGTCTTATTTATTTATTAAAGATTTAGAGCCTCAGATTTGTGATTTTGAAGATGCTGGAAAAAAAATCTCCCCAAATATACAATGACAGGTGGGTCAACTTGGGCCACACGATAGAGGTAGAATCCTTCAAATCTTTTGCTTGTTGACAGGAATAAGGAATATGTGTAGTCAGTTGGATCAAATAACTTAACATTTGTTAATTTTGAAATTATGCAGACAAAAGGAACAAGAAGGGAGAGAATGTCTCCATTATCTTGAAATTAGCATAAAGCATTGCTGTTTCCCTTCTCTTACCCACCATTTTCTATCAGTTTCTTCAAAGGCAATTGCAGATGCAGAAAGTATTTTTCTGTTTGGTTTGCTAGGATTAATTCTCAAATTCTATACCTTAATCATCAAACCTTTTTGTAGAGGAAGGTACATTTTTGAAGTCATAGAATGGAAATGGAATGATTGTTACCCATATTTGAAAATAATTACTACTGATACAGGAAATCACTTTCCACATGCAGGGTTCAGGACACATGCCAGGGCGAGTTGGTGTCTATGTTTCCTCCTACTGTCAGGCAAGGTGGTGCAATGATGTTCTGCTGACCATTCTGCTTCCTTGGTAGCAGAGTGCCAAGCTCATCTATCATGGGCTCTATCCTCCCAGGACATAAAGTCCAAGCCAGCAGACTGTATGTGCCACTTAGTGCAGTCCTTGCAGCAGAGTTTGGGATGGCCCACCTTTCTACTGTCTTTTTCAAATGAACCATGCAGAACTTTCTTAGACAGCCCGTTTTCCATGCATATGACGTGGCTGACCCAGGTCATCTGCCTCCGTACTATTGTGGCTTCCACATTTGGCATAGCTGCCAGTCATAGTACTTTGTTGTTGGCGATTTTGTCAGACTGTTTAAAACCCATTATGCTGCATAGGTAGCATTGTTGTAAGCAGTTAAGTTTTTTGATACGGCGATGATAAAGGGAGCAGGTCTCTAATGGGTATAGAAGAGAAGGGAGCACAACAGCTCTGTAAACTTGGTATTTTGCAGACACTTTGACCCCCATATTGTCTGTAGTCTTTTTTGTAGGTGACTGAAAGCTGAGGCAGAAGGTTTTAAGCATGAAGGTTCCTTGTCAATGCTGGTGTCATTAAAAATTGCGCTACCTAGGCAGCAAAAGGACTTGACAGGTGATAGGTTTCTACCAGGAGGTGGTTGGTACAAGACTGTGGTTTCCTTTACATTAATACAGAGGCCAAAAAGGGGCGCAGCATGGGCAAAGGAATTCAGTAAATGTTGCAGGTCATTCTCAGAAAGGGCAACAAATGCTGAGTTGTCAGCATACAGTAGATCCTTTACTTCACTTTGTTGGGGTTTGCTTTTGGCCTTGAATCGGCAGGGGTTTAGAAGTCTGCCATCAAATCGTGTTGTGACAGCAGTAGCTGTAGTAGGTGTGTGCAATACAAATGCATACTAGATTTTTTTAAGTGAAATGTTTAACAAATAGGCCACGGACAGACACTACATTTAGATTGGAAGTTGATCTAATTCCGTAACCATACAGAACTTCAGTGACCGGAGACCAGCATAAGAAAGGTGGAATCAGGTCTAAAATTCACCTGGTTGAGGTACACAGAAATCAAATTGATCTAGGTTAGACCAGTGCATCAAACCTCTGTGTCAGTTCCTCTATCAATTGAAAAGGTATCCTTTGGCATCCCAGTCTCCTTTGTGCCCCCCACTACGACTCCCTTACAGCAAGATACATTAGCACGAGGCCCATGCTTGACTGCTCCAGCTGAGCACCCTGTCCCCTAGCTTTCCCAGAACTGAGCCAATCCCTGTTCCCTGCCCCACCTTCTGCCTCTGGCCACCTGTCAGCTGCAGGCAGGCACTGGGGAGAAGGGAGGTATCTGTGTCCTCTGCATGATCCCTGGGACCTCGTCACCCTGTCATGAGGCACCCCACAATGTACACAGAGACCTGACACTGAGCCCAGGAGAACTCCCATGCTCAGGCAAACTCCATGGACCCCAAGCCTTCTGCACACCCTGCCAGGGATCCCCATGCCCCTGTGCTCTGATATAGTCCCACAGACCCTAACCCTGGCTCCTGCACACTACATCTCAGATGCGAGAGCCAGGCACCCTGCCACCTGGACCCCAGCATTATCCCCACCCAAGCAGGAGCTGGTGTGGGCAGCTTGCCTCTGGTGGGTCAGGATGACAGGGGGAAGAACATCGGGACTGAGGTTACACAGTTGCCCTGTGACCTCCATAGCTTGGCCACTGCTGGCAGATACCCAGGCCATTGACACCTGAGGTGCTGTAAGGCTTTTTCAGCCCACAGCTACAGGGTCATGGAGTACTAGAGTGGGGCAGGGGACACTGAGCATGTAAGCCAGGGCAAGCAGGTTGATACCCCTGGAAAATTCAGGAACAGGTGGGGCATGGCCAGCTGTCTCTGTGTTGCAGGTAGAGGACATTGGAAACTTCCAGGCCAGGGCATAAGGTGTTGCCAGAATCATGGGGTGTCTATTGAAAACCCTTGGAAAGTTTTTAAGGTTGTTGAGGTGGCCAGACCAGTGAAGACCCAGGGGCCACGCCCCGATGCAGTGAGAGGGAGAGCCAAGCACCAGGACCTAAACCTTCATGCACCTTCCACGCCTTCTATGCATCCACCCTACCAGCCTTTCTTCCAGCCTTTCATCCACCCTTTTGCAGCCAGACCCTTACCCACCCATGGATGCCAAGAACCCATGGGCACCACTGTGGATTATGAAAGACCCCCTGTCATCCTCCTCCACTACCCAACTCTGGTCACACTCTGGGACTATGGGTAGATGAATGATTTTGTTGGCATCTGGGGCAAGGAGGAGATCCAGTACCACCTCCAGAAAGGACACCTGAACAGGGATGTCTTCAAGTGCATTGTCCAGAAGATGCAGGTGAAGGGCCACAGAAGGGATTGGGAGCAGTGCTGCACCAAGACAAAATGGATGAAGATTCAGTATAAGCGTGTGCATGATGCTAAGATAAGGTCCAGGGTCTGGAGGCAGACCGTGCCCTTCTATGCATAGCTGTTCCATTTCTTTACCAAGGAGAGAGGTGTCAAGACCCCTGAACACCTACAGCACTACTGGAGGGTGGGAGGAGTCATCAACAGTGACCCCTCTGAAGGAGGAAGCACTGGGAAGCCCTGGGAAGATGGGACAACTGGGTGCCCAGGAGAAGGTCTCTTGGGGTCACAGGGCAAGAAGTCAGATCCTGGAGCCAGCCTACAAGGTATCCACCTCACTGGTGCTGGTCCCTGCATCATCACAGGATGTAGTAACTGAGTTGTACCTACAGCTGGACCGAAGCACCATTGACATCTTTTCAGGCAGGGTTGAGAGCAGGGAGCACAGCACATAGGAGCAGGGAGAAGGCTCTGACACCATGAAAATTGAGACTTGGGACCTGGAGTCTGAGCCTATGCCCTCTGCTTCACAGGACCCCCCAAATCCTGGTCTTTGACCCCATGGATGAGCATGTGAGCCCCAGGACACTGTTTCCCCCACTGCTGCCACAAGTGTCCTGGAGCCCCACTCCTTTTACACTTTGCTGCTCCCCTTCCAAACATGCAGTCAAGTGGCCCAGTCCAGGATGCTTCGTGGGTGCCTCCAGTGAGAGTTGTGGTGACAAGCAGGACATGCCATAGCTCCCGGGTCTCTCTGCTTGGACATGGGCAGTGTAATGCCATGGCAGGTTTGGGCTGGCTGAAGCATAGAGGCATTTACAAGTCATGATAGAGGGTGCTTGCTCTGTGTCTTTTCTGAACATTTAGGGCTGGGCATGGGGGAAGGTCCTCAGTAACATGTCAGGGGGTTGAGGGCATGCTTGGTCAGCCTGCTGGCTTCTGTCAATGCAGGCAACCTGCACGCCCCCTCCCCTCCCTCTGGCCTCAAAAGAGTGAAGGCGTATACTGTTTGCTACCAATCAAACGTAACCCAATTAGAGAATGCTGTGTAATTTAAATCAATTCATCTTCAGGCTTTTTGAACATCTGCATTTAGCCTTATAGAGAGTCTGTTACTTCACTGTATGCTGAATGTGTGACTATCTGTTGAAATAATCCGCTGGTCTTATATACTAATGCTTTTTAAAAGAAAAAGAAATCTAGAAAGGACTAGATATTAAACTGACAGAGATCCATTGACCCCAGTAACTATGGGCTAGCTCCTAAGCTAATATGAATCACTAACTTCAAAGAGGCTCTTTTAATATATATGACCCATGAGTACCAGGCTGTGTGTTATCCAGGACAGTAGAAGAACACAAAACATGACAACGTTGGACACCCAAGGCTGTTTGTGACCTACCATTCAATTGTGTGAGGTCATGTCACCCCAAATCCAGATGTTCTGCTTACAATGCCCATATGCTCTTGATTCATTCTTTTTGTTCTCCTGTCTGTTGGCTCATGCTTTAAACTACCATTTTCTCTTCTCCGGTCTCAAGCACAGGTCAGGATTTATGTGATTCCTGCCAGCCTTCCTCTGGGGTGGTTTGCCTCTGCAAGCTTTCACTGAATCATTGACTGCTTCTGACCTTACCTATTGCTTTTTGCCCGCTGTGCTAAATAATTCAGTTATTATTGCCGTGAGTTTGCTGGGACTGTATGAACTCAGTAAGTGCCCACAGGTAAAAGCCTGTTATTATTAACTCCTTAGGGTGCCATTGTAGTAGCCAGGATCTGAAAGGTTTGCAGCACAGCAACTGCACAGCCAACTGCAGACCTAGCTTTTCTCTAGTGAATTATGGACCCACCAACATCCACCTTTTCTTCCTCACAAGCAAGTTCATTCTTCTCACCACTTACTGGCCTTTAGTGCCTCTGTGTATTAGAGGCATTGAATTTGAAGGGCAGATCTGGCCTTTCTGGACTGTCAGCCCATGCAAAGCTGCTACTCACATGTCAGTAGGCTATTTGATCATTCTGTAGGGTAGATTCAGCTGTCGTGGGGTTGCTTTTCCTTGCTTGCCTACATATTCAAATGTTTACCTTTCCAACCTGAAATTGTTGCACCTGAGATGTGACTTTGCGGACATATTGGTGGATACTACCTAGTCAGCTGTCACCTTCCTTTAACCCTCCTTCTGCCAAAACTTGCCATTGGCATCTGACCTGCTAGGCTTATCCTGCCTGACTGGCTGGTCCATGTCTTTGTTGGGTGAATAAGTTGTGCAAAATCAGGGTCTTACCTTGACTGCTTGTCAGGTCACAGCAAGATGCTGGGAGAACCACAATCTGGCAAACAGCTGTAAAGGGAACGTGTTAACAATATGCAGGAAGAAGTTGGGTTGTAGACTCTGATTCTCCCACATTCCCCAGTAGCAAAACAGAGTCTGGGAGGAACTATTGCTTCTAAAACAGTCAGTCAAAAATCAGGGGAGCAAAAATGGGGCTCAGGGATGCATTTTCTCACATTTCCCATCAAAAGTGAGGATCTGGCCTGTAAGGCTGTGACCCCACATGCAGGCATGTGCAGTCTGTGGTGCCACAAACAATATATGTGGAATGTTAAAATGTGCCCCATGCTGCAAATTTTTAGCGTGGTGGCAAAATTTGCTACTGGGATTTCAAAGTGCAAGTGCAGGTGTGTGCACTGTGGCACAAAGTAGCGGTACAAATTTGTACGATTGCAGGTGCACGCCCCTGCATGTCTGGATGCAGCCTAATCGTTCAGCTACTCCTATAATCTGTGTGTGTCCAAGGTTCCAGTAGGAGAAATCTGACTAAGTGAAAAACAGACAAAAACCGATTGTAATATTTAAGGAAATTGTTTCCTAGTCAAAGCAGTGCTCTGGGCTTTTTTTTTTTTTTTTTTTTGCATTATTCTCAGCATTTCAGACTGCACTTGGGACCCTCCTGCACTTGGGACCCTCAAGTAGCATTTGGCAATGACACTACAAATGTACAAGACCCGTTTAAGAGGAGCCCTGTTCTCTTCCAGGGGGAGCTGTCAGCTACACGATGCCTCCTGACCAAAAAACAAAAATCAAAGCATATTGAAAGACCCCATCATTCTCCCTTGTGCAATATAAAATCTGTTCTAGATTTGCAAGATTGCCTATTCCAATTACTTACTCTGAGCGCCCTCTGGTCTCACTGTTCTGCCTCACAAAATTTGTTTTGTGAATTGCTCAGACCAGAAGTATTTCCTAAAATCTTATAAAGCCAGTCTTCTCGCTCTTTCTTACTTCCCCACAATTCAAGCAAGTGTCATTTTGTTTCATGCCTGCTATGTATCCCTTTCCCTGGGAGATCGGCTATGTGGTCTGCGAGCTGCCTCTGTCTGGAACAGCAATATATTCCACTCTGTGTGTGATGAAGAGCTGAAAGACTGAAGCTTAACTTAAATCCCAAATTATCTTTCAGTGCTTCAGCAATTGTTTCTACATAAACAAAAGGCAAGCCTGTGGATTACTTTTCTCTTACAAGTTTTATTATATATTACAAAGGAGTCCAGGAACAGTCAGTAAGTTGAACTAGAACCAATTCTCATCAGTTGGTATGGTTACGAGGAGTAGAAAATAATTTCCTGTAATTTATCTTAAGATCATTTATGTCGGATACAAACACAGATTAAGCTGAATACCATGGTAATTTCTTCTCCAATTGTGTTAGGAACCATAAGACATTCATTTTTACTTCATAAATAAGGGTTACAGTATGTCATGCTCAGTCAAAGAAGATAAAATGAATCTAATTAAGTGCCATCAGAAGATCACTTTGCTGTTTTTATTGCTGCAATAAAAGTGCCCTTACCTTCTTATTCTTTTAGAAATGACAGAGATTATTATGGAAATAGGATGAGATCAAGTAAGTCTTGCTTGACCTAGACTAGGATATGACAATATCCTTGTGCCAGTGATTGTTGAAGTGAATAAGCAGTTTACAAAAGCTGATGGAATAACGCTCATCAGAGATAGTCTTGCTTTATTAAAATGAATAGAACCATATGCAAACACCGGACAAGTACTTAAATAAACAGCACCAATATTACACTGATCTATCGGTCTCAATGGTGAGCATAGCAAACCAGGTCCAGAGACATTGATTTAAGATTTCTATGGGCATTATGAGCTCTGACCATATAAGTCCTTAATGTACAAGTCAGCAGGTCTGTGAAAAGAACCTTTTAGCAGTAATGTGCATACCAGCATGGCAGGCATTGTGCTTCAGGGAACAGAAGAGCTCTACATGGAAATAAGATCACTGGAAAGCAAATGGGAGAACAGGTGATATGACAACATGCACAATTTAAGTATATGGCTGTATAAAGCAATAGTGTAGTTAAATGATTTTCACTGTCTTGCCAAAGTTCCCTAAACGCTAGAGTAATACCTGATCTGAAAGAAACTTGAGCTGTTTGAAAAATGCTTGAGATTTCTTCTTCCACAGAAAGTTTGGATGCAAATGGAAAAAAAATATTAAAGAAATCATATGCAAAAGATTGTGACATTTTAAAATAGGGAAACAGGATGTTTTCATTTAAAAAAACACAGGCTTTAGTTAACAAATACAAAAAAATGTATCTGGTTTTCAGGATTTGGGGTATTTTGAAGAGAAGTTCACTATTTTCCTAAGAAGTGGATGCTTTTGAAAATCAGTTTTCCTTTTAAAACAGTTTCCATGGAAAATTTTCATGTAGCTCTAAGAAAATTTAAAAGCTCTGATTTCCAACTGAGCTCAAGTTCTCAGTTGGAAATCAGGTCCTTTGAGCCAGGAGACCCTGCATTGGATGAGCACAGGTGGAAGAGGGGTATCCTGTAGGTCCCATTAGTCCCTCCAGTCCCTAAGCATTCCTAGGTTCCTCTGATCTCCCATATCACAGGTCAGTGTTTGAATCACCAAGGTAAAACTAATAGCACCTTCCTAATAACAGCCAAGAGGGAAAGCATCATGGTTAAAGAAGGAGACCAGGTAAGATGGAGGCTTCCTTTGTGAGTCAGGGAGGTGGATGCTATCCTATCAGGTAGGAAGTGAGACCTTGTCTCTCTGTTGTTTTAGCACTTGCACTAAAGGTCACTGGGGAAACTGGAGGTAGTGAGGAGGTTTCTTCATGTAGAATTATAGAAAATTAGGGTTGGAAGGGACCTCAGGAGGTCATCTAGTCCAACCCCCTTCTCAAAACAGGAACATCCCCAACTAGATCATCCCACCCAAAGCTTTGTCTAGCTGGGTCTTAAAAACCTCCAGCAAAACCTTCCACCACCTCCCTGGGTGACCTGTTCCAGTGTTTTACTGCCCTCCTAGTAAGAAAGTGTTTCCTAATACCTAACCTAAACTTCCCTTGCTGCAACTTGAGCCCATTGCTCCTTGTTCTGTCATCTGCCACCACTGAGAACAGTCCAGCTCCATCCTCTTTTGAACCTCTGTTCAGGGAGTTGAAGGCTGCTATTAAATCCCTTCTCAGTCTTCTCTTCTCCAGATGAAATAAGCCTAGTTTCCTCAGTCTCTCCTCAGGAGTTATATTCCCCAGGCCCCAAACTATTTTTGTTGCCCTCTGTTGGCTGGACTCTCTCCAATTTGTCCATATCCTTTCTGTAGTGGGGCTCCAAACTGGACACAGGACTCCGGATGTGGCCTCACCAATGCCAAATACAGCGGAGTAATCCCTTCCGTTGGTCTTCTGCCAATGCTCCTACTAATGCAGCCCAGTATGCCATTAGGCTTCTTTGCATGGTACTGCTCCTACCTGAAACACCTCCTGGTGATGTTGAAATAAATGTCCAGACTTTGCTATGCAATGTCCTCATTCCACTGCTTCTCCATGCAGGAAAGGTCTATTGGAAGACCCTACTCAGAATCCCTGAATGGAAGCAGTGTGCGCCTCCAGAGACAGGAAAAGAAAGCCTGAGAAACTGGTAGGAGCAAACGCCCTGCTCTCTGACTTTTCTAAAAAAAAAGAGAAAGTCTGCATGTGTGCAATAGCCATCTCCAGCTGCCTGTACCAGCCCACTCTGCCTTGTGGGACCCCTGGCTGACCTTCTCCACTGTCAAGGCTCTCCTGAAATCACACTTCTTCTGTGATGGCTCTCACCACACAACCAGACTACGCAGAAGGGTGAGGTGGACAAGTGTGCACCTTAGAGGGAACCTTGGTGGAGAGTTATGGGCCTCGTAGGTAACCGAGGAGCTGTTTCTGGAGGTGTCCAAATGCTTCCCATTGAAATGAAGGGGAGAACTGTACGGTTCTTCAGGGCAAAGTAGAAGGTACCTCTGGGAGCACATTAACTGTGTAAAATCTCCCCACTGAAAGAATAGGAGAATTATGCATGAACACAGGTGAAGTATCCCTGACCTTGATCACATATGCCAGCACCTTGCCAGCAGCCACATGTTACACGTTAGGTGTATAAAGAAGAATTTAACATTAGTGATCACAATCTTCAGGGGAAAATTAAAGCTCAAAGTGGGTCTCCTCAGCTTAAAAATACACATCAGTTTAGAAGCACTTACCAGCTCAACAATGCACAGGCCTCGATGTCATGAAGTCAGACTGTTGTGGAGCTCTCTTCCCCCTCCCCCAGGCTTAGCTGGCTAACATGGTATCTCCTGTAATCTAGTTGCGTCCCCCTCCTCACCCCCATCCTTCTGTTGTTAGCCCCTCGCTTGGGCAATCTGTATTTCCCTACCGGCTTTGTCATCTTTTTTGGATTCACAATCCTAAACATTTACTAATAATAGTCAGTCTGGATGATAGGTAGCATTTGGCCCACTTGAGTGCCAGGGGATGGACTTGTTTACCATTCAATTTAGTGGAAATATTCCTAACGAGTTTAATGATTCCTGGCAATGAGTTTAATAGACCCTGGCACTCGTTCCTGCCATTGGCGGGGGGTCAGACTAGATGGCCTGCTCTAGGCCCCTTCTGACCCTAGATACTATGATACTATGATCCAACTGAACAGTGAGTTCACTGAGGTGGGAGAGTATATCACAAGCACAAAATATTGTCCTTTCTATGTGCTTGACATGAGGGACATAAAGAAAGCCACAGTAAATCTTGTGTTTTAACTGACCAAAAATATAAAAACTAAACAAACTGAAAAACCACTACCCATTTCAGAGCTAGTTTCACTCACTGCTACAAGAATGAGCAAGTACTGCAATTACAGTTTTCCTGTAATGGTATCGTAGTACAGTAAGCATTTCAAAATCTTTATTAGATATTAAACTAAGTCCCTGACCTAGACAGAATTCTCTTGAAACTGCTTCCCCTTCTATGCCCCGAAGCTAACTTTTGTATACGACACATCCAGCACTATTAAGTTGAATGGAAATATGTTTTAGGCTCCGATGTTATGCTCAGATCTTCAGATGATGTAGAACTGACATAGCCTCATTTGGTTCATTGAGAGGAACTACCAAGGGACTGCCCGCACACTGTCATGTGAACGATGTAGCATATTTTGCCTGATGGGATGTGGCTTGTACCTCTGATCCTGGTAGCTAAATTGATTAAAAGAATAATAAATCCTACAGAATTCATCTGTTGAGTCCCTGGGCATGGTAAAGATGACTGAACGCTACATCTCTGCGACGTAGTCCTGAGAAATCCTTGCTCTGTAGCTGTTGTGTTAAATGGTTTCTCCATGCTACAGTGGGTATGTCAGGAGTGTTGTTTTTTCATATGGGCTTAGAAATTTTTTGACACTGGCAGATGCTGCCTTTGCCATTTTGATATTAATTAACCTAGCAGAGACATAAAGTGACCCAAACATCCAGTAATGCTAATTTATTTCATTTCCTGAGCTGGAAATGACAGAGGGTTGAGTTCAGAGGATCCAGCTTGCATGAAAGTTCATGTGCAAGTTGAATATCAAAACTATTGCAAAATAGGACATTTACTGGCATTGAGTCAGGAATTCAGTAATGTCACATTCGAGCTGAAATCCCAGGCTTCCTTAACTCAGTGACAAGTCAGGAAGAAATTTTAAGAGGAACATTTCATGAAAATACATTTTGGCTAAAATAGTCAGATCCTCAGCTGGTGTAAAACTGACATAGCTCCATTAGCTCCCATAGAGATATATTGATTAACATCTGCTGAGAATCTGGCCCTTAGCATTCCTAAGTGAAAGATTTAACCAAGGTGGGTTAAAAAGGGTTGAAAAATGATTTTTCATCCCATTTAAAAAACTCATTTCATGCATTGTTATGTCATCTAGTTTTAAAATTATAGTCCAAGTAGAGGAACTAAAATGTGATACTGATCTGTTAAATCATGCTCTCCCAGGGCAGAAATACACGACTGACCCTTAGCTATTTGTTAGGTCTTTCTACACCATTCAACAGAATTGTATGCAGGGGAGTCATATGAATAGCTATATAACCAGTAAAAGGTATTTGATTGAGAACTATATCACAGTAAATAAATGATGTTGAGATGGCTCAAGCTGTGAAGTTGTGACTGCAGCTTAAATAGCCATTTCTGTTGCCTTGATATAATTGGTGACCTAGTGGAGTCAGCTCTTTGTTGGTAAGCTATATCAACGCTCAGTCTATACTACCTTTCAGTTCATCGTTTCCCAAGAGATTAAAAAGAGTCATAGAAACTGTTTTCTTTTGTTTCATGCCATATATCTCTTTGAAGGCTCCAGTAGTCTCTTCTAAACTCCCACCATGCATTAAAGATTACAAATCAAAATAAGCTGCTCACCCCCAAAATGAAATCACAGGCACAGGGGTAGGTAGGCATAATCTAGTTTATATTTTACTAAGATAAAATACTAAATTCTTTCTTATTTAAGGAGAAGTATGCCACCATCCGTAAAATAATACTGGTTTTCATATATATGTTGGTTTTTTATCCCTCAGACTGTGAATTAATTGCATTTCAATATGCCAAGTGGATGGGGAACGTGATATGATCTCTCATGCTTGGAATTATTGCTTAATCATATTGGCTAGGACTGGAAATGCCTCTTGTGTATGTGCCCATAATGATTTGATTTGCAATAAGATATTGACTAAAGAAATTATTACATTTCAGAAAGGAGAGTTTGGCAATTTCTTTTTTTCTTGTGAATGAACTCAGAGCCCTGGCCATTTCTGTTCTGGCATTGGAGATACCATTCATAGCATGGGGAAGGTCATGAAATAATGCTTTGAGACATCAATGCAACTATGTTACTGTAAGATCTTATAAAAGCTCTGATTTTTTTTGCAGTAGCTGGAAGTGAAAAGTAAGAACTCCCTAGAGCAGTAGAGATAACAGAAGTGAGCTGCAGGTGTCCACACTTGGCAAGGAGGCAAGCAGAAGTGGACATCTTGACAGAAAAAGAGATAAAAATCAGCACAAGACTGGGGCATCTCAGGCATAAATATGGGGGCTACAAGATTTGCTTTTCATAGGGACCTTGGAAGTAACAAGTTTCTCCCATTATCCTGGGCAGTTTCCCTGAGCTGGGCTGATTGCTAAGCCGACCAGCTGGTGTTCTGTCTTAAGACGGGACCTCTCTGAGCTTTTGCCACCAAACACAAATTTGAGTTGTTCTTTCTGCATTGCACCCCACTCGGGCATTGGCCCCTCAGAGCACACAGGCCCAGTCAGCCTGAACACCGAGAGTGACAGCAGACAAGAGGATACCCAAATATTCCCACATGCCTTAAAATAACAGGTTTTTTGCGGGGTGATGCAAGAAGCAAGAGAGATTAATGAGTGAGCGTCTCTGTATCCAGGCCCAACCACTATGCTTATCTCAAAGGTAATTTTGTGAAACCAAAATGCATTGGTTGTTTTGTGTTGGATTGAGACCTCTTCGCCTAAGGGACAGGCAGCACATAAGAACCAGAGTAAAACAGGGACTAACTTGTGACTCTGAGGCCACATCTATCTATGCGCTTAACTGCAGAGTAGACTAATTAGATGCAGAGTAAAGCTTCACCACCAACACATGCTACAGTATTAGGTCACAGTAAACTAATTAATGCCTCAGTAAGATAGTACTGTCAAGTAATTTACTGTGATTAAATGCATGTGTACATGCTGACTGTGGGTGTAAATTGATCCTGGTCAGCCCAAACATCAGGGGGCCAGACTCCTGCCTGCTGCCTAGTCACACGGCTCCACACTTTCAGCACCCATGTGCTCCAGCCATCCCTTCTGGCACGTGATGCTGCCAACCGGACCCCAGGATTGAGTGGCCCTACTATAAACTGTTCTGCCCCAGCTCATATTGATGCTATTCTGGGTATGCATGTAGACGCTATGCTTGGGAGTAGTTTACTCTGCTGCTCAAACTCAAACTGCTCCAGAGTTTATTGTTTGAAATTAATTGCAGGAGTAGATGGACGCTGAGGACAAGGCCCTCCCTTGGTGTGGCTGTGGTGGTTGGCACGATAAGGGAAGAAGAGGAAGTTCCATTCAACCACGATATTCACCAAATATATCTGTGAAGATCAAGAGTTGGACGAACATAGTGTGAAAACTCACCAGAACAATCTGGGATGCCACTGCGGGAGTACTCTGCACCTGTGCTATGGCACTAGTTTTCTCAATGGCCAAGTACTGTGCCCTTGTCTGGGCTGCTAGCACTCATACCAAATCTGTAGATGTCCAGCTAAATTCTGCTATCACCAGAACCCTGAAATCTGTACTAATTCAATGGTTACCGTACTGGCCAATATTGCTCCTGCAGACATTTGCTGTGACAAAGTTACTTGCAGAGAGGTCATCAGCATGAATGACAACTCAGACCTCCATCGAGATTTAAAGAACCTCCCAGCTCACCACTTGGTCGCCGAGGAACCCTTTGTGTACAGGCCCTTGTAGGACACAACAGTGCAGCAGCTTGGAGGAAAACATGCAATGAGGCCACCTTTCAGAATAAATATCTAATTTCTGACTTAACAATAAAGCCTCCTAGTTTTGACCTTCTGCGAAAAACATGGAAGGTTGTAAATTGGATCCAAACTGGGCATGGCTGCTGTGGTCACTGATGCACAGATGGTGTATTAGGAGTTCTGCAGAATGTGACTGTGGCAACCCTGAGCAAACTCTGGACCACATATTTGATGATGACATTGCAGAGATTCGTTCTCTTTCCTCAGCAGGATTACATCGGTTAACTAACCTTAAACTGGACTTAAAACTGTTGTTCCAAGTAAGCCATATGCAAGAAGACGACTCATCTAATTCTCACTGGCAGCTGCTGTCCCCTGTGCCTGGCCTGAAGTCTGAATAGGCAACGCAGGGCAGCCAGTACAGCTTCTGGGCCCCATCTTCATGGCCCCATTCAAGCACCTCAGGCAACTGGTGATCAAATTCTTTATACATAAATGGATAGTTTATCTAAAAGAAGCTAGCCCTTTAAGAAACGGGGGTCTTTCTCTTCTTTCTCTTGCACACGATCACTAGTAATAGAAGTTCTATGAACTAAATTGCCCTGAACAACCCCATTGCCTTTGACTATTGTCTTCATTCTCACCCCTATGACCCTACTGGCCTCAATATAGAGAGAGTCAGACGCTTACAAAGCCCCAGTGATATTGCTGTTCATTTTAAGCACTTTATAGATAAGGGTCCCCTTTGAGGTCAACAATAGGTAAAACATTGGTCCAAAGAGGAAAAATGGACTCTGGGATAGTGTATGGGCTCAAGTGAATGCAATGCATTTCACTGCCATGAGTCCATCAGCTACGTCCTACGATAAGGCTTGGCCCTCAAAGTATGAGGTACCTGCCTCCCATTGATATCAGCTGGACTGAAATCCTTGGGAACTAATTGCCCAAAAAGCTTTCAGGATGTTGCTCTTATCTCCCCTTTTAGTGATGATGAAGAATAAAATGGCAGACACTTGGTCAGCAGTGTCATGGCAGCTCAAAGGAAGATGGGTACAGGTTTGATGCGTGATGGCATCAGGTACAGGAAATAGCAGTGTTTCCCCACATTGTCTGGTCTATATTGTGGTGACAGTCATGAGCAGCACAAACAGTGGAACCTGGTTTTAATTAATTTAATCTTTAAATATGTTTGGTAGAGTTACATTGCTGAACACATGTAAAAAATTACATGCATCTCAGCTACACGTTTGCACATGGGCATTTGTTCCAATATACAGAAAATGCCTTGTGCACTGTTGACAATCTATGCTCTTCCCATGAAGCAGAAGCAAGGTTGCACTCACAATAATAATATATACCAGAAACATCTCAGGGCCCCTGTATATGAGCACATAAGGGCTCAGTGGGATCTAATGTGTGATCCACAAAATCGTGCCTCCTGCCATGCCCCATGTGCGTAGAAGGTGTGATTGCAGAATCGTGCATTATATCCCATCACACCTTATTCCTGGTCTCCCCCAGCACCAGCAAGGAGCAAGCCCCTGCAGCTGGGAGCCCATCAAAGCAACCCCAGGACTGGGAGACTGTGGCAGCTGTGCTTTGCACCTGCAGCTGCAGGATTCTGGGTCCTGGCAGCCATGGATCGCTGCAGAGACCTAGAGTTGGCAGGTGCTGGGGCTGAGAGCACCCTCGGTTGCAGGACTCCCCGGAGCTTTTTATGATGCGATAGCTACACTGCACATGTAGCTGGCATAAGCTCATTGCACAATACCTGTAATGTGTAGAGGGGACCCTAGTACTGGGGGAAAAAGGCTGAGCTGAGATTCTGACATTTTATTGCTCAACATGATATATTAATAGGCATACGAGTATTACAGTAGCACCTCAAAGTCCTAATAAAATATGAGTCTGATTTTCTAAGCACTGAACACAACACATAATGAGATACCATCCTGCTCCAAGTGCTGAAGGGATGAAGTGAGCTGACCAAGGCTAGACAGTAGGTTGGTGGCACAGCTGAGAAGAGCTGCCACGGGTGCTCTATCCAGCAGCCATGCTGTTTTGTCCGCGTGCAATTAATATCCTATTTTATATAGCTCAGGTGTTCACACAATCAGTGAGATTATCATTTAAAGTATAAGAAGAAGGAAACTGCTATGCTTTGCCTATCTCTAAGCTTAGTATACGTCCTCACACATGCTGTGTTAGACAACAGAAAAAAAACACATCAAGAAAAACCACAGCTGGATTTATTTCCTGCCTTGCAATTTGTAATAATTTTGAATGCAAGGTAATGTGATTGGGAGATTAGAGAAAGAATCTGTAATTGTAAGATACCATATCTTTTGTAGCCCAAAGCATTTTCTAAAATAAAGCAACCTGATTAGATGAAAGACAAAAGAAGCTCAAGAAGAGTACAGGCCAATGCCATTTCTAAGTGAATTCTAACCCCTGCCTTTTAGCTAAGGAGACACTATATAGATATGGATAAAACCAAGAAAAGATGAGCAGGCAATAAGCAACAAAATCAGACAAAATCATTTAAATTGTCTGAAATCACAATAGTTATTTTAAACCTGACAACTCCCATCCCTCGTACTCTGGACTAAGAGGCATAAGACCTCTCTCTAAGTGTTGCTGTCCCTAGCATCATGCTGGGGTCCTAACCAGGTCAAGCTTCCTCATGCTGCCACATCCAGATCTGTTAGGAAATACCTGGTCCCTGGGAAATGGACTAGGGCCTCTCATTTGTTTCACGTAGGCCCCAAACAGACATTAAGTTATGCCAACTCTTGGCTGTGAGGCACACATGTCAGATTTAACTCGGGCCTATAGGTGGGAAGCTCTTGGTATGATAGCAACCAATCACTTAATGCTTAGGATGAGAATAATGGTCCTCAGTAAATTGAACCAAGGCATAGAGGAGGTGTGCTGAATATGTTCACCCACCTTTGCCCAGGATATGGCTCACTCCTTCATTGTACATTCCATTTTTCAGAGTGTGTCTCTTCCCCAGGTCTCTTGCCTCCTCCTAAATGCAGATACGTTTGCTGAAACAGCTTCCGTTCCTTCAGATGGGCAGAACATCTTCTTCTGCTTGGCTGCCTGAAATGATCATTTCTGCTCCACAGTTGGAGCGTCTCTGGACTAAAGATGAAGTCAGCGGTAGAAGTGGTAGGGGGCAGCCTCTGTGTGTCGTGTGCAAGCAGAACGGAGGCAGATAGGGCAGGAAGCAGAAAACAGAGAAACAGATGAGGCAGGGAAAGGGGATTAGAGAGGTACTAGGGCAGGGCACAGGGCTTAATTTGTGGCATTCCTGCCAAAAGGTTTGCTCCCTAGTGGGTTAAGTAGTCTCTGACTTTTTTCATACCTTTTTTTCTACTGTTTCTTCCTTCCTATTTGATTTTTCAGCTGTCAAGTAGGATGGCATACTATAGGAGAGAAGGACTATTTCCCAAGTAAGGCTCCTCACATATTCTTCAGCACCTCTACCTGACAGCCAGCGAAGCACCTTCCATGCTAGGACGTGTTCTAAGATTTTCATCAAAACTGTTCCAGTTATGTTGTTTTCAAGAGATGTCGACAAGCATTGATTTTCCTAAAGATTAGGCTCATATTTTCAAATGTGGTCGGTAACCTGGGATACCTAGTTCGGTAAGTGTTTGGCTTGTTTGAATGAGGAACTACCGATGCCTTGGACTTCAGCTAGAGCTATGGGGAGTCTTCACTTTCAGCCCAAGGTATCTCAAGCTCGGTCACCAAACACGGTGGCCTCTGAAACCAAGGCTCTGGTAGAGTAAAGGGGCATGTTGTGGTACCATTAGATTGCTTCACTTTACTTCAAAAAAAATCTTACCTACTTCTTGGAAAGAACTAATTAGGCTTATCTCCTCTGTCATAGGCGACCATGAACATGATCTAATTACCCGATCCTGTTAGTTCAGATACTGCACTGAAGTGGCATATTAGAAGCAGCTGAAGGGCAGAAAAGCCCGTAGCACTTTCTGCAGTCTGCAGTGCTTTCTCTTCACATGGTCAGTGATTCTTTTCAGATCATCCCTGAAAGCTTGTTCTTCACTCCCCACCATCCAGCATGCCTCTCTTCTACTGTGCTCAGCTCATAGAGGCTGCCCAGTACAGTTGCAACAGGTAAGCAGGATTCAGTCAGCCAAACACTCCTCAGAGTGCCATACCACCTGCTTAGCTATCCTCAGAGTGGTTCCTCCACTGCCTACCAGACACCAGACACCTACCAGACACCTCTCCAAAAACATACTCTGTAATAGGGTGGCCTGTCCCCTGCAGAGGGGCAGCCAGCCCGGGTGAGTAGCTGCAGCTCTGGGGAGGCTGCTGATCAGGGAGTGGCTCACTGGGAGCTTAAAAACCCCAGAGAGAAGAGTGGTGGGGTAGCAAAATGAAGGAACAGTTGTGAGCCTGAACAACTGTTGGGCCAGACTGCTGCCACCGGGGCCTGATCTGGGACATTAACCAATAAAACAAGCAAAGCAAATGTTGTTGTCAAGTGGTGGACTGGCTGAATAGCTCCTCAGGTGGCAAGAGGCTGCCTGGAGAAGTCCACAGGTGATGCGACCTGACTATATACCCTCACAAACCCTGGGCTTCGGGACGGTATCAGCTTCTAAAGGTCAAGTCTACGGGATATATCCTTTTCCTTTTGTTTCGATACTGTTGTATACATAAACAAGAAAAACATGAAGCGAAAGCCGTGTTATAGTCCTACTTATTCTTGACCTCAACCCACTGGGTCATGGCATGCAGATACCTGTAATAGGGTGAATCTGATATGCCTGAGTCGGCCTAGTGAAGTGGGTGGGAGATTATCCGTTGACTTCCATGGACATAGGATCAAACCAGACATCTCTGTGTCTCTGAATCGCTCTGGGGGAGAAAGTTAATATGGGGTTTCTGAAGTTCCTGGCTTTTGCGGATTTAACGGCTGCTCTTGCTGTTTCTTTAACATACGTTTTCCCCTTTAATAAGTGACACCTACAATTTGAGAAGCTATAAAAATGAATATAGATGAGATATTAGAGGGATGCCTTCTGGAGAAGGTGTGAACGAATCGGTTCTTACAGCTTTAAATGCATCTTAAAACTGCTTTTATCTGTGCTCTCTGTACTCATCCCAGACAAATTGATTCATTGACAAAATTGGTCATTTAAATTCAAAAGCTCCAGTTCCTTCTAATATTCTGGATTGCCATGGATTTATGTAGTTATGTATCTATATCACTAGGTGTATTTTAGGTTTTTTAAACATGATATATACTATTTCTTCAAACCCATATTTTGAATAACATTTTTTACCTCATTATATGTAAGATATCTGGAAATGGTGCCTGTAATATTCAAGAGCAGTTTAGGTCATCTGTATGGTTATCTTGCCAAATGTCTGGTTTGAATATAATTAAATTGAACATGAGGGATTCTTCACAGAAGGAAGTATTTAAGGAACCCAGTTGGTTTCTACTTCGGGGTATGGTTCGTATATGTTACTTTGATCAGGGAGCATGTGTGTGAGGAAGACCACTGGTGGTTGAGCTGGTGTTTCCACATATCTCTTACACAGCAACATAGAAAATGAGGGTTGAAGGGACCTCAGGAGGTGATCTAGTCCAACCCCCTGCTCAAAGCAGGACCATCCCCAACTAGATCATCCCAGCCAACTGTATCATTCAAATTCATACCTCATCCATACTTCGTGAGAAGCAGGCAGTGTCTACAATGAAGTGGGGCTGAGTAGAGTCAACCCCTGTGAAGATGAAAAGAGAGCTTCTTATAGTAGGAGCTTGTCACCCTCCAAACACTGGAAACATGGTTGGCATTTCAGGCCTCTTTGTATTGAAGCTTCAGTAGCTTCACCTTTGAGTCTATTGAACCAAGGCAAACCCAAGGCATAATTTAGACCCTCTCCCATGCTAGGTGTCTGCCCTTTGCAGTGACCATGGTAACCAAATTGTCAGATTGGTCACCTGCCTGATAGCAGAGTTTGGGACGAGATAGAGACGGCATTCTGCTACCACCCCACAGACTCCAAATAGGTTCTCAAACTAGTATTGATGCTGACCTCAAGCACACCACTGGAGAGCATGGGATGACTGGCAAGCCTTCACTGTAGGCAATAAGTAGATGGGTAAATCCACTTATGACCTATCCCCCCTGGTCAGATACAGATGTGCAGGCATGTGCAGTTTTTGGTGCTGCGCATGTTTTAGCAGAACCACAAACCACACACCCAGCACATTGAATTGGAAAACCTGGTAGAAAAAGAAATGGTGTGAAAAAAAGCAGTGTGGCACGTACCCCAGGAGCATGCGCTGGCAGACATGGAGGCTCAGTCCTCCAGGGAGATGCCCTGGCTATCAGCCAAACTATCTCCCCTCCTTTAGTTCTGCCCCAGCTTCCCCAGCACACAGAATCTGGAAGAAGCAGGGAAAGAGCAATTTCCCCGAAGCAGGGCATTTTCCCCTGCACCAAAGCACATGTGCAGGGCATGCACAAAGGCAAAAAGTAGTGGCACAAATTTGTGTCACTACTATTTTTGATGCTGCAAGTGCACTCTGTTGCATGTGGGGTTGTGCCTCCTGGGTGGTAATGTTTGCCCAAGTACCAGAGAGGCCACCAGAACCTGATAGGTGAGAGAGAGTGCAGTACTGTGGGATACCTATTACCTGGCAGATATACAGCTTTTCCTCAAAAATCAGCCATCCAAAAGTACAGTGCTCCTCTTAAGTGAGGAAGCTGATTTTCTATGGTGGAATAGAGGAGTGGAAGTATAGAGACTCTGTGAAATGACTGCCATGCTTGCCCCCTGCTAGCCTCAGGGGGCACATCCACGCATGCAAGCATGTGCGTTTGCAGCAGCTCAAATAGAAGTTGTGCAAATTTGAGCCTGAAAATACCACCAAATCCATGTTCTTCTACAATTAAAACATCAGACCACTCTACACATGTGCGTGCAAACACACACACACACACACACACACACACAATGTTAAAGCAATTTGGAAGCCTACCAGTGTCTCTATCACCATGATAAAATAACTTCTAAATACTTATATCTGTTGATGTGTGCTTTTGGTTTTCTTCGCACATGATGGGTATGCAATGGGGGATGTAGTATTTGCAGGAAGGCGGTGGGAAGGGGTGTGGAGGAAAGTAGGTGGGTGTGTGGGTGTGTGTAGAAGGAGGTGGGTTGGTGTATGGCTAGGTGTGGGGCAATTGCTGGAGGGACTGTTGGTTTGAGTGACCTTGTGGGGGGGGGCTGCTCAGGAAGGGTGGGTCCCTTGGGCCCGCAGGGTGCAGCCCCCCCCAGCACATGGCATGCGCCCCTTGCAGGGCCCCACCTCCCCCCTGGAGGGCCACAGCCCCCATGCACAGGGTCCCAGACACCCTGCAGGGCCAAAGCCCCCCAGCGTAGGGCCCATAACTTACCTTCTGCAGCAGCAGCAGCAGGAGTGGGGGGCTCTGAGTCTGCTGCTGCCAGCTCCCAGATCTCAGGAACCACATGCTGAGCCCAATTGGGTCCTGCTGGCCCTGGGGTTCCTCTGCTACCCAGCCGGGCCAGTCACATGGTGGCAGGACCCAGCTTGGCACATGGGGACTCTGCTGCTCAGCCAGGCGGGTCCCATGGCGCGCAATCCCTGTGTACCATGGGACCGGGCCAGCTGGGCAGCACAAGTAGCCCCAGGGCTGGCAGGACCCGGCTGGGCTCAGCACATGGTGCCCATATGCTGCACTGGGTCATGCTGCCATGGGACTGGCCCGGCCAGGTTGCAGAGTAGCCCCAGGGCCAGCAGGACCTGGCTGAGCTCAGTGCACAGTCCCCATGTGCTGTGCTGGGTCCCACCTTTGCCCCGCTGTGCCTGCAGAGAGGTGGCGCATGGTGGGACCTGGCCAAGCCCCATGCAGCTTGCCAGTTGGGCTTTGTACTAGAGCAGGTCACACAGCTCTGGGACGCACAGCTCATATGTACACCTCCTGGAGCCGTGCATCCACTCCAGTGCAAAGCTGGACAAGCTAGCCACATCAGTCTGGGCTGGGTCCCTTTGCATGCCACCAGCTTCACCATGGCTGCTCTGGCCACTTGCCACCCGCAACCCTGGAGACATCCCACTTGCCACTCCCCATAGCCCCGACAACCCCCTTCACTCCCAACACCCCTCCAACATCCTCCTGCCACCCCCCACACACACTCACACCCACACCCACCCTCATCCATACCCCCCACCTCTGCCCCCATTCTCTAACTCACCTTGGGCAGAGGTGGGGCAGCAGGAGCACCAAAAAGATGCTCTGGCCAAAACCAAAGCGTCTCTTCTCGAGGACTGACTCCTGTGTTTCCTCCAGGCATGGTCCAGCATGCCTTGCTCCAATGTTCTCCAGAGTGGGTTTTTTGACTCCTGGATATCCAGGGGTCTAATTTTGTCCCTGTGCTGCAAACTTGCAGTGCAAGGAACATTTTTTCATTCCTGCATGTGCCTCTTGCCCCATCTCAAAGGGGTTTGAGATGGGGCAAGAGGCACGTGTGCACTTGTATGGACATGCCCAGGGAGGGAGGGGACAGAATTCGTCCTTCAGGGGTAGGGTTACATTGCTGATCATTTCACAACCCAATTTGCCAGGTGCTGTGAGAGAGAGGGTTAACATTTTAGTTTTTCGCTGTGCAGTCCCAGTCGGGATTCAGCCATGTGGCTAGGACCTCTTACAGTGAGAATTCAGCCACAAGTCTAAAAAAGTCTCTTTTTTCTTCCTTCTGTCTTTCCAAAATAAGGTGTGGGTCTTATTTGTGGGGGGGTAGTCTGTAAGAATATCAAAATCAAGCCCAATTTGACTAATAAGCATTAACTTTCAATGAGTCTGTTGTGCCTATGTACTTCATTAGTGAACTTACAGCTATGAAAACTTAACTGTCATAGCTGTATCACTCTACTTTAATTACTGTATGTGACTTTGTAATTTTAATTATGCAATTATTACAATATTAAAGGCCACAATTACCTTTTAAATCTTCCTGAGAATACACTTTTATTACATTTTTATTACATTGTAATGATATGGTATTTTATTATTCTTTAGAAATAATTTTATGATTACATACTTTTAATATATGACCTATTTTACTATACGAGCATGTTACCCTGCAATCATGCTAATCATCCTTAATATGCAGTGGCGGGTGAATGCCCAGGACACTCTGAAGGATAGTGCTGATAGATTACCCAAGGAAGCAACCAACAAAAATATAGGTGCAACTCCTGTCCCCAAATTCCATGTGGTTATCAATTGACACATTTCTAATATGAATATAAGAAAAGTCAGTTCAAAATTAGATGCTATTGATGCAACGAGGCTATTTTGAAAGACTCAGATTTGATTCATGCGGTAATTCAAGTATAAGGGTTTAGAATTGCTTGGGAGGGGGAAATTGAGTTTTAGGGTTCATCTCTGAGACCCACAACAGACTAAATTAGGAGCAACTCCATTATAAGTGACCAGTGTAAAACCTGTATGAAATCCAAGACTGGTTTGTGATCAGAATGAAGCCTCTATTAATTATTGGTACGAAAATCCAGAGAAGATGTTGTTTTCCTTAAACCCAAGGAAGATGGAAAGTCCATTATGAATATGAGAATTTGAAGAAGGAGGGTGGCTTTAAAAACATTTTCTGAGGTCATTTCCTCTTATATTTTGTGTCAAGGACAGGTTTGTATGTGTGTACTGTTTTCATTCATGTGTTTTCTTTTATGCTTTTCTTTGATTTTTTTTTACTAGGTAAATACTGTCCTAGTTTTTTTTTCTTGTGTTAATGTTTTCCATTGTTCTTTAGACTTTGATATTGCATATAAAAACATTCAGCCTTTGTTTCACTTTGCCCTTGAGATCTGTTAATTTTAGTTTAAGAAACATAAGATGACTAATCTTGTTTTGCTGTGATGAACAGAAAACAGAGGGGAGATGTGAGGGAAGCATGTTTCCACACTACCTGAAAGAGCTACTAATAACTTGGAAGATGAAGTTATAACAATATAAATTGTTTCACCAAAAGAAACTTCCATAAATACCTTGTAGCAGCATTGGAGATCATTTTTCTACTGTGTGAAGCAATTTAGGGTGGGTGGAAATAAGTTGTAATGGAGATATATGTCCATGAAGTGAACAGTACAACACAGGACCATAATGGTTTAGGCTCTATGGGCCATAGGATTCAATGGAGTTATGCCAATTTATATCAGTAGATACTCACATTATTTGCTCTTAATCCAAAATTAGGTAAAGTATACCTAGATGTGAGGATGTCTTTATTATAGCATCTTTATTATATTATGCTTAACATTATTATACTATGCTTTATTAATTTTCTTGTAATGTTAGCATGTACATTTCTACAATGCAAGTAATTACCAGCATTTACAGTCCTAGCTATATTTGATCCATAATACGTCCATAGGATAAGCCTAATAAATTGATGAACATTTAACTGAAACTCATATATTTATGAATATTTGTCACGCTGGGAGGAATTTTTAAAAGTCCCTACATGATTTAGGAGCAAAAATACAACAGACTCTAAGTGAAAATGTGCTTTAGTTTCCCTGGGTGCTTTGGAAAATTTGACCCATCACCTCTTACTGTCTGAACACAGATAATATAAATACTCTATAACTATGAAAATAGTGTGTGCTGGGATCATGCCCTACGCTACCTCCATGTGGCTCCACATGCTGGGATTGCACACCAGGATCAGGCCATAGAGCCCTGTACCACTTCTGTCTGGCTCTGCATGCTGGGATTGGGCCCCACATGCTGGGATCAGGCCCTGGGCACCCACTCCAGTGCACAGAACCCTATTATCCAGCCCAGGGGACTCTGTACTGGTCTGGAAATTTGGGGGTGCCACTGTTCCCCCACTGCCAAATGTTTGGATATGTGGGGAGTCCCACAGGCCAAATCACATGACCCTGGGAGCCAGATCTGGGCCAAAGGCTGAGGACCCCCAAGCTAGAGGAACCAGTGCATTACAATAGTTAAAAATGAAAGTAAACAATAATTTGTTTCTCCTGTGTCTATTGAGTAGTAGTGTTTATATTATATCACTCATATTTCCTAGGTCACATCCCACTGTAACTCTTGACTGGTAAAGTAATCTCTGGCTCTATCTATAGCTATATTTATATATTTATAATAATCCTTATCTACAAATACGCTGTTCACCTCTTAATGCAACTTTTGTAAATGCTATCTTAAATTACATAATGTAGTATGATAGTGTAGCCAAGACGTAGAAATTAATACTTTGAGCATTAATCCAAATCGTGTAGTGCAATAATGGTCACACTTCAGCTCCAACCATTCTTTTAAAGCCAAATAGAAACTACATGTCAAGACCTGATTGATAATATCCTGCAATGCTTTTCTTACTCAGTGTCACAGCTAGCATATAGAGTAGGGCAGCTAACATCCATATCTTTGAAAGCTATGTTTAAAAGCAGAATAGATTGCATGATGTTTCATTTACTCCCTTTGATCACAACACAGGATGTGACTTGCCCCATATACTGCTCTTTCTTTTCCCTAAGATGATGACAGAATTCTCAAACACTGAAGACTGTTAGCAAGGAGAAACCAAACAATAATGGGATCACATGCTATAACATAAGGAGTTAGTATTTGGAGGGGATCATTTGATATTATTGGCTCTTTAAAAAGGTTTCATTTTTACACCAAAATATCATTATAAGTACTTTGCTGTGGAAAAAGATGGGGAGTTTGCTATAGGGTAACAAGCTACCATTTACAGGGGGGAGGGGGAAATCAGGAGTCCTTTATGACTTATATGAAGTTTGATTTCCATTGTGAAATTGTCTGATGTTTCCTTTCATCCTTTCCTAACCTGTTGACTTTATGCAACAAGTCATAAAGAAGGGTGAGATATCGGTTAATGAGGACATTTTTTGACAAAAAGAAAGGGTGACTGATAAAATATGAAAATGTAATTTTTTTAATATAATCCCCATGATACTAATGGTGTCTGTGTACCTGGAGATCTATAATATATTTAGTTTCACAATAACTTGTAAGGTAGGTAGGAAAGCATTATCCCCATTTTGTAGACGGGGAACTGAGGTACATGGAGAATAAAGGACTTCTCAAAAGTTCTCACAGGTAGTTTGTGAGATAGTAGGAACTTTAACTGGACTTCTAACTCTTTGGCTAGTATCCTAGTCACTAGATATTGTCTGGTCTAACCTTTTCCAGATAGCATAGATATTACTTTATCCAAGGCTTATGGGGTCTTTATGTTGACTTCAGTGGACATTGACTCTGATTCTAAGAGCAGACATTTGGATTTTTATGCAGTCCCCTCACAGCCCCACAGCTGCACTGAGTCCCTGAGAAACTTGTGTATATTAGGGGTGTGCGAAAGCAGTCCCTATTCAATTCAGATTTGGATTGGGCCTGAATCAGGGACAGTGATTCGATTCGTTGATTCCGAATCTAAATTTAAAGATTTGATGCTGATGCAGAGAATCAGCGATTTGGACATAGACACAGCTTTAAAAAATGTTTCTACATACCTTGAGGGAGCAAGCACGGCTCATGATTTCTGAGATGCTGGGGCACATGAAGCATCCCACAGGAGTGCGGGAAGGGGTCCTCCATGTGCTCAGAGGCAAACCTGGAAGTGGACCATACTTCTGGTCCACTTCCAGGTCTGCCAGGGAATGTGCTGGGGGCCCCCACCACACCTCCACCATTTGGTGATCAGCGACAGAAGGACCACGGGCCACCCTCAGGACCCTCAGACCCGGGAGACACCAGTCAATGAGCTGGAGGGGAACCGGGGAGGAGGGGTGCCCCGGCACTCTCCCCGGTGGACCCGGAAATGGACTGGAAGTGCTTCTAGTCCACTTCTGGGACTGCAGCTGAGCGCGCTAGGGAGCCCTGTCTGCTTCTGTGGGATGCTCCATGCGCCCCAGCATCGCAGCGTTCATGAGCCCCTGCTACCTAGAGGTATGTAGAAAAAACGTTTCACGCTGCATCTATGTCCAAATCTCTGAATTCATCTGGAGTGTTCCGATTTGATTCAGAGAGACTAAAAGGTCCTCTGATTTGATTTGGATTTGGAGATTTGGCCACCAAATTCAGCCAAATCTCTGCTAATTCGAATCAAGGACCAAAGCTTTGCACAGCCCTAGTGTATATGTCTCCCAGACTATACTGAAAGGATCCAGTATTATTTCTTTGTAAAAGAGCAAATTAAAGATGACAAATGGCAATGACTCTGAGATTCCACTTTCACCTGAATTTCTTCATCTTCCCATACCCTTGCTACTGCAGCCTGAGCAAAGTCGCATAGCGGGGAAGTATCACCTCTCTGAACTGGCTTGAGATGCATCTTTGGATGCATGACAAGGTATGGCTGGTCTTGTTGGCTGCGGTCCAGCATTAGCGGCTCATGTTCATCTTGGAGTCAATAATGACCCCAAGATCCCTTTCCACCTCTGTGCTTTCAAGAGGGGAATCCCCAGCCTGATGTATGCTGTGGATTCCTTCTCCGAAGATGCAGCACCTGCATTTATCTACATTGAACCCCATCCTGTTTTCATCTGCCCACTTTTGTAGTCTGTCTAAATCTATTGCAGCCTCTCTCTCCCTTCAAGTGTGTCCACCTCATCCCACATCTTAGTGTCATCAGCAAACTTGGACAGCGTGCTTTCTACCCCCTCATCCAAGTCATTGATGAAGATGTTAAACAGTGCGGGCCTGAGGACCGAGCCCTGGGGTACACCACTAGTCGCATCTTGCCAGGTTGAGTACACCCTGTCCACCACCACTCTCTGGGTGCGCCCCATGAGTGCAGAATGTTTGAGGACAATCTTCCAGATCTGATTCATTTGTTGTTTAATCATCTACCTAAAGTATAAGCTCTGCAAGTAATTGTCTTGTTTAGTTCATATACACCTCTGCGTTTTGAAGAAGGAGAGAAAAAGTTCACAGATTGAGAAAGATCAAGAAGATTGATACAGTTTTTGATCAACCTAAGGCATATGTTGTTTTCTAGTTGGTTTTAAGAGCCAGATCCTTGCCTGGTATATCACTCTTGACTCTTCTTGAGTTCAACCAATTTATACCAGTTCCAGATCAGACCCACAAATGATCACACATTTGCAGAAAGCCAGGTTCTGAAAGTAAGTTTCTTAGATGGTATTAGGCATTTTTCCTTGCATTGAAACCATAGGAAGCTGACTGCCACTTTATCATTCCAATACCAGAAAGACTAGTTAGCTGTGTTAGCCTGAAGTCTGGCAGAACAGGGGCACCCTTACATAGACTAACTGAATTCAGTCTTCCAATATCAGCAAAAGTACAAGGTTCCCATATTACTGGTGCTAGGGTCACTTGTTCACAGTTTAGACTGACATGCAAAGTTGAGTAATTATCTAACTAACTGGTTGCATGAGTAGTTCTTTTCATGCACAAAATGATGATCCAAAGCATTCTCCTTCTGTGCTGTAGGTCAAGGCTAAAGAAGAGGACTGGATAGGAATGTAATTTGTATGAGTTATATGCTCTCTGCCTAATGTATTTCCAGTTTTTTGCTGCCTGACAAGAGTGTATTCATTGCCTTGTTCCAGATTCTCAGGTAGTTATCCAATGAACTGATGCGGTATTCAATGAAGCACTACATTGGCATGTGGAGCATGGCAATGAAGAGGTAATTTACTTGAGACCAGCTGGTGGTAGAAAACTGCAACTGTGTGCTGACCATTTGAATGTGTGTTCCATATATTAGAAAAGACAAATTCAAGGCTGAACTACTGTACTACCCAAATTACTTTCTTAGATTTTTAAAAAATCTACTTTTTAATGAAACAAATGCTAATGTGGATGGCTTCTTTGTTAAATAGGATTAGTAATAACACCTCTTTCCTTACTTTACAGGGAGGCTGTTGGGAATAAATTCACATTTGCAAAGTGCTTTGCAATCTTGACCCTATGATAGAACCAAAAAGAACACACTTTCTACTGAGCCACAAAGACAAAAGAGGAAGCTCATAATTCTCTGAAATCTGTTTATGAGCCTTTCCTCCTCTCCCTTCTCCTCCCCAGTTTGGGAAGCTGGGATTTATTTATTAAAACAGCCAGCTAATGTAGTTATATTTTGAATAGCCGGACACAAAGCTATACAGAACCATAGAGCATGTATTGTGGATACTTCATTCGGGTCAGAACTGAGTGTGCCAGAATGAAAAGATTCCTTATAAAACTGTAAAATTCTAACCCTAAATTACTTACTTTAAAGAAAGGAAAGCAGGTGAACCCTCATAATAAATTTGCAGTACAACAGGCATGTCTAGCTGTGCAATTAATGCACCTAAATTTGTTCTGCTGAAACTTCTGGCTCATTAAAGCACTCCCAGGCGCACATCTATATGTCAGGAGCAAATTGCACACCCAGTGGGAGAAGCCCAATGCAGGGCTGCTCCTACCCTGCTCTGTCCCCCCTGCAGCAGTTAGGGGGATCTTCAGGCTCTCTCGCATGCCAGCCCCTAGCTGTCCCAGCTCTCAGGGCAGCCCGGATCTGTGCGCAGCAGGACTCTGCCTAGCCATGGCAAGATCCCCGAGCCTTGCCTGTCGTGAAGTCCATCATCATCCAGGACTGACTGTGGAATGCCTTCTTGGCAATCTTGGAAGATGATGGACTTCACCAGCTTAATGCACCTGATTTTTTTTTGTGCAAAGATTTCAGGCACATTAATTGCACATGTAAACACAGCCCATTTGTACTAGACATGAACACAAAAAAGAGACATGAACACATAAAAGAGACATGAACACAAATATGAAGAAAAGGCAGGATATGTGTGAAAGAGGAAGTCTGAAAAGATGAGGCAGAGAACAATTTCTATTTGTTTTTATTGTGCATCACAATGTAGCTATTCAATGCAGAGGAGTTTCCTAAATGCATCTATACTTCATACATTACTTGAATACATAAAGGAGATAGGTAAGGATAGCTTAGTTCCCATTTGTCTTATTCACATAAGGAATCCCTGGAGGCAGTGGAATTTGCTCTGATGAACCACAACAAAAATCAGGCAAGCATGCAGAAACAAAGGGAGAACAGAAACAGGCAATACATGCTAAAGTGGCAGAGAAAGACCTTAAAACCACAAGTCCCAAATTTATGTCACAAATCCCTCATTCATTATGTTCTACTCCCTCTCAAGAACTAAAGGAGTTTAGCTTAAGGCCACAGAATTGCACCAATGTCAAAGAATGGGTGAAATGTGCTGACGATACCTAGAGCTGTACAGAACAAGCGAATGTTATTTCCATGCATGATTTTGATGCATTGAGATTTGGTTTTGTTGCAATTTGGAGTGAAAAACAAATATTTCAAACCTCTCTATGAAAGGAAATGAAGCCTCTGAAGAGCTTCCCCAGGACAATGGTCCCTGAAACTGCGAGGCCAATGGTTCAGGGGTCCATTGCAAAGGACCTGTCACACTCTGGTCTTCTGAGGAGTCATGAGTTTCAGAGCTTGACAGTTTGTATACCCAGGGTATCCATGGCTTCCAGTCATAGTATTTGGCAGGCTGAGAGGAAGCAGAGGGCCTGGAAACCTGGGATAAACTGGGGAATGCTTAAGAGCTGAGTAACCACAACTCCTGATTTCCAGGCCACAAGTTCTAAATCATCCCACCAGCTGGGTTGCCAAAAGGCTGTTGGGTAGAAGCTCCTGTAGCTCATCAGACTGGGTTTCGAGTAGTCAGGCAAGTGAGCTGGTAGGAAGTCAAGCTACTAAAGTTGTTTTGCAACAGTCTAAAACTGGAAGAGTCTCCTCAGAGCATTTAGATTTTTATTAATTTGCATTTTCTCATAGAAAAGCATTTCACTGGAGAATTTGCAACTAGTTTAAAAATCCTTTTTTTTTTTTTTTTGCACGTAATGGACATACTGGAAATTAGTGGAAGGTTTCAGAAAGTTTGTCGAATGCTATGCCACCACTTGTCCATCTACACACAGTTCTTTTACTCCAAAAACTGGAAGCAAAAGTACAATTATATCATAGAAAAGGCTGCTCTCTTATTATTTCTGGCCTGGTCAAAAGCAGTATGCAAGAGAGATTTTTTTTTGTGGAATCTTGTTCTCATGACATTTCCAGGCCCTTTTGGAAGGCTGATTAATATGCAATGAGTGCTCTACTGTTAAAGTTCACCGTGTTACAATATTGATGTTCTGCTTTTATATTTTTGGATGAGACATCGATTTTGGGAGTTTAACGGCTTATAACAACCTGTTTCTCTGTGTGTGGGAAATATAGATTTCTAATTCCTTAACAAATTGGAGCAAGGCAGGTTCATTAACAGGCTGACTATTAATGAGAGAGAAGAGCTGAATTAAATATGTTTAGTAGATAGGATGACATTTTCTGTCATATTTGATGAGAAATCAATGAATTATTTCCCTCTCCTTAACATTCAGATGGATGTTGTGGTAGGTGTTGTGCTCATGAGTTTGATGGCTCTTGTATTATTTACTTGCCAATGATTATGTGCTAATCTAGATGAGCCATGCCTGTCAAAAATAAATAAAACCAACTTGCCTTTCCATGTTTCATTCCAGAGAAGCAACTCTTTTCTTTTCTATCCCTTTCACTCAACAGCACAGTTTACGACAATCAATAATGTAACTTTCATCTACATTTTTTCTCCAGCAATGTCATTATCATTTCCTCTTTCAAGTCAGGGAAATAAATGCGAAACAATCTCAGGCTTCCTTTCCCTAATGTATTTTTTTCTAATTTTCCAAATGAATCTCTGTTTCTGGTTAAAGACTAGCACAGTGTGATGAGTTCATTAGTCTGCTGGTGTGCGTTCTCTGACTCGCATTAAAGCACTAAAGGTCTCTGAGTTAGCAATAATTAGATGAGGTCATTAAAGCTACAATGAGCTCACTATTGCCAGAAATGGCCTCACATTGTATAAAGTAAGGTCAAATCAGCTATAACCATTATTTATTCCCAACTCTTTTTTCTTCATTACATATGCATTGAGTAACAGTAGTGGGCAATCCACAGTTTAACATGAGTGAGATACCCCACAACCTGTCATACACCGGGCATTGTATGGTGAATTGAAAGTTTCATGGTGAGATCTTTTATAGTAATTCTCTCGTACACATAGAAACTGCAGCAGGAACTAAATAAGAACTGATCAAAAATAAATGGTAGGGGGTATATAAAACATTTTAAAGAAAAAAAACAAGGCAGGAGGACATAGACAGCATTTTTATAAGCCATCAGTAGAATTGATGGGGAAAACAGAGTACAGAAAAAGCAAGTGTTACTGAAACAGAGGATATAACCCAGCACCCAGAATCAAGCCATCACTTAATCAGTCATTATAGCCCCATGGAAGTTAGTGTCTTCCAGAATGGAAGGTCTGGCCCATCTGGAGTATCTGGAATGTGTGCACAGCAAAAGGCAGCTAAAGTTAACAACTCTTCCTTTCCTTTCCTTTTCCCTTAATTACAGCAACTCTGAAAACTAAATTGATAAGAGTCCCTCCACTCCTTCCTCTCTCTTTCGCTACAGATGCCTTCTGGGCAACATTTACTGAGGTCAACTGGCCATTCAGTCCAAACTCAACAAAATGCACGAGACTTAATTTTTTCCCCCTTTTACATGGAAAGAAATGTCATGTCCAGCCCCCCAGAGTACATGTTCATGCTGAATGTGTAGCAGAAACTGGCCTATTTCTCATTTTCTTAACAGTCTAGAAGGAGCTTAGAGCCAAGACTCCATGGCAAAAGATAACACAAATCAAGCTGAACAAATAGTTGAGTGGAATACTAATGGGGGGCAAGGAGGGGAGAATCAATCTGCTAATGAATGTAAAAATTGCTTCCACATGTGTATATCATAAGACATCTGGAGCCATTTTTGTGCAATTTCAAGATCTCTCTTTCTCTTACACACACTCTGCTGTGTGTAGGCACAAAGGAAAGATGATCCTTATAGCATTACAATATACCACGTTCCTTTAGTGCCATGCAACAGGCAGCACTTTCAGCAGGCTCAGGGGTGTTCTAAATGCATAGCTTCTACTGCACAAAACAACTCAGATCAGTGGCAATGCATAGGGGGTGCCAGGTGAACGCCAGTCAGGGAGTGGGGGTGCCAGGTGAAGTGCCATTGGCGCTTCCCGCTGGGCGTGATTGGCTGCGGGGGTCTCCCTCCCACCTCATTGTTGAGATTGGCCGCAGGGGGACTCCCTGCAGTCACTGACTGGCCGCTGGGGGGGCATGTGCCCACCTGACTCAGGTGGCTCCAGTCGCCCATGACTCAGATGCATTAGAACAGCTACAAGAAATGCAAGGCACCATGTCATCTCCCTTTACTCTGAGATGCCTCCTCCCTTGATCGTATGTGACAGCCTCACCTGCACATCAGGAATGAGTGGTGGCCGTCTAAAATTAGATGTCCAGTTTGGTCTGGCCCATGGGAAGGGAAGTTCCATCTTTGACAACTGTGACCCAGGTATTTCTGAAAGTAAAATTAGACTTGGTGTTTATAATGGACAGGTCACTGCCCTCTAAACTGACTCCAAACACTAAAACTTTAATATGCATCATGAAGAAGTTATACTTGGAATTTCTCTCAGATTTCAGATGGCATTGTTACAATGCATGGGAAGGGCCAGTTTCTTCTCTTGTGATGCGTCTCTGCAGAAACTCACCTTCCTCCCTTCCCCTGCTCAAGACAACTTTTGATTTAAAGACAGAGTCTGTTGAGGAGGTGCCTGCCACCTGGATTACAGTTGTCAAAGATGGGACTTGCCCTCCCAATGGGACAGACCAAACTGGACATCTAATTTCAGATGTCCACCACTCATTCTTGATGTGCAGCTGAGGCTGTAACAGATGATCAAGGGAGAAGGCATCTCAGAGTGAAGGCAGGTGACTTTGGAGTCATTTAGTACTTATCTATGCTTTATACAAGTTTAGAAGCAGCTAAGTTTATACACGTACTAAATGACTGCCAGTGCTCAGTAATCAGAGTTTAGCATCACCAAATGTTTTTTTCATGACACTGACTGAGCAGCAGCCTGAGAAAGGGATGCTGCATATCTCTTTATACAAGTACTAAATGACTGCACAGTAACGACTGCACAGTCTTTATCTTGTGCATGTGTGGAACCTAACATATAGCAGAAAGAGTGGCTAGGAGCAACTAGCAAAGCTCAGAAGTGTGGAAAATACCCACAGTAGAACATAGGCATAGCTACACTTAGATCATCCCTGACCAGTGCCTGTCCAACCTCTTTTTGAACACCTCCAGTGATGGAGAATCCATAGCTTCCCTAGACAATTTATTCCACTGCCTCACTTGCATAATGGTTAAGAAATTTTTCCTGATACAGTCAATCCAAAAGACCCTCAATGAATTCAATAGAAGATGCATCGAGCTTTGAGGCAGCAGGTAAATTTTCATTGTCCATCTCCATGCAATCACTTCCTTATTCATTCAATTTGTGCCCACACCTCTAGGGCTCACTGCATGCACCAAAAAGCTACATGCTTCTTAAGATGGGGTGTGGATGGGGTGTTCATTGCTGGCTCTGTATGGTCAGGCCACAATGTGCTTGTGGTGAGCTGGGCATTGTAGAAGCAGAACTCTATACCTTTACATCATGGCTAGAAGCTTTAGCCTCGTTCACTTGAACTGCTTCCTCATTGCACTATATTAGGAGCAAGGAAGGAAGGCAAGTAGGTTCCAGGCTGTTTTTCTGCAGTACTTAAAATACATTGAGCACAAGGATGATGCTGAGATCACATCTAATCAGTTCCCCCTCCCCTATTGTTCATCTCAGAGGTAGATCTAGGAGTTGGGTGTCCAGGTTTGGTCACCCATCCGTTCAACTGTGTAACACACATGCACTAACCTCTCTGTTGCCCAGAGTTCTGGTCATGGCCATCTGTTTCTGCCACTGGTCTTACTCTAGGTCCATGCCAGCGAGAAGGAAGTGGTAGGGCTGTGCGAAGCTTTGGTCCCTGGTTTGATTCAGCGGAGATTCGGCTCAATTTAGTGGCCAAATCTGTGAATCTAAATTGAATCAGGAGACCTTTTAATCTCTCCAAATTGAATCGGAACCCTTCCAATCGATTCAGAGACATTCAGAAAAATTCAGCGATTCGGACATAAGACACAGCTTTAAATGTTTTTTCTACATATGATAAGGTAGCAGGCAGGTCGTGAATGCTGAGATGCTGGGGCAGATGGAGAATCCCACAGGAGTGGGGGGTGAGGAGGGTTCCCCAGTGTGCTTAGCAGTAGACCCAGAAATGGACCAGATACACTTTTGGTCCACTTCCAGGTCTGCTGGAGAGGGTACGGGGGAGCCTTCCATGCCTCCCTGGCTCAGCGACTGGTGCCTCCTGGGTCTGGGAGACACACCTGGGGTCCTCCCACAGCTGATCACTGAGCTGAGAGGGTGTGTGGGGGGGAAGAAATACTTCCAGTCCGCTTCTGGATTCACCACTGAGTGTGCAGGGCCTTACCCTGTGCTCCTGTGGGATGCTCCATCCACCCCACCATTGCAGAATTCAGGAGCTGTGCCTGCTACCTCAAGGTATGTAAAAAAAACATCTATGCATCAAAGGACCTGGTGACCACTCACACATACACCATGATTCAGAAGGCTTCAAGGTTGCCTTCTACTACTACAAGCAGCAGTGGGGCTGGAGAAATGTTCCCATAAGAGCCCTACTACACATTAAAGCAGGATAGAAATCAACTATGGAGTTGTTATACATTTCCAAGCGCTGTCTTTATAGCTGGTTGTTTCTTTTTATAGCTGGATGGAGATTTCTATCATGTAATAATTACTTTGCACATGTGGCCAGTCTAAATTCATTGTGTGATTGACCAGTAAATTGTATAATATATGTCACATGTATCAGGGGCCTAAGTTGCAAAAATAGCCAATAGCTAGCCCTGCATGCAATATGAAAACAGTCAATACAGTCTAAATGAGATAGGTGCCTAACTGTACTGAAATTTGGCAGGGGTTCATTGCTTAGATCCTTTAGAAGCCTATGCAAATCCTAAGTCTTAAAAATTCCCTGACAGTGCTATGCAATATTTTTCTTTGTGTATAGGTCTGTGCTATTTCAGGTAAGGGATAATGATAGCTGTGCAAAGCTTTGGTCCCTGATTTGATTTGCTGGAGATGCAGCCCTATTCAGTGTCCGAATTTCTGAATCTGAATCGAATCAGAGGACCATTAA
>JAGPOW010000304.1:15442409-15454690 GCA_030014935.1 Caiman crocodilus
TCACTCTAATTAAAGCATCCTCCTTGCCCCCCAGTCCTGGATCACATGTATAAATGTCCTTAGACTTCAAGGCTAAGGAGAGATGTTACACGTACACCAGTTTAAGTGATCAGAAACTGGTTTAAACCTGTAACTGAACATAAGTTCAGTGCACATCAACCAGTTTCAAAATGGATGAAACAGGTTTAATTAAACCAGGTTGAATATAGTATTAGACTTAACTGATTTTGGTCAAACCAGATTATGAAACTTCTGTCTCAGACCTCTTCCTGACTCAAATTAAATCAGCCCCCCAGCATCCCAGCATGCTTTGCAGCCCTGGGCTGGGCTGGGCTGTCTCTTCCAGAGCGCAGGATTGGTTCTGCCCCTCTGCTCACTAGCTGGCTCACTGGCCAGCTTACTGCTTGACTTCCCCTGCTCCCCACAGGGCAAAGCCTGGTTGGGATCTGCAGTTTGGGGCCAGGGAGGAGGGGTTAAACTCACTTTCCCCAAAGTATGGAGCTTAATTAGTGCTGTCTGCAACTGTGGACTACAAATCCCAAAGGTACCTGGAAGCAGGAAGAGGAAGTAGTGAGCAACCTTGTGGAGTCCTGCTGGTCTGATGCCGGACTGCAAATCCCAAAGGCCTCAGGGACAGCAGCAAGAGTAAGTGAGCACACCTCCCAGGCTGTGTTTATAATTTTCAGTTTACACTGTTTTAGAGAAAGAACTATTCTTGTTCAGTCTTTTATGATTCCATGCTACTACCTTCCTCCCCCATGCAGGCAGAGCAAAGCATATGCTGGGGCCTGGCCATGTCTCCTCCACTTGAGCAGGCAGGAGGGAAAAGCCTTGAAGTGTTCTGTAGCACCCCCTGCCCTCCTGCCCACTTCTGGCTTGAGCCACTGCAGGCATGTGGCTGCATTTCCTGAATCAAAAGTGAATGTGTGTACATTTGTTTATTGGTTCAAACTCTGCAGCTTAGACTAACCTGCAAAATCTGCATCAATTCAGCCTCAGCCTTTTTGACTGTCTATACTCCTACTGTGTGTGTTCACATAGTGTCTACCACGATGAGACACCAAATTCAATTAGGGCCCCTAAAATTCAGTTTAAGGTAGTAAAACAATAAATATTATTTAATAAAGTGGGGGGAGGCCTTGCAGCAGGAAAATGCAGCAGTATTGGGAGATTAAAAGACTGTAAAATGGCAATGGGCAGGATTCTGTAGATTGTGCATGTGGTGGACTAGCCCTTTTGCTAGTGCAGGTTAATGAAGCCAAGCTGAGGTTGGTACCACTCTGGCTCCTTGGCCATGGAATGGGATGATGAAGACTTGAATATTCAGCTCCATTTATATGTATGAGTTATTAAGATGAGGCCCGTAATAGCACCCTCCACCTAACTTGATATTTTTCACAGATCAGTTGAGGAGAAAACCTTATGTTTTCCTTGAAAGAAAGGAAGTTACTGTGATGATATTGCCATGCTCCTCCTTAGATCGGCCTTTTAAATAATCTAGACATTGCATCTAGGAGTGAGTGGGGAGGAATATATCCAGGAACTTGATGCACTCTGATGGAATTCCCCCAGTCATCACAAGGCACAGCTTGCAGAACAAACCCGAGCCCTCAGTGTGATTGACTTCCACAAGTCTAAGTTTATTGAATCATGGAGTGAGACTGCCTTGTCCCTTTTGGTAAGAGTAATCTAAACAAAATATACAGCAACAGTCCCTCTCTCTCTCTCTCTCTTTCTATTTCTCTCACAGACATACATCACATTTACTTTATGTTAAAAAATACCTATACTGCTGGAAGCTCCACTGCTAATAAAGCACATTGTATTAAAAGCAGCCTTTCCATTTACCTACTGGGAAGCTGTTATGGGGTTCACTATTAAAGTACTTGATGTCAAAAAATCAAGGCCACTGCACACCTGACAAAAGCAATTTTCTAGTCTGTTTTCACTGTCACAGACAAAGCAGTGCTTTCCATGGCAATGTAGGACTTTTCAACACAGGCCTTTATTATTTTTAGTATGCAGCTGCTAAATCAATAGGAACAATTTGGTTCTTTGTATTTAGTCTTTAGGTGGCCACTCAAGAAGATGTTTGGTAGAGTCAGATGTTTTTAGGGTCCTATTATCAAAGAATTAAATCTAAAAAACAACCAAAAAAAATCCCCAAATCCTGAGCTCTATAGAAATTCCTTTGCACATGGAAATGTGCACATGGAAATGTAATTTGCACTTGGAAATGTGCACATGGAAATGTGATTTGTTTGCTGTGGGCATGTTTAATTCTAAAGAAATGGAGCTAGACGTATCATTCTATTTTCAATCAATTATTCACTAATGTATGGGTAAAACATGTATATGTGTATGACGCAGTATCAGTTAGCTCTATCCCAGAACATAAATCTGCACCAAAAACTTATGCAATCATTCAGCAACAGTTATTTGTAGCTCACAGTGCTGTTGCATGTAAGTAGTGATCATTCATCTGCAAGTGGTTTTTTTTCTTTACATACAAATAAAAGGATAACTCTGATTGCAACAGCAAATACAAAAAAATATGTTTCAAACATGTAGCCAAGCTCAAACAGGTTAAAAAAATATTAAAGATAGAGATGAAGCTTTGTTCTAAAAGAACACTACCCAATCTATTCCAGAGTCATAATGTGATATGATTAGCTCTTAGAATCCAATCCTGGAAGTTTTTTCAAGCACTTGTTTCTGAACATAAGGCCTCAGAACTGCAGAGATCAGACCTGATCCAAAGCGCATTGAAAGATATGAATATGGTTTGGATCAAGCCCCTGACTAATCAAATTCAGATGAACTTTTGAAAGAGCAGAGAAAATGATTAGTAAAAAGAAAAATGATGTCAAAATGGAGAACTGGGTTTCTGCATACCGACAAATTTTGAGTGTGGTTGTTCTACAACATCCCTCCTTTGACGGTTAGAAGATATCTTCCAACTCAAAGCCTAAATTTATTCACGGCCAGTTCACAGCCAGATTTCTAGTTTCTGACCCGAACCCCAATTGTGAATCTTATCCAATAACTGCCTCAGTGGTTTGTCAGGGGTGGCACCGACAGCTATGTTTTAAAGAGAAAATTCGGCTCAGTTCTTCAGGAGGTAGACCCATCTTCAGGAAGGGGGTCTGAGGTAGAGAAAAGTGTTTCCTTGATTTGTGCCCTAGAGGAAGTATCTCAGACCCTTTGAATGCTTATTGTACCTAGCTCACATCCCTGAAAATCCATGTATACATCTACTTTTGTAACACATTGTCATTTTAGCCTTAAGACTAAGTCACAAAAAATCACTGAGGAGGAGAACCTACCCAGCTTTTGTATTAAAGTTTTTTAGGGATTCAAGTAGGATGAAATGGAATTGAACTTAGGTGCGTAAATTCACTTATTACCCAATAGGTGGAGTAGATCTGGCCCAATGTGTCCCTATACATTCTGTATGTAGTTTATATACCTAAGATAGGGTTCTCTATTCCACTTTAGGGGGTAGGCACCTAAGTTTTAGGCACCTTAAGTACTTTTGTTGATCTTAGTCCTAAGTAACCTGCCCGTGGTCATACAAGGGAATTTCTAGCAGAGGCAGACACTGAACCCACATCTAAGTCTTGTTCCCAACTCAAGCCAGCCTCTTCTCAAACTTGTTGGTTTTCAGGGTGTGATACTGAGGACACTTTATGTGACTATTTTGGTTCTTATTTGGTAAGTTGTGTTTGTTTAGAGGTGCTTTTTAATGGTTACTTTAACAAAAAATGTTTTAAGTAGTTTCAATTATTGTTGCCTCCACAATAGGATGTTTAGAATATTCAGATAATCCAATTAGCATGCAAATAACACACAAGTAATTAATTCCAACAAACGCCGTCTATATACCAATTGCAACTGCACTGACTGTTAAAGAAAACAATCTATACATCTATGCTTGCTTTCATTTTCATCTTATAATAGCAATAGTGACCTCAGCACAGGGCATTCTCTAGGATTAATGACCAGCTGGAACTAATGGCCCCCTTAGCTACACCTCTGGCTATAAACTCCTGTCAGTCTACCATTAATCCTGAGAAAATGCCCTGTCCTTAGATCATTACTGCTTAACGAATAGTTTAGAATAAAATGAAAGCAAATGTAAGCGTAGCTATAAAGAATTCCCATCTTTTATATATGGGATAGTGTGTGTGCTTCTACAGTGGGCTTTGCCCTAATAATGCTTCATGGATATCTGTATTAACTAACGCATGTTGAATATGCCTGACATTTTTTGATTAAGCTTTGTGCAATTAGTCCCCTTGACAACCATTTAAATTCTGCAAAATGTAGGGAGTGGAAATTTATAGTCTGTAAAAAGTACTCCAGACTCCTTACTCCTACTTGGAAATGCAAGCGGTGGAATGCATGCACGGTTGTTTCAGAGCTGCTACAAAGCCCTTTCCTTGGGAACAGACTGAAGTGATTTTGCAAAGTGAAGAATGGTGTGTCTGGACATCAACTTTTCTCCCTGTTCACTGTCAAAATGGAAGGCAGGGTAGATTTGCACCTTGTCAAAAAGACAAGAGCTTAAAACTTCTGTTAGTGGAAATCACTAAAGAGCCATTAATGTCAACAGAACAAGTCTGATTTACATCTAGGCCAAGTACAGACTTTACACTTCTACCATATAAGTGATCAGAAACTGGTCTATACCTGTAACAGAACAGAAGTTCAGCACATGTACACAGGTTTATAATGGCAAAACTGAGTTTAAGATTTGCCCTTTCACTGGAGGCGAATGTGTGTTCTGTTTGCTACCAGTCTAAACTACACTGCTTACAGAAAACTAGGCATAAACAAAGGGTTTGTGTCCAGATCAGTGTGGTGGATGTGCAGTATGTGGCACCGCAGACCTTTCTGTGCTCCTACATACCGCATAGGCAGGCATTCCCTGCACTGCTACCTTGCAATGTCAGGGGGGAGGTGACCCTGGGATATCCTGGGGAGTTAAAAAAACCCATGCCAAAAAAAAAGCGGGGTGATGCACATGGCGGCAGCATGCGCGGCCCAAAACCGGAGCCTGGCTAGCCAGAGCCACACTCCAGCTGCTGACCAGGCTCCCTGTTGCAGGAGCACCATCGCTGCAGCTTCCTGAGGTCCCCAGGACCCCTGGCAAGGCTTCTGGAGCCAGCACAAGTGCTGGCCCCAACCTCCCCTACCCCATATGGGGTAACCTGCCATGCACCAGAGCATGTATGGCATAGGCATTCCCTGGGGACAAGTAGCAGCGGTATAAGGTGTGCTGCTGCTACTTGTTCCTGTGGAAATGCAGGTTCCTGCTCATGTAGACACAGTTAGGGTTTGTTACACTGGATCAGACCCATGGCCTATCTAGCCTACTGTTCTGTTATCGGCATCGGCCAGTTCTAGATTCTTTAGAAGGAGGTACAGAATAACCCAAATCTAGAATAATCCAAACCCATTTGTGTTTGAGGCTCTGGCTTGAGCTATCCAGAGGAATCTAAAGATCTCTTTGTATTTGTTCTCAAAACTTAGCATTAAAACTGCTAAAGTGGGAGATCTGAACTTTGGAAGTGCTGTGTCAGTATTTTTTGTCAGAATAAGTAAGTGTGGATGTGATTTGGCTGTCAAACAGTATCATTTACTCTTCCAGCTGCCTGAACCCAGAACTCTTTTCCCACAAACGGTTTCAGGATGACAAATTAAAATTTTCCAACAAGTAAACCGGAACTGGAAAATTCCCAAGCTGTGCTGGTTAAATTCCCATTCAAGGGCAGATCTTAATGAAAACCAAAGCTGATATCCACTTCTGTTTTTATATAAAAAAAAAAAGAAAAAAAATGGTAAATTCAGCATTACACACATGGCAATAGGAACACTGGAAGGTCTAGCAATAATAACACGGTATTATTGTAGCATTTAATATGGGCAAAATGCTTTATAAACACTAAGTAACGATTCCTCTCAATGCTTCTGTTTTATTACCAAGGAACAGAAGATGAGAAGAGTCCTCTACGAGCTTTTGCGTCCTGAGTTCTTCAGCCACTATTTGTCCCAAAACATCCACAAGGACACCCCGTCAGCCTCACTGCTGAGGAGGCTGAAGCAGCAAGCACATCTGGTTAGAGAAAGGCAGTCAGTGGCGAAGGCAAAATGAGAAAGCTGGACCTCCTGATCCTCAACTCCAGATTCAAACCAACATGACTTCTCTCCCTGAAACTTCTGAACCAGCCTCTTCACTTGGTGTAAGCTGGCTCTAGCTGCTAATAGTGCTGCATTTGAGATGGGTTGTTATAGTCAAGACTTGATCATTTACAGTCATTAAAGATCTTGTGGCATATTTTGTGAGGAAAGGATCCATTTGCCGGTGTCTTGCTCCCATATGGTGATAGATTATTCTATTGTGATTACTTATATTCCTATTTGTGATTTTGTTGACTGAGGTGTTATTCTCTTCCGGTCCATAGAATACATTGTAGTGTTGGAGGCATCATTGTAATGACTCTTTTCTCTTATTTATGCTTCTGTGGCTCCTGCCACACTTCACAGATGGGAAGATAAGATTTTTCTGATCATTCATCCCTGAATATTTCCTTTAATTTTTCATTAAAAAAAACACACAACAGAGAAGATGGTTATAGTATATATCCAGAGGAGGAGCATGTATACTGCAATCACAGAGGCTAGAGCAGTATGTTCAAACGTAAAGGAGATACCATGCCTTGTTGTAGATACATAAGTACCTTTTCCATGTTTCTGATCCATAGACTCCACAGTTTGTATTAATTTATTCTCCATGCTGGTGGAGAAGGAAGGAAAAAGACTATGTAGAGCAATGGGATTAAATAGTATTATGCCAGTTTACATTGAACACCTGCCTCCTTTTAGATAAGAGGCAAATGAGCATTGACTAACGCCAAAGCACACATTCAAAGTGTTGACCTTACTATTTAAGCTATCATCTCTCAATTCCTGAGACTTGGATGAGTGAACACTGGAACTAATCCTACTCACTGCATGTAACCTTATGCTTAAGCAGCCGTCCATAAGACACAACCAGCAGCCTGTTTAAAAAGTATTGTAAAATGATGTTTTATCATTATTGAATTTTTAAGGAAGATAACATACATAAGATATCAATACATCCAATCATAAAATACATGTTCTAGTGTACAATTACCATTCAGTCAAACTTGTGTGAAAATTACATTGTCTGAGTAGGGAAGATAGAGGAAAACTAAAAAACAACAACAAAAGGACATGGCAAAAAGGTGATCTTTTGTGTCCAAGAAAAGGGAGAGAAGAGTATAATTATATCTACTTTACCTATTATTATAAGCTGTGCTGCTAACTCAGTATGATTTTCTCGTGCAGGTGCTAGCCTCATGTATTGTGTACTTTTAGCTGTGATCCCTATAATGTGAAAGTATATAGTGTCCTTCTTCAAGCATTCAAGACTAGCTCTTTTATAAGTTTGAAGTTCACTTACCATGATGGGGAGGAGACATTGTTATATAAAGGAACATAACATGAATAAAATCCCCTCCATACGTCCTTCACCACCTTCTAATCTGTACCTGGCTCTCTTGGACAAAGCTGTTCCATTGTATGGGGTGGTGCATTCCTCAAAGCATGGCGTTGAGTCTGATTTCCAGTGTCTTTAATCACAATGCATTATGAAGGATGAATGTCTTCAAGCAAATTACAAGCAAAAGGCTTCTGAATCATATCAGAGTCTGAATATTTTCTACCAGTAGTCAGGAAAAGCATAAATGCATCTGAACAATAATGTGAATAGCTCAGTATCAGATAAAGCCTAGAACATGAGGAGTGTTAGCAATCAATAAGCATGCATACAATGTTTAGAAAAATCACAGTACCATATAAGTGATAAATATTACTATTAACTGTACAACTATTCATAAATAGTATTAGACCTCTAGCTATTATGCCGCTGGCTGCCTTATCCTCTTCTCTACGTGCTCAGATTTGTTAGAGGCAGAAGTTGTTATCACAGCAAGATCTCAATAATGACTAGATATATACAAATATGCTCACTTTTTGGTTAATTATTCCTGCCAATTAGGTGTTTACCCTAGATGCAATTATTGTAGGAATAAAAGCCCTTGTCCATTGTAATCAGATGGTATGCTTTAATGGAGCTAGAACTTCATTTCACAGCTGTACCTCAATTAGAAATTGAGATCCATGAAGAAAGCACTATTGGCTAATTATGCTAATAAGGAAATTAGCCACCACCCACATGAACTGCTGGTTGAGTAACACATTTCTAAATGGTACCTTATTTTATTGCAAACATAGTCAAGGGGTTTATTTACTGTCAGAACACTCCAGGGAGTACATATTTTTATGCACTGTTCAAACACATTCAAAGTCTGGATAGTCTCAGGATCCAGTCATGAAACCTCTTGGAAGAAGTATGCAACTGAGTGGGAGACTGTTGGATCCTCCCCTAAAAGACAACCTCTTAAATGAATTATTTTTAAAGTTTCTGTTCTGTGAATGAAAACTATTTTCCCAAGACCAGGCTTCTAATTCCATCAGAGTGCCTGACCATCCATGATTCAATCAGGAATCCATTTAGTCCAAAGCATTACTTAATACTCAATGGGAAGAAGTCAGTCCACCCCTTATGCTAAGCTTCCATTTACACATGATTTATAAAGGATTAATTTGCAGTCATTATACGGAATTTATATCCCTGAGCATCTGTAGTAGATAGTCATTAACACTTCTCTAAGGGAGTCTAAGTCACTGTTTTTAACAATCAGTTGGCTTGTTGGACTCCATAATGATTACCTGCAATTGACTGACTATTGATTAAACTCCTTTATTAACCACTTATAAGGTATTTCCAGGTGCAATTTTAAGATTAATGATGGTTAGAATGTGTTTATGCTCAAATAAGGCTTGCAGCATTAAGTTACATAAAATGAAACAAAGTCTTTCCTCATGAATGTTATTATTTCCCGGTAAATATTACTGTTTCAGATTCACTTTGATTTGATTATAGGACTTTGGCCTGAAGAGGCTATGATCTGTCTACTGGGGTTAACTTCCCCAAGGCCCCCAAACTGGATTTTCACCTGCTCAATATCCAGATTTGGGGCCAGATTTTCACCAAAGCTCAGCACCCACCATGTTGAGGCCAATGGATTTTTAATTGCCAGCAATAAGCCACGTTGCAGATGGTGAGTCTAGTCCTCAGTTGGTGAAAATCACTGTAGCACCAAGGGAGTCAATTTATACCAGTTCAGGATAAAATAGTCAATCCAAGAGTAGATTTCCTACTATCAAAACTCTATGCCATGGATGGCAATGTCCTTTAAGCATTTTCCATGGGTATCTCTGTTCTGTTCTTCTTTATTTTGCCTACATAAATCCACCTAAGATGTTTAAGGGGCCATTTGATTAAAATGCCGTTGCTTTTCATAATTTGCAACAACTTATCTTACTGGTTTATTCCATTACATTCAAATGATTATCACTATGGTGGTACCCATGCTAACACAATGAACTCCCCCCTCCCCCGCCACCACCAAAGAACTTATGCTTAAAGATACGAGGGTTTCTAATTCCAACTGATTTCATGTTTCAGAGGTAGATACTGGCTAAAATGTATTTTGAGGATTTGGATCTTATCTTTTAAATAAACATGGCAGGCAAAGAAAGGCAGGACAGATTAGTTGCCCAAAGATAAACAGTTACAAGAGGGACAAAACCCTGGTCTGAATCATGCTCAAGTGCCTTATCTCTTATAATTCGTTGCCTTTCTTATATCAACATAAGGGTGTAACGGTGCAATCCTTCATAGAGTCCCCAATACTGGATGTTGAATCCTCTCTGAGAGAGCTCTTTTTTAATATTATTTTCAGTGGTGGTGTCCCAGGACAACTCTAAAGAACTGAAGATCTCTCACTTGCAGGAAGAGTAGCAGGAAGCAGAAGGTCATCAAAGATGTATCAACCAGACCTTCAATTGTAAAAGATTCTAGGCATTGTTGGGACTGAATTGTATTCATCTTGCAAATATCAAGGCCTTCAATAGAATACTTTCCTTAGCCACTGCATTAGCCACACACAGCATTAAAAATGCAAAGGAAATTCTCTAAAATCATTGTAAACTCGTGCTGTTTGCTATTTCAGGGAGAAAGGAAACCTTTGTCCATATGGTCCTAATTCCTGGCAAGAATTTGCTCTTGTGCGTGTTTAGCCACTGACACAGTAATGATCTGTAAACAAGCTCTTTAATGTTCACTTTTATTACATACCACAACATTCATGAGTCATTTTTAAAATGGGAAAGAACTGATCTATAATCAGGATTGTCCCTAGCTGTGCCATGATAAAGAAATTTATATGTGAACCATGTCTCAGATTTTACCTATGCTCCAAACAAAACAGAATTAACTTATTCCTAAAGTTAATTTAAAAAACCTCTATTTGCATGCATAAAAAGCTAAACCAACATCCTAAAAGTAGCTATTATATGTCAGCATGTCACGTGTATTGGGAATTTCTGATCCAATTCACAGCTCATAAATGTCTAATTAAAAAAATATATTCAATGTTTTTAATTGGTTCATTGCATCATTTGTTTTTATTGTGCTTTTAAACTCTTATTCAATAGTCACAGCTTAAAACTCCCCCATTCACAGGAAAAAAAACAAGAAAGAAAAAGATCTTGAACACTATGAAGATAAGTAGGAATTCAATAATCACTGCATGTACAGTAATGCGTAAATGGCTGGTTTCCTGTTTGAATATAAATCTTGGGTTTAGACCATCACTAAGTAGGTAAAAGTTATCTATATATTGGTTACATGCCCGAATAGTACTGGAAAAATAGGTGTATTATTCATGAGAAAGACAAAGTTTTGCATTGAGATCAAAAGTTTAAGCTGGCAAACCAAAATAGCCCAGTGGAAATCCCATGTCTAAGGGAGAACATTATGCTTGTGGAAAAATGAGATCAGAAAATGATGCTTATGGTTCTTTTTTATCACTATTGACTGTTAAAGTGCAGTACAAAAATAGAATAAAAAAGTTGAATGAAAGATTTCTTATGGTTAAATCAGTTTACATCTGATACTTGATAAAGGAAATTCAATTCATAATTATTTATGAACCAGCATCAGGGAGTTTATTACTTTGATTACTCACTAATCATTTCCCGTAAACGCAGTGACCTAAAAATCCCATATAATCAATAAAGTAGTAAGTTCCAGATTTAAATCACTGCACCTTGTATTCTTGAGTAAACCTTTGGGTAATTTACAAAGGCTGTTGGATTTTATAGTAAGTGTTTTTCAAACCAAGCTGGATTCTAAACAATAATGACTTTTTAATGTGGATCTGTGATTACATTGTCATAGTGAAATACGACAGTCTTTGACTGCATTCGAAATGAGGCAGAGTGTGAATTACTCCAAAGGCATAGATTACCATAGCCCCAGGTAAAGCAATCTTCATAAATTAAACTCCAATCTAAAGTGACCTGTCACTATAAACCTGTTGCTAGTGCTAGTAACTTAAATTTCAATGTACAATTTGTAAACAAGTTTTTTTTCTTATTGTTACAATGGGAAAGAGTTACTTGGCTCTAATGCGCCTCGAAGCTATTAGGGAGAGAGAGAAAAAAAACCTTACATAAGCATTTTGCGGATTTTATTTCCATAATTTTGAAGAGTCTGAGGTTTAGAAAATGCAACTTGTTGTCTCCTATAACATTTATTCCATTACAATAGTTAAAGCTGTCAGCTCTAGTTGCTTGTGGCACGAACGGAAACTATTGCACTTTCTTCTAGGCATGCTTGACACAGTTAACATATTTTCCTCACATATTTAGCTATAACACCTATCATTCAGTAATATTTAGGGCTGTGTCATAAAAGGCAAAGGAACCTACATAGTCATAAGCATCTGGTGGCTTTGCTGGCCTCAAGTCCAAGGAGCCTAGTTTGTTAATGGACTCCAAACAAGACCCTCTCTGCCCACTCTCTGAAAGCCAAACGTCTTGACACAAACACTCAGAAAGTGAGGCAGCCAAATTTACAGGATGGTTTTAAAAATGTAGGTATTTTTTGCCCTTAGGGGCTGGGCTCTCAAGTTCTACCTATAGAAGTTTTTAAAAAAGTATATGAGAGATATGCCTGTATAATTTTAAAACTAGACTATCATAACTCTGATCCAGAAAACATTGGATTTGAATCTGGTATAGAGCCCAGCTACAGAGCCTTGCTCTTCACCTTCAATTCTTCG
>JAGPOW010000304.1:15454790-15469678 GCA_030014935.1 Caiman crocodilus
CGACACATGGTGGTTCCTAGCATCTATCAAAAACTGTGAGTCTTGTCTGGAATTTGAGTGGCTGCGGGCCTCAGATCCTTGGGAAGTCTCTTTCTGTCCTGTCCATGGCATATAACCTGCAGGAAAGCATGCACCCTCCCTCCATGGCTGATTTCCAGTGAGAGGTGGTTAGGGGTGCTCGTCTAATGTCAGTCAGAAGGCAGGTTAAATATGCACTTTTCTAGACTAGGTAAGATATATTTAGAGAGAGCACAAGCTTTTGTGAACCCAGCCAAATGAACTGGAGTTCAAAAACGTTTGTCCTCTCTCTGTCTTATCTAGTTAGCCCATAAAGGCGTGTATCTGTGATGCCTTCTGCTTTCTGATGGCCATGTAGTAGACTCATGCATTTAGATTAGTAAGTTCTCCATCTTAGTCCCTACCATGATGGCTATCACAAAATGATTTCCAGCTTCACATCCAAAACATTACTTCAAAAATAATCTGCTCATGATGGTATGGATATGAATGAGAGCAAGCAGAGCTAATGTTGTAATCAAGTTGAAGAAGTATGAATGGTCGCGACGGTCCAGGAAATACGCAAAAAGAAAGGCGTTTTGCAGGTAATAACGTTGACAACCATTACTGACATCCAGGTCTGACCTCTTGTTGTGGTACAGAATAAATAGAAAAAGATGCAAGATAAGATGACAATGCCCATTTTATTCCTGAGTCATCGTTCCCTGGTAAGTTCAAGAAAGACTTTAATGACTACATTTCCTTTAAAGGAAGTCTATGCCCAAAACTATCCCTACAGAAATGTGTCGTACTATGACTGAATACGTGAATTGTATTCATGTACCTGGAAATTGCTATATACCTGTGAAACCTATCATACTTGGTTACAGTTACCTGACTAGACAATCAGTAGTGGTAACTGCAAACAGCATACAGGGTGTAATTTTTCGCAAACAAAATTTAACCGAGGAGCTCAGACTTCCATATCTAAAGATGTGTCTTACCCTGTCACTTGCCTATAGTCATTTTGTATTTCATGTCTGGGATTGAAAGTCCCATGAAAGCTTTCATCAGAAAATTCCTTGTAGTAAAAAGTTTGGATGTTTTCTTAGTTTTGAGTTTCCAAAACTCTTTCCCAGGGTTTCACACAAACATATTCACCAGGGTTTTCTGTGTGGACTGCTAGAGCCTGGGAGTGTGTACATTAGTAAATCCATTATAGTTAATGATGAAGCATTTGTTATTTTTCTTTTAAGGAATTAATTGAGAATAGGCTATAGTGAAGTTTTCATTTTCATATGGATAGTTCTCTTTTCATAGGATTTTTTTTTTCAAATCAAAAACTTGTTTCCTTTCCTTATTATCCTTAAGAAGAAACATGAGTCTTTCCATATATGGGATCTGAGTCTGAATCATGTTCCTTTTTCTCCAGAACGACAGGGTCATATACAAAGGGGTAATGAGGCAGAAAAAGGTTCCCCAGTTTTTCATTATGAAATTGTCCTAGCTGAAAATGACATATCTTTGGGTCATAAAGATACTTCTGAAGAACCAGACAGAATGAATGGAAGAAGGAAGCTAGACTTTGGCACACACCAAATGTCAGATGTTTTCCAAATATTTCTATTGGAAAGATGTCTCCCTTCTATCATCCGTCAGTCCCATTACACACTCATACTATGCCCCACGTTCCTGCTTTATTCACTGTTTTCTTCCAAAGTTACTTTCAAATGTGATTGGCAAGAATTAACGCTTATATTAATGTAGCAAGAAGGGACCATAGTATTTTTTCTGACACTGTAACAACTGACACTCTACCATCATCCCAAATATGAAGGCACCACTGGCATTCACAACCCCTCCATGGCCCTGCCACCTCATCCTGTAAATGCCTTATTTGCCCTCAGTAAAATCACTTGGGTGCCTCACTTCCTGTTGGTACAGATAGAAGTGACAATTTTCACCTGATCTGGGCACAGAAAGTGGTCTAAAGCCATGAGCAAACAAAAGTGCATGGCTGCAGACTGCTTCAAAACGTGCTGATTGGGAACCATCATTGCATGAGGGGTCAGATGAAGACATTTCAAAACAAAGCGTCTTCTGTAACTTGCCTCTGCACTGCCTGCCAACCTGTGGCTGTTTTCAGAACGGGAAGGGGGAAAGGGAGCAGAAGGACGTTGGTTTCGGGTTTTTTCAGCCACTTGAGGTAGTGGGGCTCCAGTTCACCCACCCCACTCTGCTAGATTCCCCTCCCTGCTTGAACCAAGAGTGAACTTCTGCCTGGTCCAGGGTATCACTGTAGCTCAGAAGGCTTTCTGCAAAGTGGTCTCAGTTCCAGCTGCGAGATGCACTTCTGTCTGCGCCCTTGTTGTGTACGCATGAAACTGCAGAAGTCTCAGTGAGGAGCTTGGCCTCTTTCTCGTACCTAACTCCTAAAGGGATTACAAAACCAAGCGTTCTCTCGTCTATATTACTGCAGGGCTCAAAGTAGTAAGCATAATCCCTACGCAGTGATAATGTGTGCTCCATCCAATAGCCCACCGTGCCTGTTTTAGGGAAGGAATAGGACCCAAATCTACAAGTACGGAAAAGAAGGCTGTAAGTAATGAGCTACAGAGGTTTCTTCTCTCAGTTTGTCCTGTGGAGGATATGTATGAAATACTTAAATATTTATTGGAGCAGGGGCTGGACTGTTGGCTCAAAAAGAAGCAAATGCTAGAATTAAGGTTCCCTATGAAATATTGATTTGAACCTTGTGCATACAAATTATGCTGTTATCTGTAGTCCATGCCTCATTCATGCACAGGATAGATTATGTTCACTGCTTGAGTAAATATTCAGCATTTTCTTTTTCTCTCAGTGATTCAGTGCCTGGTCCCACTCCTTATTTACACTCTATTCAAGTCCTCCTTTGCGGACAGAATTACTAATCTCCTCATGATCCTCATCACCAGGGATCCTGGTTTTCCCGGATAAAAAACTGCAAATTCTCTGATAAAACCATCAAATCCGTGATTAAAATGAAAGCCCCCCAAGTCACTCAGACAGTGCCCCGGTCCTGCTCGTGCTGCTCACCCCCTCTTCCCCCATGGCTCCCTGGTCCTTCTCATGCCCCTCACCCCCACCCCAGTCTCCTCACCCTGCGTCTGCCCCTCACTCCTCCCCCACAGGCCCCCAGCCCTTCTGATAATCCTCACTCCCCTCCACAGCCCCCTGCCCCCCAGCCCTGCTGGAGGGCACCCCCTGCTGCCAGGGCTATGGGCCAGAGACCTAGGTCCACCGTGATGGCTGCTGCAATGGAGTGAAGACTGCCTCCCCCCGGCCAGTGCCTGTTGTGGGCTTGGGCAGGGTAGGGCTGGCTCCCCACCACTGCATACACTCCCAGGGGCAGGGGGGCCCGTGCCCCCCAGATGTGTGCGTGGGGCAGGGACAGACCCAGTCTGCCTGCTGCATTCTTGGGCTCCTGCCCTGCTGCCCTCCACCAGGGCTTATGCAGTCCAGTGGGTGCAACTCAGCACTGGAGGGAAGAGCGAGGCCATACGGGGAAGCTCATTGCCTCTGAGCTCTGCACTGCCCTGGTGATGCATCCCCTGTGCACGCAGCAGCGGCAAGGGGCACAACCCTGAGCCGCCACCCCCGCTGCTGCCACGCACGCAGGGGGTACCTCACTAGGGCATTGCAGCGCTCACAGCAGCAACGAGCTTCCCCTCATAGGCCTGCTGTGCCCTGCAGTGCCAGGTCGCACCTACTGGGCTGCAGAGGGCCCGAGGGAGGGTACCTGGGTGAGAGCCTGAGCCCACAGCAAGCAGTTCACTTCTGTCCCCACCTTGCATACAGATCTGGGGGTCACGGGTCTCCCACCCCGCCAGGAGTGCATGCAGTAGCAGGGAGCCAGCCCCACCCCCCATCCCCCTGGATGAGCTGCCTGCAGCCGTGTCCCACTCCCCACCGGGGCCCTGCAGCCATGCATTGAGGCCCTGAGACCACCTTCCTCCCACTCACTGTCAGCCCCTTGCAGGCTGGAACGCCATTTGATACCGGCTGCCAACTAGACATCAAGCCATTGATTGCTACCTTTTGAGCCCAATGGTCCAGGTAGTTTTCTATCCACCTTCCAGTCCATTCATGCAACCCATACTTCCTTAGCTTGCTTGTGAGAATGCTGTAGGAAACTGTATCAAAAGCCTTACTAAAGTCAAGGTATATCACATCAGCTGGTCTCCCTGCATCCACAGAGCCAGTCATCTCATCATAGAAGGCAGCCAGGTTGGTCAGACACGTTGGTGAATCTATGCTGATCGTTTCTAACCCTGGAAGTGCTTGGGATTCCTTAAGGACTTGCTCCACAGTTTTTCTAGGGACTGAGGTGAGACTGCCCCATCTGTAGTTCCCTGGATCCTCCTTCTTCCCTTTTGTAAAGATGGACACTATATTTGCCCTTTTCCAATCATACAGGACCTTTCCCATTTGCCAGAAATTTGTAAAGATAATAGCCAATGGGTCTGCAATCATATCGGACAGCTTCCTCAGCACCCTTGGGTGCATTGCATTCAGTCCCATGGACTTGCATGCATCCAGCTTTTCTAAATAGCCACTAACTTTCTCTCTAACCTATGTCAGCTGCTCACCTCCTCCCTAGACTGTGCTGCCAGATACATATTCTGGTAGTTCACCTTGCCCGCAAAGGCATTAAGTACTTCAGCCTTTTCTACATCAGCTCTCACTGGGGGATCCAGTAAGGGACCCACACTTTCCCTGATCCTCCTTTTGTGATTGACATACTTGTAGAAGCCTTTTTTGTTATCCTTCATATCCCTTGCTAGCTTCAACTCCAATTGCATTTTGGCCTTCCTGACTTTATCCCTGCATGCCTGAGAGATGCTCTTCTGCTCCTCCCTAGTTATTTGTTCAAGTTTCCGCCTCTTGTAAGCTTCCTTTTTTTGTGTTTTAGCTCACTAAAGAGTTCCCTGCTAAGCCAAGCTGGCCTTTGCCAGTCTTCCTGCACATCGGGATGGTTTGTCCCCGTGCCCTCAGTAAGCTTTCTTTAAAGTACAGCCAGAGCTTCTGGACTCCTGTCCCCCTCAGACTGGCCTCCCAAGGGATCCTGCCAATCAGTGCTTGGAGTAAATTGAAGTCTGTTTTTGTGATGCCCAGAGTCCCCAGTCTGCTGCTCTCCTTCCTTCCTTTCCACAGGATCCTGAATTCAATCATCTTGTGGTCACTGCTTTCCAAGTTGCCATCCACTACTACATTGGCCACCAATTTTTCTCTGTTTGTCAGAAGCAAGTCAAGAAGCCCCTAGTTGGCCTCTCTAGCATTTGCACCACGAAGTTGTCTCCAACATTTTCCAAACCTGTGCAATGCCATATGCTGTATTATCCCTCTCCCCACCCCAAACAGATCGGGGTGATTGAAGTCCCCCAGGACCTGTAATCTGCAAACTTGCAGTAGCTGTTTGATAAACGCCTCATCCTCCCCATCCTTTTGGTCTGGTGGCTTACAGCAGACACCCACCATGATATCACTCTTGTTGCTCTCCTCTCTGCCCCAAACCCAGAGACTTTCAACAAGCCTGTCTCTAGTTTCATACTGGAGCTCTGAGCAATCATTCAGCTCTTTCACATAAAGCACAACTCCTCCTCTTCTCCCATGTCTACCCTTCCTGAACAGTTTATATCCATCCGTTGCATGACTCCAGTCATGCGAGCTGTCCTGCCAGATATCTATTTTACCAGTCACATTGTAGTTTTGTGACTGCGCAAAGTTTTCCAATTCTTCCTGCTTGTTTCCCAGGCACCATGCATTCATGTACAGACACCTGAGATAACTAGCTGATTGCCATACTTTCTCAGGAAGAAAAGAAGGCTTCCCCTGTTCCTCCTTCCTGTTTGTGCTCAGTTTTCTCCCTCAGCTCCACTGGAATAGAAATTCAGGTGTCCCTTCTGGGCAGTTTGTTTTAAACTTTCAATGGAGCAGGAATCAGAGGGTGCAACTACACCTCACATCTTCCCATCCAAACTCATCCCTGAAAGAGCTATCGGTGGAAAGATTGTGTAATATTTACATTGTATCATGCGTAATACTTACATTGTAAGTCATTTTAATTGTGTAACATACTTTACTGTTTTTTTTCTAAAAAATAAAAATGAAAAAGAAACTAATTAAAATAGCATTAAGACAGTTTTCTTGTGACATGTAGTTTATTTCAGTTTTGGACCAGTAGTTATTGCTGAATGGGAAACATTTATTTTCCTATGCAAGACTAGTTAGTAAAAGAACCTTTCCTATGAAATCACCAAAAAGTTGCTGAAAGCAAGCCACTTCTGAATTTGCATCCTCATAAGTTAAGATACTATCATCATAATTCCCGAACCTATTATATGACAAATATGTAAGCACCAACAGTATCACAATAACATATCAGTTAGTATTTGATAGTCACCAGGAGCTCTGCCTGCTTTTTCAGGCCTATTATATAAAGGCTTTTTAACTCTGACTCATCACACTTTGCTTAAGGGAACCCAAAATTGCCACTTCCATCTGACTTTCACGTGCTTCTTTACTGCTGTGCTAATTGTTTGTCTTCCAGTATGTAGACTGTCACCCCCCTGAAATGATCAACCCTCCCATGACTGCAAAGCTCACCCTCTTTGTACCATCTTCTTGGCTGTTTTTCAATTATTCACATAGTGTCCACAGATGAGAGAAGACGTCTGATTGCCTTAGCTCCAGAATGCCTTCATCTTCTCTGCTAAGTAACACAGCAGGTCTACTTTCTGTCAAGTTCTTCCTCTCCACTAAGGTGATTTTTAAGGCTTACTTTAAAGACATGTAAGATTTAGTTCCTTTTGAATCAGAAACATTCACCGCTGCAGATTAGATCTAGAAGAGACATTTCCAACATAACATAGACGGTTTCTTTATTTTCCAATCAGTCCCATCAGGTAACATCATACATATGCTGCAATACAACTGATGCACAGCACTAGATACACATCTAATCTCACACCACAGAGCTTGTTAACAATAGCAGCTCATGTTTTCTCACCTCTACTAAGAGAATTGAGAAACAAGTCGAAAGGGACTGCGTTGTTTAAAGAATCAAAAACCCAAGGATAGCTGGGAAACCAGAGGTTGTGAAAATATACTGAACAGCATAATAAGGCAGTGAATTGATTTTCCTTTAATATACCCATTTACCCAACTGCTTTGAAATGCAATCCTTTATGGCTTTTTAAACATAATCCCTCCCACCTCACTTGCAGATGGTCTTGTTATGATTAGTTTATTTTCTTAACACAAAATATATCATTTGAAAAGAAATGATGCATCAGACCAGGAAATAGCCACTTAACTTATGTGCAAGATTCAGCAGATTTATGTCAACACAAATGTGAGTGCAGGTCCCTAAGGGATTTCCACCGATGTTTGAGATTTGTGGCATCTAAAGATGCCTGCAACTTCCCGCATTTCTGACTGGTCTGAGTCTTTGCAGGCAATACTCCCCTGCAACCTGAAAAAGAGATGATGGCCAAGGAGAGCTGTGAAGGTCCTGAATGCCCCCTCAGCAAACCCTGTTTCTCCAATGAATGAAAGCTTTCCTGAGCACATACATAAATAGGAGCCACTCACTGTAGCACCACCTGCCCTAGGAGAGCGTGAACTCCACTGCACAGCTTATATATCATTTACCTCTCCCTGCTCCACTGCGTAGCAAATCTGTCCCCTTGGTACAAAAACAAGTGCTCTGAAAGATTATGATCATAATAATTTATGTCAGCAGGCATTCCCAGGTATGGAGCTCTCTTTTATTTTTAAAACCTTTTGGGATTCATTCATAAAATTAGTGGTCAAGCCCCTTCTCATAATTTGCTATGGACTCAGAAAGGAGCTGCGTTGTTCCTGGTCCATTTGACATGTTCCAACTTCAGTGTTTTCTTATTTGCTCTGCTGCCAAGAATATCAATTGGGTACTACAGTTATTGATCCAAAGGAAGATGGTTTTTGGTTAAAAAAAAAAAGGAATGCATTACATTAAGTCATGTAATGTTATAAAGCAACATAACGGGCAGAAGAGTGAAAGCAGCACAGGAGAACAACAGAGCTAATACTGCAGGTTACGTGACTATAATTGGACGTTATTTCTCTCTGATAAAACCCATGACATGTCTGTCAGCATCCGACTTCAGAGATGATTCAGGTTCTTCCCACCGTCTCTCCTGAGGATCAGTTGTTCTAAGAAACATGAAGTCAGTTTGGCTGAGATCATTATTTCCTGAACCTTTATTAATAAATAAAAATATGTGAAGACAGATTGTGTCCAGGCCTGCTTGCCTGGGCAAAGAAAGCAGAGTAGAAGGTGACTTTATCAGCGGAAGACTAAAGGGGACTGCAACTCCCTGAGATAGTTTTGCAATTGCAATGTGAGCTGAAGATGGATGGCTCAGAAATTACTTAGAGTCAAGGAGCCTGGCAAAGGTGTGCTTCATTCAGTGCCTGGTTTCTAAGCAGAGCTGCATCACACGAGCCTCTCTGTAACACAAGTACTGGCAGCAATGTAAATAAGAGGAGGCCAACTGGAGCACCAGCTCTAGGCACCGACCTAGGGAGTTACCCTAGTGACCTAGAGCTGAGCCCAATTGCAAAACCTGTGTTCCTCTGTTTGGCTATGTGAGGTTAGTGTGCTCAAAGGCAGTAAGGGATAGAAGGAGCAGAACCAGAGACTCCTCCCAGTGTACTAACTGGCAGAGAGAAACACACTGCACCTTCCAACTGGTAAGTTTGCCTGCACATCAGGAGCTCTGAGAGGTAGGTCTCATGGGCTCCTGCCAGGTAACATAGCCCCTCATCACCCCCAAAGCAGTGCCATGCCTATGAGAAACTTTCTAGCCCTAAAGGAGCAATGAATTATCCCTCCTTGTACTTCTTTAGAATGAGAAGCTCTTATTGCCGAACTTAAGAACAATAGCAGTTCAGTTCACCATGCAACAGTGGTGCTGTGGCAGATATTGTGATGAACAAAGCTGGGAAAGTTTTTAAATTTTTTGTCTTTGGATGCCTATGCATTTGTCAATCATGCTTCCCTGAATGCATGGTAGAGAATGGGTGCAACAATGCAGCTGGGTGCCTGGGGAAGCTGCAACATATGGGAGCAGTGGTGATACATGGAAGCAACAGAGGTTTTTTCTGTCTCTGTCCCCCCAAATCAGTGCCCAAGGCAGCTGCCCTGGTCACCCCATCCAAGTTTCACTACTGGCTGAGGACCTGGCCATGCATGCCCACTCTTCACAAGATGAACCTGAAAGTGAGGTGGTAAAGTCATCCTGAGGGCAATCCCCACTCTTTCTCTGAAGCATATCAGAAACAGGGCTCAAGTGTGGCAGCAGAGGATGCACCTACGCCTGGGTTTGGTGTATATAATGTAGCAACATGTGGGTGAGGCCATGCTTCTTACCTGCACTGTCAGGAGCACTAGGGAAGCAGTATAGATGTATTCCCTATGAATTTTAGCACATTCCTCTGAGCCACACAGGGACTTTGATCTTTATGCACCCCAGATTTCAGCTCCAGTGTTGCAGGTTGAGACAGAAAGTCACCTCTCTCATAGGACTTCAGTATTTGCAGCTGTCACAGCTGTGGAAGAGGTCCAAGAGTTGAACATGGCACACTTCTGGGGCCCAGGCCCTCTGTCTGTCACCCCTTCACAGAAGACCTAGCTACTCCAGGGCCCAGAAACGGGGCTGACCTGACAAGGGGACCCTGTTACTTTAACCAGACCCTTTCCTGGAGCTCCAGGCTGGTGGATACTCTAAGTTGATGATTTGGCTCTACTGGGACACATAATAGCGGGAGAAATCCACTTTTTACTTTGGGGAGCACAAGGAAAAATGCACATCCAGACCAATAAATGATAAAACATGTACTATTTTCCTGGGCTTGGTTTCCTCACCACCCTTGAGCGTTCTTTTGTGCTTATGTCGGGGTCATGTAAGGAGTCTTGGTTCACATTTGTTTTCCCTGCTGAATCATAGAGGGTCTCCTTGTCTTAGCAGCAGCCAGCTTCTTTTTTCCTCAGCTGGTCACACAGTTAAATGGAAGTTCCCTGCTGTGAACTATTTCCAACTATTTGAGTTGGTTTAATAAAAGATATCAGATTTACCTAAAGAACCTTGTCTGCCTATGTCCTCAGACCAGCATGGCTACAAACTATACCCCTGCTGTGAAAGCTTTCTCTTCCTTTCCTCCCTCCTGGCCAAAACTCTTCTGTGTCCAAGGCTCCCTCTCAAACTTTAGAGGACCTCCTGAGGATGTGGTTTTTATCTCAGCATGACAGCCAAGGGTAGCAAAGGTTAGAGCATTACAGCTATGATGGTCCGGAGAATATTAGATTAGGGTGTATCTCCTACTTTGTGTACCAAAGTTTGTCTAACATGTCTCCTAGCTATACAATCCGTCTAATAAAAAGTAGCATTGAAGAAACATTTCTTCAGTGGTAGCAAAGCCAGACAATCCCCATATTTTAGATGGATTTTTTGCCATGCGACAGGGATACACAGAAAATGTCCCCAGTATTAAGACAAATTCAAAAGTCACATATAGACATATTCCTCAAATTGTCACAGCAGCAATGGTCCAGGCCAGGACCCAGAGTATGAATTATATGTGAGCAGTTAAATAAAGGGGTGGGAGGAAATCTTTTGGCTCTGTTCTGAGCATGGTTAAGGATCAAAACTATGTTCTTAAGTCCTTTGAACCAGTCCATCCATTTCTCTGAGGACCACAGACAAACATTCTGCCTTTTGGTTACCTTCCTAACACAAGCAGGTGCAAACCTTCAGAAAAAGGAATAAAAAGCTGAATGGATACATGAATATGAGACTGAAACGCTAACATCTGAGCACCTTACCAGCTGAGATCTTCCATCGAGACAAATCAGCAGGCTTCCATGGAGCTGTTCCAATTTACAGCAGACATGAATGTGACCAAAATCAGAGAAGCAACAAACAACCCATTATCAAGCCATTTGTACTTACTGACTGAACGATATACATAAAATCTTGTTTTACACACACCCTCTTGCAATTCCCCAATAGAGATAATGAGATGACATGTGCCGTACGGCTCAGCCCAGCAACTTATCAAATTCTAACAAGCTCCTTCTTTCTGGCCACAGACAATAAAGAAAATACCTGGTTCCCTCCCTCCATATGATGAAGCCAGCACCCAGTCTGGACCTTTTATTATAAACACACACACGCTGCACACAAACAGCACCGGGAGACAGTTCACCACAAGTTTTTCATCTGTCACTTTGCATCACACGCAACATAATTTTGTAACACAATGTGACACACACTGAGACAAAACGTGTCACCCGGCAAATTGAAAGCATAACATCACCTCACACCTGCAGGTGTGTTATTTTCAGCATGAAATAACTTTACTTCTTTGTTTTCCTTTTAAAAACCATGGGTGTACTATAATCTGCTAATCAGTTACTTATTCTCCTTATGAGTAGATTCATTTTTCAGAAATTTGGCTGCAAATCTCTAGTCATTATGCTGCCAGATTGAAAATGCAAACAAATAAAAATGAAATAAAGGAAAAGTGAGAAACTTCTATTTTGTTTCATTTCTCTCATGCAAGCATTATAATACTTCCATACCAGCATAGACTCCTAATATGTTCTGTGACCCTTAATACACACTTCATAGGTTTGGATGATAGAATAAATATTTAAAACACACAGAGTTATTTTAAGCCTTTAAATACCTGGTTACCAAGACAGAAACTACACAAAATAAATACAGCTCCCATCCTGCACTCTGTATCAAGTGCAAACATTATCCACTACAAGCTCCAACTTCAGCTGGGGATGAAGTTCCTAAACAAAGTACAATTATTGCTTCTATGAACAAGTTGTAAGCAGCAGGTATGCCACATGCAAGGTGCTCAAAAGGTTTGGTATGAGAGGTTTTAGAAGTATGAAGGGAAATGAGGATTATGAAAAGGCAGAAGCAGGACAAGAGAAAAGCCAGAGATAGGTCTAGCTGCTCCTCAATCTATTAGATGCTAATCATTGTGGTATCTAGTATTACAGGCATTCATGGGTCAGTCTGCTCCTTCTGTGGTCAGTGGGCTGCAGTACTGGCTGTAGCACACTTCAAAGATGCTTTACAGCAAGCCAGTGGAATGAGGGGTTGTATATTCCTCTAGCTGCACCCTCCTTTTGGATCCCTTTGCACAGCTGCTTTATTTGGGCTTTGTGTAAGCATGCAGCCCTTAGGTTAAATGTACTCTGCAAATCAGAGCTGTCCTCAGGGTTGCCTTCAAAACTATACCTGCCAGACAATTACAATGAAAACCCCTGCTGACAGTTCAACCCATTCCCCAGAAGCTCCATTAAACAACAGGGCCTTTAGTTGAACTTCATCCTAGCCCGTCCCTCCCTGCAGTCTATTCAGACCTCACTCAGATGCTGCATTCTACAAGCAAATGGGCTAACTACAGACAAAAAGCCTGAGGCTGAATTGATTCAGACTTTGCAGGTTAGTCTAAATTGCAGAGATTAAACTGAGAAACAACTGGACACACATTCACTTTTGATTCAGGAAATTCAGCCACATGCCCATAGTAGCTTAGGCCAGAAGCCAGGGGACTCTAGAGTATGCCTAGTGGCATGCAGCCAGCATGGACTGTGTATTCACTTCCCCTTCCTGCTGCCCCTGATGTCTCTGGGATTTGCAGTCCAGAATCACAGCAGTAGAACTCAGGAGAGTTGCACTTCCTCTTCCTGCTTCCAGGTGCCTCTGGGTATTTATAGTCCACAATCACAGCCAGCAGTGACTTTCAGTAAGGTTAGGGCAGCTCTGCATTTGGGGAACTGAGGTTTACACAGGGAAAGGTGGGGTCTAACAGCCCTCCCTGACCCCAGACACCAGCCAGGGTTTGCCTGGGGGATGGGGGTGGGAAGGGGCAAGTCCTTGTCTCCCCCTCCCACCCAACTTTTCTCTGCTGGAGCAGACAGCACAGGCCAGGCCAGGGCTGGAAAGTATTCTGGGTGAGTCTGATTTAACTTAAACCAGGAAGGGGTCTGCAACAGAAATTTCATAAACTGTTTTGATCCAAATCAGTTAAGTCTGATACTACATTCAACCAGGTTGATCTTAAACACAGGTTTTAACCAGTTTCTGATTACTTAAACCTGTTTATGTGTAACTTCAGTCCCTAGCCAGGAAGTCCACCTCTGCCTCATTCTGGGCCTGTTGCACACTAGTTCCTGTCTCTATAGCCCATAACTAGAGATCAGCCCAGAAGGAGAGAAAAATAGTGGACAGATCCTAGAAGGGCTTCACTCAGTGACCAAGAAGCATAATATTCAGAGGCCATAAATAATGTATATATGGTGAGAGGCAACTCATTGGCTTGGTTGATAGTGATCCTCAGGGTTGACCTTGATAATACTGGACATATCTACATGAGAAATTTCTTGTGGAGCTGACTAATTAACTCTGCAGTAAACATCTCAGCATCTGCATGTGCACCACTATTAGGGCACAGGAAAATAATAAACTCCACAGACAGGTAGCACTTGTAAATGCAACTACAACCTGGGTGCAGAGTTTTTTCACGCACAGCAGTGCACATGCTGGATAGCCCCACACTGAAGTACATTTGTGCTCCAGCCAGCCCCTCCATAGTATGTTGAGCCCAATTGGAGTAACCCCAGGCTGACTGGCTGGCCTTCTGTGCCCCCTGCCAGCTGGGGCTGCTCTGGCCTGGCTCAGTGTACTGGGTTCTGGGCACACATGTAAACAACGTGTCCAGGAGCTTTCTGAGAGCAGTACACTTTGGAGCAATACGCTCTGGGGTTTACTGCTGTGCATTAATGGCACATGTAGATGCATCCACTGTGGATATAATCTAAGTTCCTGTTCACTTCTGTAGGGAAACTGAATGAATGCGAGTCTGAACAAGGACAGAATAAAGACTTGACCACTGCATTTCTTCTCCCTATTTCTCATGGTTTGCTCACCGTCACCTTTATGTGCTAGTGTTGCGCATGGGCTGTCATGGCACTTTGAAAAACAACTGTGAGCAGGATGAAACTCCAGGTGAAAATCTCTAACTAAGAGATAACATTTCTGGGTAATGTTATGTGATTCCCCTTCCCCTTCCCTGTTATATTTACACCAATCTCTGAAAATGCATTATAATTCTCAAAAAAAAATCAACTACCAAAGTCCTTTCAGCTCTCTCCCTGTCTCTCCTATCATAGAGTTTATTCAGTAGTACTTTATTGTAACAGTGGCATGCTGATTCTCAGGCAGCATTAGTGATACAGGTGACAATCTCTCAATGCTTTGTAGATTCATAAAAAGGGAAATAGGAAGCAGGTTGACTTGTGGTCATCCAGTCTGACACCCTGCTTTTAAAGAAGCCTACAGACTTGCAGCAGAGTCCACATGTTCTGGCTATGACTAGCAATACAGCAAGGTAAGAGTGATATTCACCTGTATGTTGAAGCAAGCACAAGGCTTAGTAAGCACTGAAATATTTGTAGGGATCTAGTCATTGAGTCGTAAGGCTAAATGACCTCAGGGAGTTATTCAGTCCAATCTCCCATTCAAGGCAGAATCATCTGAATCTGAATCATCTCAGGAAATCATGATTCTCTAACATTTGTATTATGAATGAAAAGATTCTTACGGGGTTCCCCAGGGCTCGGTCCTTGGGCCCACGCTGTTCAACATCTTCGTTGCTGACTTAGGCGAGGGGGTGGAAAGCAAGCGGTTCAAGTTTGCTGATGACACCAAACTGTGGGCTGAGGTGGGGACACCAGAAGAGAGGGAGAGGCTGCAGCGGGATCTGGGCAGACTGCAGGAGTGGGC
>JAGPOW010000304.1:15482468-15498141 GCA_030014935.1 Caiman crocodilus
TTTTTTTTGTAAAAATGTCAGTGTTGCCTGCATTAGCTCAACAGGCCCATATATTCCTAGCAGTGCTGCACCTGAGTCCTTTGACTTAACCAAACATTAAATACTCTGGAAGAATCTCACCAGGAGGGATAAAAATGAGACAAATGGGATTCAATCATCTTACTGTATATAACACATACGTTCTCTCTTCTTGTAATCCTGTTCATTTGCATAGCACAAAAGCGGGATCATAATATAGGCAATACTGTTTAGGACCCACTGCAAATGTTGCCACTGACTTCTAAAGAAGCAGGATGAGCTATCAAAGCCCTGAGAGGAAGAGTGTAGAAAAGATATATCAAAGACAAAGTCTCATTTGGAGGCCGCTGTTTGTCTCATATCAAGAACAAATATATAAATAATAACATTAACCACATGATTGGGTTATAGGTATAAGCCTGCAGAATCCTTTGGAGGTTTTAATGTGTTGACATCAGCAACAAAGAACCCTCTCAGGGCACCATGACCAGTCTGACCTCTTGCCTCTCAAATTATGTTATTTTTGAATAACAATTATGGAAATTAACTTATCAGTGCAAATTGATACACTGGCACTGGTGCTGCAGAATAAACTGTGCTGTACTATTTTATTTATTTATGCTCCTTTGTAAACCATTGTGCCACAAAGGGAGAGTGAATGCATCGTTAATACGGAGGGACAGTGAGGCTACAGATAAGCATAGGAATCCAGCCGCATGACCTGCACTTGGGAGGAACCTGGGTATGCCTAAATATTATGTGGGATTAAAGCTGGCAGAAAAATGGAAGAGGTTTTTCACATGCAAACAGAAAAATGGAAATAAATGCTATTCTTCATGTGTTGAAATGGAATGAGTATTTACATTTTTTCCATGACCATTGTAAAGAAAAGAAAAATCAGTGCTTGGTTTTATAGTGTTTGATGCTTTCTTTCCCTCTGCTATCCTCTCGTTATCTGAGTCACTGAAAATGTGGACAGGAGAAATAATAGTCCAGGACGTATTGAAAACAGAAAACATGGAAAAGAGTACCCTGAACAATGACAAATCTCCACTTTTGTGAGTTGTCAAAGAAAGGGAAATTGTGTGTGTGGGGGGGGGTGGAGCTCAGGTGTGCTGCTTGGAGCTCACAATCCTGGCCAAAAGCAAATGGATTGAATTTGTGTTTGGGAGACATTACACCAGAAGATTAGATTCTCATTTAGCAACAGAGTGATAAAAACCTACAATGTTTTTGAACAGAGAGACCTGAATCCTATCACTCATGCTAGGAAGTTCAAAGTGGCCAGGATTAGCAACACAGAAATAGCAATAAATCCCAGCCAGTCCCAGGTGCGTTACAGTGTCATGATCTGCATTGTATATGGACCAGAGAAGCTGAGCTACAGAGACATTAATAGCAGCCAGAGGAGACACAGAAAGGACATAGTCAAGCTGGTATAAAAATAACATAATTTGAGAGGCAAGAGGTCAGACTGGTCATGGATAAAGGACACAGATCACTTATGCTTTATCTTTGGCCATATTTACATGCTACAAGGCAAGTCTCAACCTAGACTGAGTAGCCCTGGTGAGAAGCAGAATGTCTTAGCCTGCGCATAGTACCACACTAGCAAGGCTATACAATTCTCACTACCCACACTAACTTGTTTAGAGCTAGCTTGAATATCTCTGCATGGTCTGCTTTGTACTGGGTAGACAGCACCTGAAACAGAAGCATAGAAAACGAGGGTTGGAAGGGATCACAGGAAATCATCAAGTCCAACCCCCTGCTCAAAACAGGGCCATTCCCAACTAGATCATCCCAGCCAAGGCTTTGTCTTAAAAAACCTGCAAGGATGGAGAGTCCACTACCTCTTTGGGTAACCCGCTCCAGTAGGCCCCCTGAAAAAGTATGCACTGCATTCAAAAGCTTGTTTGCATCTACCCCAACCATGGAGTTATCACCCACAAAAATCCTTGCCTCTCACATTTCCTGGACCTTCACAATTATAACATGATTCTCGTGGATATGTTGCAATATGTTTACGTCAACTGTCTGGCAAACAATTTCAAAGAACACATAAAAAATAAAAAAAAGTGTTCTTGTGGGGAAAAGGAATAAAGTTGTCACTGAATGCCATAAAAATTAATTCGGCTTCATTCAGAATAATGCCTGGCTGGACATACTGTTTTGAACAGCCCTGAAACAAATTTAGCTACACACCTCAAAGACACAGTTAACAACTCCACTGAGGTTTTATGGTGCCAAAATGGTGAATCTTTCACCCCTGAGGTTGCCACAAAGTGTTTCCATTTCTTTCTCACGTTTCCTACTAAAACTCTCAAACTTTAAATCCTAAACGTTTATTGTAATTTGCAAAACAGAGGCTGGTACATGCAGCAAAGCAGAAGAGAAATCAAATTCTTCCAAGATGCAAGCGGAGAGCTCTTGTTATCATTTTTAACTAACATTTGTATCAGTGATAAGTTTCGAATCTTCTTACACAAGTTCAGAGTTCTTTTTGGCCACATTTTGCACATACCTCCACTGATCACTGCCATCTTGACTCTTTCTTTCGGCTGAGCCATGCGCAGTGCAGAAGCTGCGTGATGGCAAAGATCACTGCATTATTCTGCAAAGGGCCAGTGGTTGTTCTGCCCCTGAGGAAGCTGTATCAATCTCTACTGGCCCTCTTTAATTATACCTGGCTGCTGTAGTGCTCCACCCATGGGTATTTTCACCTAACTATAGCCCTACACAAGGGTGGCATTAAGTAAATTCCAAGGGGGGTCAGGTTCGCCAACACTTCCTCTGTGTTGTGGAAGTGATGGGAAAGTCTTTATCACCACAAAGGATGGAGCCTTGTATACTTGTGAGGGCAAGCATTGTGGCTGGCACATTAGGCACCAAGCCACACACTTCCAAACATGGGCAACTGGTGCCTCTGGAGTTTCAGGGGGGCACCAGATCACCAATGGCGGGGTGGGGGGCGGCCCAGTGACCAGTTGCTGAGCCTGAAATCACCAGTGGCAAAAATGGGAGTGCACTTCTGCCAGCATTTCTGGTTTCATGGCTAGCATTTCTAGGGGGTGCACGGTCAATCTCAGGGGGTGGACGTGCACCCACATGCACCCCCTATGCATCGTCAATGCTTCCAAAGCTGAAAGCGTAAGTTTATACAACTTGAACAAAATATTGTAGCCCCTTTGTTTGGACTGTAGAAGACCCATATCTTCCATGAATCAGGAACGAAAGCAGAGGCACAATATATGCAGACTCTGTATTTAAATCTTGAAGTAATTCAGATGTTGTACATTGCAGTCAAGAACAAACATGCTTTGGGTAATGAAGGAGTAATTAGCACATACAAAAGTGTGATTCAGTACCATGCCAGGTGGACTTATTATTGTTGCCGGTGTTCCAGTCCATAAGGTACAAATCTACCTTTCCTTTTCTGTCTAATGTGGAAAGTAAATGTGGGGAATCTCTGCGTGTTTCTTAGGCTAACTTTGCAACAACCTAGGGAGCATGGGGGTAGGATCACAGGTTGCAGAAGATACCAAAAGGCTATTCTCTAAATATGTGACTAGAATAATAGCAGCAGCATCTCTGCAAAGAGTTCCATAAATAAAGAGCCAGTGCACTATTATAAACCAGGAGTCTTTCCATTACCAGGTAATGAAACATGATTACCTTACATATGACATATTAATCAATTCTTGAGCTAGGCTTTTAATATATAGTATGGCTTCCAAGTTTGATGGTTAGCAATCTAGGAAAGATGGCTTGGAATCTGCAGTTCCTGGAGGAAAGCAGAAAAATGTTCTTTTTTTCTTCTTCCTGGGTGTGTCTACATGTGTGTTTACTGTGCAGTAATTTTCTGTGTGCAGTAAATGGTTTTTAGGATGGCGTCTACATGTGCAGCTGTTAAAGCACGGTAACACTGTGTATAAGATGTAATGTTACTGTGCAGTAAGTCATCTCCAAGTGTGCTTTTGCACAGAAACTAATCAGGCCTAAATTGCTATAGTTACTGCGCAGTATTGGCATGCACGTGTAGATGTGCACCCATACTGTGCAGTGGTTTTTTTGGTTACTGAGCAGTAAACTAAATTACTGTGCAGTAAATATGTACATGTAGATGCACCCCCTGTGTACCAGGCTGGAAGCCTCACCAGAAGCAAACACCATTCTCACACCATCCACAGACTTATTGCAAGGTTTCTTAGAGAGCAAAGGGTTAAAGCTTCTCCCACTGCCTTTTCACTGGTGGTTGCATGCTAACTTGATAGAAGAATTAGAGCATTTCTTCACAGACCCTGTAGTGCCCATTTGGGATAGGCTTGCTGTCACACTTTACATTGTCTAAGTCCTCTCCTCAGGACATGAGAAGCAGTAGCCCAGGAATCTGTGGCTTGAGATGATGACAACTGCCCCCTTAATTTTACACTGACAGATATAACCTGTTAGTATGGGCAAGCAGTTAGAGATTTCAGTTGATTGTTGGGCTGGAAGCTAGAAAAACAAGCCGCATGCTTTCAATGAATCATGATGAAGGAAAAAGCTGACCAAAGGAATCTATCTAATATATGTAATACTATTAACAGTCTAGCAGTGCACCTCACAGTCTTTTGAATATTTTCCTTGCTGTCAACACTGCTGTGAGAAAGAGACTAATAGCATGCCCTTGGCTTTAACAGGGTTGGCCTGATTGAAAGCCAAACAAAGTCACTGGATTGCTAGAGAAAGATGGAAGCAATGAATTCCTATTAGTCCTCCTCCACATTCATGAGGTTGCTAGAGGACCAGTTGTGGCTGACTGCTAATGGTGGGTTGGGCTGAAAACAGACTATTGTGTCAAACACCAAGGGAAGGGTAGAGCCAAGAGCACACTATATAATGACCCTTTTCAGACTCCCATTTGCATGGGAGAGAAGGGTGGTCCAGAGGAAACAAACCATCATAAAGAGAAGTTTCCAGCACGTGCTCTATGGCCTTCATGTGTACGTATAGGACTAATATTAGCTTGAGTTGTTCTTAAAGTGCAGATTTCTCTACATGTGTGGATTATATAGAAGTAAATTTAGGTATATTAAGCAATCTGTAGTCGTGGGTTGGAATCTGACATCTGAGACACATTCTCGGCTACATAAGGATAACATCTAAGATTTCACTTCTCTTTATTGATGCAAGTTAGTCAACAAGCTAGTATAACTTTTTATATACATAGATTCTCCTACAGTACCATGTCAGAGAGCAGTAGGCCAGATTTACAGAACTGGGAAGGTTTTCATAACAGCTTAGGTTCAGTAATGACATTTTCTATTAGCTTTTCTTTGGAAAGAAGTTCATAGTTCCAAACCTGGCTGAAGGAAACAACCCCAATCTTAAAAATACCAAAGTAACAGGATGTACTAGGGATTTGTGCTAGAACCTTGTGTTCACACAAAATTGTCATCTCTTTCACAGGGATTCCTGCAATAAACCTCTCAGCCCCCATCACTCTAAGGATCCTAATTAAACATCCCTCAAGATTACTTTGTTGCCTCATCCTCCTATTGGAGGAGATCTAGATGGTTGTCTCATTTGTTTTAATGTCTAGCAGTTTTGTTCTTCTTGCCCAGAAAACTAGAGAGACAGACTGGGTTTTTAAATTACTGAGTGGATTTGGAAGTCTTAGTTTTCTTGCTTTTGCTTGCTTTTGTCATAGAGTGTCTCTGTGATATGGTCTGTGAAATGGGGATAAGGCTTCCTTTCTCCCACCTTCTGTCTATATAAGCTAGGATTGGAGTTGTTTTCTGACTGTTTCCAAAATGGGGGGTTGAGTTCATTTAGGGCCTTTAAACGCTGCCATAATGTAAATAATAATGGCATTGAGAAAGTAACATTAGATGTTACTTATTCTAAGACATAAATTGGCCAAAAAAGTATAGTAACTCACAAAATGAAAGATCTGACCTGAGGAACTGTGAATTCTGCTAATGGATTTGATAGTAACTGTAAATTATTGCTGATATAAGGAAGTAGAGGACAATTTTAGCTATTAATGAGAATGAGCGTGAGATAATTATTTCCTGACTATCTTAATGGGAGAGCAAAAAATGTGCCAATGGGTTATCTTTTGATTTGTAAATCCCTGTCTGTACCAGAGTGGAATGACTTTGGACTGAAAGGAGTTGCAAAAAAGACTCACTTTGATCAAATCTTTAATGACCAAATGCTTACATAGTTTATTTTAAATTCCCAGTCTGAAATGTTTGGCTGTACTTATATGTTAGCGCAATACACTCTGAAATGGTTTTGATTTTTATGAAAAAAATGAAATTATAGCAAGCAGTTTTATTAACATGGTCCGTCTGCTTTGGTAATTAGAAAAGTGATTAAGAAAAGCTAAGACATTAATGCTTGAAGTGTTGCTTCTGGAGGATGCACAGTAATATGCAATTCACTGCCTTCCAGTACAGAGATTTATTTATTTATCTATTTCTTTTCTTATGTTAAGATGATTGATCTTATGATATTTATAAAAGGGGAAATAAGATTTACCAAAACCGGAGGTGTTGTGCCATGATACCATGCTGATGGTTCTACTATCTCTGCTCTCCCAAATACAGAAGAGAATGCTTGAGAAATAAAGTTTTTAATGAAGCATTCAAACTTCATCTGAGTTCATGTAAGATAAGAACCGCCTTGCCTTTTGAAATTCCCACATTGCTTTTTATAATATGTGTGTAGCAGACCCTGCTGGGAAGAAGGGGGCAGACAACAGCTGAAGGAAAGACAAAAGAAACAAAATTCCATTGAATCCCCTGTTGCAGGTCACATTCAAATCCAGTAAAAATGACTTTATTACAAAATATTGCTCTAAGTCCTTCAGAGTAGTTCGTTAATGTTAATTACACGTTTGAAGCTAATATTAAAAATATTCAAGTATAAAATAAAATGAGGACGAAAAACACACCCTCTATGTCTTAAGACATATATGTATGTGTGGAGGCTGTATTACAGCACATCCAGGCCAATTCAGCCTCCAAACCAAAAACATATAAATAGTGAATATTCAAGGTAAAACAGCAAAACAACTGCAACATATACAGATACATTACTAAAGAAAGGAGCAATATTTTGTTACAGCCAAAAAGAGATAGAGAGAGGAGGTGTGTAGAGCATTTTGGTTGGATTAGATTTGGATTTCAGGCTGAATTTGGTCTGTTTGATGTTCTGTTTTTGTATATCCAGTTTCAAAGCAATCCACTGAAGTTCATTGTTGGCTTCTTCATGACCTGGAGATAAGAATGATTTCCCCAGTACAGGGAAATGGATCTGCCATCAAACTTCAGACAAATCACTTTCTACCTTGTAATGCAAACTTAGGATAGCCAGAGGCTTTTAAATTTATTATTACATATGCTCAGCAGCAGCACCTACCTCCGATTAGTCTTTTAAAATTATGAAATCATGTCAATAGAGGTTTTATATGTTTCTGCATAAAGTATTACAGGAGATGATCGAGGAATACTAGGAATCAAAGCTATTGCTTTAGAAAGATTTACAGCTGCTGACTTTACACCATAAGTCAACACTGAATAATTAAAAGACTTGTAATTAAAGGCTAATTTAGTATTGATTGTGTCCTAGAGCAAGGGGCCACTTCAGTGTTCTCCCATCGTCCTGAGCAAGCTTCATCAGCTAGACAGCAAGACTGCAATTATCTGAAGTTGCCTTCAGCAATAGGACAGCATCTCCTCAATTCCATTTCTATGAATTCCACAAGTGTTCCAACAGGCAGCTTTATGGGACTGTGAAGAAAAGTTATTATCTTATCCAGTCTTCAATATCACGTGTGTCCCCTTGGAGCACTAAATGCTTTAGATATAAATTTCAAATCAATTTAAGTTAGGAAATGGAGGGTCTTTGGATCTTCTTGAGTACAGCTGCTTCATTTTCTCTTGCTGTTCCTTTCCCTTTCCATTCTCCCATCTGAGTCAGGAGGTGATTTTTTTAAGCCTTGTTTTCAGCCAGGCTTGTTGTAAAATTATTGTGTGTTCCCAAATATCACAGTACGGGGGATTAGCTTATGACTCTGTAGACACTGTCTCCATTCAGGCTCACATCTCCGCCATGGTCTCCTGGACAACAGTTGTGTTCAATGCCATCTGGAAAGCAGGAGGAGTGAAGCTGTTGCATTATTCTGTGAAACCCTGTGGGTCTTGGTTGATTTTTGAGGAGGCCTCACTCATCCTCCCTCACTCTGAGGAGATGTGGGTATTCCTTGACCTCTGTGGACTTAAACGCAGATGCTAAGCCTGGCAGAACGACTACAGCCTATTGGGGTTTTTGTGCTATGGACATTGGCGGATCTAGAATCTTGAAAAGGGGAGTGCACGTGGTGAGGTACAGCATCACGTATACAACAACATATTTTTAAAAACCATCTGCAGGGCTATGAAATAGGAGCTTCATTACTAGGGATAACAAACAGCAGAACTGTAAAACAAAGGATGGTTTGAGTGGTGGACCATTAAAAAGAAGAAAGGGTCATTAACATCTGTGGAATGAAGAAGTTTGAAGGAATTGGGTAGATTATAATGAGCCATAAAGTCAAATGACTCAGCAATGCCTGGCTAGAAAAGATGCTGTCACTGCCAAGTAGTTAGTTTTAAACTTTGGGTGGAACAGGAATCAAGGAGGGTGCAAATGCACCAGTGCACCTCTGGACCCAGCCCTGGGTATGAAGGCATCTAGTATGATATGGAGCATCCACATTTTGTTTTCACAAAAACCTTACAATGACACTCTCATCTTGTTTTGATTCCTTATTTGTGTTCCCTTGTGCAGATTAGAATTGCATTACTGGTCCTTAAATGCCAGAACAGATTGTGAAAACAAGACTCATCCCTTGTCCACTATCCCCTCTATATCTGTAGCTCACCTGGAACTTTATATTCTTCACCAAGTGCATTCACATTGTTAAGAACATCAAACTTTACAGCCAATACCGACCAGGGAAAAAATATTTCCCCGGTTCTAAAGAATATTGGAAATTTGAACATGTGTATGTGTTAGGCACATTTCTACGTGCAAAGTAAAATTAGCACATTCATTTGTGCTCAGACAGTGGCCTCATCAATGCACCTTTCAGATTTTAGCCTATGTGACTAAGTCAGCTTTCCTTAGCTGTTCTTTGACCCTCCTTTCCCTTCCACTCTTCTGAGTCAAGGCTGTTGTCCCTGCTAGTCTTGACATGCACCTGGATGGAAAATGAACTGCAAAAACATCAGGATGTAGTTCTTTAAATATTACCTCCAATTAGTGGAAAGGAAACAAAAAACCACCTGTGGGATTCCCTGATGTCTTCCCTTACTGCAATACATATCAACACCCAAAGTGAAGAATGCTGCTACCTAAAGCTGTTGTAAGTGTGACATACTAGGGTATTTGGCTAAGTACAGACAATCAGGTCTGAATCTATTCAGTCTTTGCAGGTTAGTCTAAGCTGCATAGATTGAATTGATAAGCAAGTGAACAGACATTCAATTCTCATTCTGGAAATGCAGCCCCATGCCTACACTGGCCCAGGCCAAAAGCTGGGGATGAGGGGTGAGGGTGGGAACTGTGCTAAAGCATGCCTTCCTGTTCAGCTGGAACAGACAGCTTGAGCCAAGGCTAGCCTGCTTACCCTGCAAGAAGAGCAGGGGGAAGGGAGGGGAGTCTTGTGGAGGAGTTGCAAAGCACCCTGGGATGCAGGGTACTGTGAGTTAACTTGAATCTGGAAGGGATCTGGGACAGAAGTTTAATAAACTGACTTAACCTAAATCAGTTAGTCTACTACTACATCCATTCAGGTTTATCTTAAACCAGTTTTGGCCATTTCAAAAGCAATTAAGGTGCACTGAACTTCTGTGGTGTCACAGATTTGAATTGGTTTCCCATCACTTATATTGAATTATGTGTAATTTCTGTCCTTAGCCTTTATGGGTGTGTACAGAAGTGCTCTTTGCATGTTTCACAGAGCTCTAATTTAGACCACTTTTTATAGGGCTATAAAGTTACAGAACTCTTCAACATGACAAAAATGGAGTGTTTGATGGGGGAGCCTCTAAGCTTCTCTGCACTTCCCAGACTAGGAGACAGGGTGTTACCAGGTCCCCCCTCAGCCTTCTTTTCATCAGGCCGAAGAGTTCCAGATCCCTCCGCCTTTCCTGATATGGCTTGCCATGTAAGTCAAAGCTAGCTCCATTTGCTCCATTCCTCCAAGATGAATCCCTTTTCCATGCAAAGCAACAGAGTCTTATTTAGCCCTTATTCTCATCTTTTGCAATGTTTTATGGAAATGACTTTTTGACTAATCTTTCTAACTTTCTTACATCTCTATTCTGCAGCAGCTTTCATCCTTCTTTAGTTTGTAGTCCTAAAGTTGATGCTTCTTAAACCAAGAGGGATAGTCTGTTTGCTTTATTGAGACAGTCCTTGTTTTTGGACTATGATGTTTCAAGAATTCCTTTTTATCAAATTATTGGTGTTTCATTCCATCAGACTTAACCCTGAGTTTATCATAGAATTAAGAAAATATTGCATTGGTGAATCAGAGACAAGAGGGAAGTAAGAGAAAGATTGTTGCAGGAAGAAGACATAGAGCTATACAGTCAGACCGCCTGTTGCATGGTTTCGTATACACACTTTATATAACGTAACCATGTTTCAACTTACATGATACCTTGCTTCAAGTTTACACTGTTTGTGGTAGAGCAGTTGTTATTTTGGAGTCTGTTTACATAGCATTAGCATCACTTGTCATCTCCTTCAAGATTGTCCATATCTTTAGGTTATGTTAACCCATGAATATTTGCGAATATGGCCTACGGTGAAGAAAGCCTTTGATGATGTGACCAAAAGAGCACGTAAGTCTAGAGCAAGGGGCCTAGAGCAAGGGTCTAGAGCAGGGTAAGTCTATCATCTTGGCCTAGAAAAAGAAATAATGATAAATTAAGAGAAGGCAATAGCACTGCGTCGATTGCTCGCCAACACAGTTTAAGTTGAATTAACTGTGCACACCATTAAAAAAGTGAGCAAAAAATTAGAAACTGTGTGAAAACAACAACCCCTATGAGGTTGAGAGTGTCGTTGATGACTAGAATTCCTCATTTAGATAAGGTTGAGAAACTCCTTAATCTTTGGATCAATGAAATAACCAATACAAAAGGAGCAGTTGTCGACGGCACGGCAATTAGGACTAAATCTTTGTATGAGCACATAGTCAGGAGTAAAAGTTTTAAGAAGACTATTAATTCCATTGTTTTGTGTTTAAATATCCTTTTGTCCTTTTATCTTTGAATGAGTATTTTGTAACCTTAAAAAATGTTGCATGGACAGGGTCCTCTTGTTGATATGGCACAGATCTTCACCTGCCTCTTAACATCTTGAACTGCTTTTGTTGGAACCTTTTGACTGCTTACCCAACGACAATTTCTGGCCATTTTCAGTAATTTCCCTGCCTGCAGTTACTGACACCATCCTGCCTGACCTTTCAAACTCATCCATCTTGAGCCACATTATCAAATAATTTCCTGAAATCCAGGTGAAATGTATCCATTCTTTAACCCTGGTCCTTTCTTAAATATTGAAATTACATTATCCTCTGGTACTAACACCATCATTAGTGGGCTATCAAAATTCTTAACCAAGGGCTTTTCTGTTTTACCTGCTATTTCCATTCAAAAGTCTGTGATGTATTTCATCCAAGAATGGTGCTTTGTCTGCTTTTTAATAGTACTAAAAGATTTAATTGCCTTATTATCTGCTCTGGTGCAGTGGAAAAATCTTTTTTAACATTTCTCTTCCCCTCCAGGAAGATGGAGGCTTGGATATTACCAGCCCCTCCACTTCTTGGGATGAAGAAATCACTTAAACCCTTAAGGATATTGTCTTCATCAGTCATCATCTCTTGATCTTTCATGGTCCATGTTCTCCTTCTTAATGGATTTGCTACTTATACATGAAAGGCCAGGCTTAAAAACTTTCCACACAAGGAGTAAGCCCCATGGCAAAACCCAAATCAACTCCATTCCTGCTCACGTGTGGAGAAGTAACATGCACAATAAATACAGATAGGATATGCTATATTATTATTTATATGTTAGTTGGTCTACAATTTTTGTTTCTTTGTATTCAAGTTAGTGCCTAGAAGTCCCACACATGATCAGGCCTTAATTATGGTAGATGCTGCACATACACAAAGTAAAAGGCATCCTGGCCTCAAAGGACCAACAGTCTATATAAACCAGATGGAGTGAGAGAAGGAGAAAGCAGGTATCATTATCTAATTAACCTAAGCACAGAAGTATTAAATGATTTGTCCACGGACACGTTGGAAAGCTAATGGATGAACTCACAACCTCCTAGTAAAGCTGCCTTATTGGTGTCTTATAAGCTTCATTTTGTAATGTTTTTCTCTATGACCTTATCAAAACTGAACTGAGGAATTCAAATTTGGTTTTATTGTAGAGCTGGTATTTTCTAAGACAAATTTATGGCGCACATTTCAGGGGTCCAGGATCCAAAGTTCTATAGTAAAGTATAGTGCATGACGGTCCCCAAATTTTGCTATACTCGCATTCAGTTTTAATGGTAAACTCCTGTTAATGTCATCTCTACATATGCCCCAATTCTCACACCGTTCTGTCATGAACAGACAGCTGGGCTGAAATAACTGAAAAGAAGGAGATGAATAACATCAGAGCTCGAAAACAGCGACGGAAATCATGTAGTAAGGAAGAAACATAGTCCTGCTCGGGGCAATGTTAACGGAAATTTTCATGCTTTTATGTTTTCTCTGAGCTACAGACATAGACAAGCAGAAATATCCAAAATATCTACTACATGCTATTGGGGACTTTGGAAAAAAAGAAAAGCGTTGATTGATTTGCTAGTTCGAGTTATTTAGCAAGATCTGAAAGCCAGGGGGTATTGGTTTCTGCTTAAGTGAGTGTTTATTTTTTCCCTGAATAAAAACACTTAATGTGTAAAACCTTCCCAGTGTTTTACACGTCTCTTTGTGTTTTTTAAAGTTGTTAAGAATTAATTCTTGGGTCAGGTCTTCAGCTGGCATTAATTGGCAGTGGCAGTTACTTGGTGCTAATTGGCACTACAGAAGTTAGTGCAACTAGTGCCGGTTTTGTCAGCCTCAGTTTGGCCCACAGCAGGTTACTTTTCCATGGAAATGGCATAAGGATTATACATTGTTTCTCTGTATGATTAGGTCAAAAAACAAGCACAAAGGCTGCCTTGAAGCTGATGATCATAGCTGGGCAGAATATTCTGTTCCCACTTACCAAGAGACATACAGTGTCTCTGATCCTGTTTGTTCTTATATCAATAGACTTGTGCAGCCCCGAGAATGGAGGCTGTTATTTGAGGAACTCCATTTCAAGTTTATCTGACAGGAAGCTAAAGGAGGACTGTCAACTTAAATCAGATTTTTGTCTGAAAACTGTTCATCCCCTGCTGATTTATAAGTTAATGCCTAAGATTACTGTAGCTAGAAGGCATCTCTGCTTCTTTACAACTGCTTCAGTACAGACAACTTGAAAGGATATCAAAAAGTCCACATAGGCATGTAGGGATAATGCCACTGCTTTGGCAACCCATTTGTTAGCTTCTCTCATCTATTTAACAATCCTTCTTATCTGGGTTTTCCATTTAGACCCAAATGCCCATTTGCTTGTGGTCATAATCTGGACTGAGCTAAATCAGCATAGTTGCATTAGGTCTGAACAGGGTTATCCTGGTTTAGAGCAGCAGAAAGTCTAGTCCAGTTGTCAAATGGGTGAAAGTTGTCTAGTAAACTGGACTGCTCTGGTCTCACTTCACAATGTCCAGCTCTAAGATTGAAAGACTTTGTCATTTAATGGCATGTCTGAATCCTAATCAAAAAGCAAGGCTTGAAAGTTTTGGGTCTTTAATAGAACAACTGTTTACAAAGAATCTTCCTTTTACTTAGTGAATCCATTGACACATTAAACTGGATTTTCCTCACGTGCCTTTCTTAAACATACAAGTACTTGCAGAATAGTTAGCATTAAGAATTTTCTGATCTCAGCCTGTTTATGATTCATTGAATTTGACTTTTATTCCTGGCATATATATGGCCTCATTGCAATGTGGTATCAGTTATACTTCTGGCCTTTACATAGTGAATGAAAAAATAATGTATTTCCAGTTGGAATTTTTAAGTAAAGAGTAATTCAGACTAAGACCCATGAAATTTTTGGGATTTATAAACATTTTTACAAATGCCCAGAAGTTTTTTGGATATTCATGAGTAATTAATAATATGGCCAGTGAGCAATGAATAAAAGCAAACCAAGCACTGGAAATATTTGCAAACCAGCATTTCATGACTTGACCAGCTATGATCATTTATCCAATGCCCTGAGCCATCCAATCCTCTACACTGGGATGTTCCTTTGAATATATATTACAATTTTATCCCTCTATGAATAGCAAAAAAAACAATTGTGCCACACAGACCCACTGCTTTCTGATTGCAGTTGTAATAAGAGAAGTACATATATAATAGTTGAATAGACAGATGTAAAACCAAGAAGATTAGAACTCAGATCACTTTATTATATGAAACCATCCTTTCCAGTATTTGTGTATGGGCTTTAACTATCTTTTTGGCAGCTACAATTGATACTCTAATCTCCGTTTTTAAACCATACGCCTTGCCATGGTGCATGAGTCCCTTAATAGGTTGGCTGTATGTCTCTTTAAATTCCAGGTGGCTGAACCGATTAGATCTGTGTGTTCCTAGACAGCGAACAGGAACGTGTTATGAGACTCGAGATTCTTTATCAACCTTCATGTGAATTACTTTTAAGGCAACAAGACCTGCTGTTAAAAAACCTGCAACACCTCTGAATGGAAGGGAAACATGCCTGCTTCTTTGGATGAGGAGATACTGGTTAATAAAAGAGGCAATGACATTCACTCAAAATTTTCCATCCTTTCAATAATGTGTCACAATGTAAAGGAGATCCTAGATGTCAGCAGAGAAGGAGAAAGTAAGTAGAAGTGACACAGCATTAGACACAGGGATGGAGCAATTGGTTAAACTCTCTTATATTTCAGTGACAGAAAGCACATACCAGCAATATGGGCTCCCTTCCACACTTATGCCACTGGCACTTATTGTGTACATCTAATCAGCATCCGAATAAACCAGGGGGGGAAAGGAAGAAAAAATATTTAAAAGATATGTGCTCTGTGTTTGCAAAGGGTTTTATGAAAGTAGAGCAATTACACACAGTTTCAAATGCTTATCAACATTTCATGTGAATGATCATTTTAGGTATCTGATGGCTTTTACGCAGCTTTTTTTATCCCAAATTTTTCATGGCGCCTTGTCTTCCAAATTTCAAGCTGGGAGGCTGACTGATTGATCATAAAGTACCTTCTGTTTAGTTTGGTTTTCTGGCTGGCCGTCCCAGTTTGATGGGACCATTAGAAGAAGTCATTTTGACTGTGCCATTTGGGGGGGGGGGTTTTCATGGGAGGAATTAAAATGTTTTGCCTTTTGATCTGAGTAGCTAAAAAAAGAAGCAGCACGCTTACTTAGAACCTAAATGAAATGTTTAACAATTGGATGCTGGCAATAAATCTCCTTTCCAGG
>JAGPOW010000304.1:15498550-15511226 GCA_030014935.1 Caiman crocodilus
GCTGCATGTCAAAATACCAGTGTCAGAAGACCTCTACATTCATAAAACAGCAAAACAAGGTCTCTTATTGATGCCGGTGACACCATCTCTGTAGATCTTTGCAGCCTTTTAGTAGCTAGAGCAGACAAAGAAGACTCTGAGGTAATTCCTCCTTCAGTGCTAATAGCTTTGGTCCATTAGTAGAAACTCCATGATGTTGGCTCTAGAAGCCCTTAGTTCAGTCTTTTCAGGTCATTCATCTGGGAAACCATTACAGGCTTTACACAGGAGCCAGAAAAGTCTGCACAAGCAGACTACATAAAGAAAAAGAGGAAATTTGCTACGTGGTTTTACAGGTGTTTGCAGAAACAGCTTTCATCCTGTTGGCTCCCAAACTGCTTCGCAAGTTAAATGAACTTTTAGGTACAAACTGGAACTCAGAAAGCATTTAACCATGCACAGCAGCTACGCAACAGGATCAGAGCAGCATTGCCCTGACAATACTGTAAAGTATTTGGCAGCAGTGTCTCACCCATATCCTATTTTGGGACAGGACAGGGAAGCATTAGCCCTTCCCCCTTTCATTATAAAAAATCATCATTAAAAATACAAAAGGAGCTTTAAAGGACACGTATTGTCAAGAGCTTGATTTCGTTTGTCATTCAAAAGAGCAACTCAGTGGATTCCTTGCATTCCAAACTGGGTGTATCGCTTGCCCGTGATTCTGTCACATCCTGACTATTCTGGGAAATGCGGTGTGTGAATTTCAGCAAAAGGTATAATGAACTTAGGTTCATATTTTATTTGAGCGTTGAGTTTCACTCTCGTCCTTCCTTTCTTTTGTTTCCTGCTCAGCTTTTAGATACGCTCACCGTCCTGTATTGTCCGACGCAGTGTGTGAAAATTTGAACAATGCAAGACATAGCTCAGTGAAGGTGTAAATACAGAAAGTACCTCATCATATCAGCCCTTGTCTAATAGAAACCACTCAGCCTCTGCCTGGTATCTTCTCAAATACTGTGCAATTCACATAGCTGGTTTTGAAAATTCCCCAGTTATTCAGCACTGAATTATAACTGGACCGTCTTTTCCTGCTCAACTAAATGTGATAGTTGCATACGCCACACTCTGTCTGTCAGAGGTAGTCATTATGATATTAATGGCCATCTGTAAGCAAAATACACAGGCAGGGTATTATTAGTACATGCAATTTAGGCATTGTGCTTTTGTCGGCATGAATGCAGTTTAAATTAAACTGCAGTTGGCTACAGCTGAAGGAGCTTTTACTTATCATCCTGTAACAAGCAGCTTCTAGTTTCTTCAAAAAATCCATTCATCCAATAACTACTTACAAGAGGATTACAGTGTTGCAAAGACACTGCCCTTTTATTTTCTGATTTTTGAGCTGCTGGTTGGAAAACTCCAGAGGGCTCCAGAATGGATTTCTTTTTCATTTACACTAGGGTGAAATATTGTTTCACTGTCGCTGCTCATAATTAACTTGGGCGTAAGTCAGAATTGGGCCTTTGAAATCCAAGCTATTGAATGCCAAAACTCTGCCAGCTCATATTTTCCTCTGTTAAAACAAAAACAGTGTTTTATTTTGCTTTTCAAACTGTTTGCTAAAAAATACTACTTCCAGTCCATAGTAATGTAGGGTATACATGAAGTGGTTTTGCAGCTTTGTGGCAAATACACGATTCTTTTATGATCTATGGCAATAAATAGGGGTGTGAAAAATGGGCCGTATTTGATTCAGATTCAGCCCAAATCAGGGACAGAGATTCGATTCATTGATTCGGATCACCATCTCCAATTCGATTCGGCCAAATCCGAATCTGAAGATTCAATGCTGATTCAGAGAACCAGCGATTTGGCCACAGACACAGCTTTAAATGTTTTTGTCCACTTCTGGGTCTGCTGCCAAGTATGCTGGGGAGCTCCCCGCGCTCCTCTGGGATGCTTCATCCGCCCCAACATCGCAGCATTCATGAGCTGCCTAGTACCTTGAGGTATGTAGAAAAAACATTTAAAGCTGTGTCTGTATTCAAATAGCAAAATCTTTCTGAATTTCTCTGAATTAATTTGGATTCCAGTTTGATTCAGAGAGATTAAAGGGTCTCCTGATTTGATTCAGATTTGGAGATTAGTTCACCAAAGTGGGCCAAATCTCTGCCGAATCAAAGCAGGGACCAAAGCTTCACACAGCCCTAGCAATAAACCCTCTGCTCTATTGCAATACCTGATTCTAACTTTGGGAAGCATCCAGGGTCCATGACCACTGAAACCAACCGGCATTGAATTGAGGCATAGATTATAATTTCTCGTGACCAATTATCTGCTTGGACAGCAGGTATAGACTCAGAGCTGTGCTTTTACATCAGCATATGGTACTGATAAGACCAATTCAGGAATACTGCATACAGTTCAGGTGTTCATGTTTTTAAACACAATGATGAAATATTAAAGATAGTGTGGAAAAGATCCACAAAAATTATTTGAGAGCTGGAGAAAATGTCTTACAGTGGCAGCCTTTTAAAAAGATGAATCTGGTAAATCTATCAAAAATAAATGAGACGGTCACTAGCTTTCAATTTTATCAATACCTACATGAGAGGGATTGGGTGGGGAGGGAAGGGAGAAAGTGATGAGCATTAAAAAGCTCTTTAATTTAGATGAGAAACATATAAGGAGTCTTAATGCCTGGAAGCTGGATCCAGATACATACAACCTTGAAACAAGGCACACTTTTTAAAAACATTTTGAGGCCCATTAGCCACCAGAGCAGTTTACCAAGGGAAGTGGTAGATTTTCCATCTCTGGAGATTTTCAGGTCAAGAATGGATGCCCTTCTGTAAGATATGCTTGAACCAAATACAAGATACTGTGTTCAATACAGGGAGTAATAGAGTTAGCTCAGGTGCTCTAAATAATCCTCTCTGGCCTTAAACTCTGAATAAAGTGAGATCAGTTCTTGAGAAGCAGGGTTAATAAGCCTATTTCCATAACTGTCTCTAACCAAACTAATTCTTTAATTGAATCTCATTATCCTGAGTTAGGAAGGCGCCCTGAGCTAAAGGAATATTATTTCTATTGGGTGGGTCATTCAGCATGTAACAGGACACTGGGGTGTTTGATGGGTAAATCCTGAGGAGTAGAAAAATGCAGGTTAGCATACTGGATGTGATCAACACTAATTAAGTCTCTCTGCATGGTGTAATTTAATGACTATATGCCAACCTTGACTTTTATGTTTTCCTGGCTTATTTTCATATTGATTTTTTTCACCTTATTTTATATGACTTTTTCAATAGTTCTTTTCATTTGTTCCAAATACATTTATGTGCCTATAGTGAACGATGTCACTGAAACAGTTCAGATAGGATTTTCAAAGGCACTCAAGTGACTTAGGAGCATAAGCCTGACTGACTGTGAGGACTTAGGTTCATAAACCTTGGAGAACTTTGAAATCCAACCCTTTCTTGCTCTTAAGACCATTTTCCTTAGCATTTAGATTGTTGAGCACAAACGTTGTCAGGCAGAAGAGAGAAAATGTTAAAAATGAGTAAATGCTGCATCAGAAAAGCTTAGCTGATATTTGCAACCTAGAGACGTGCAGTCAGTATCACTCGTTTAAATAAGTTCTGAGCAGGTTGCCAAGATTACAGCTGACATGAACATTTTCTGTTGGAGTATTTCTTATAACATAGGAAAGGAAAAACCATGAGTGTTTTAAGCTCTACATTTTCCCTCTACCTTTTTTGTTCTTCTTTCTTTGATTAGCTAGTAAGATTTTGTTTTGTTTTTTGGTAAAAATCTCAAAAAAATAAAAAGGTGTCTGCAAGCTACTTCCGGTTTTTTACTAAGTCTGCCAGCTATTCAGTCACACTTAATTCAAACTGTACTCAGCAAGAGCTCTTAAAAGTATATAAATATAGTATCTGTACATATTAGCTAATATACTCATTACACTTGTCATACTATAACATAGCATATTAATCCTACACTTCACAACTTCACACCGTAAGTTGGCTGAAACAATATGCCAAAACTGCATACATGAAATAAACAGCTTCTAACCGTGTCCTACTGGGCCCAAGAAGAATTTTTGTTTGCCCTTTGAATGCACAATTTGGCTTGGGCATGTCAGGGGGAAGGGCATGGGAGGGTTCATTTTTTTCTGAAGTCCTGGAGATTGGCTGGGGTGGCGCTCCTTGAGGTCTGAGAGTCCTCTTGAGTGCTTGGTTGGCATGCTTCATTCACGCAATCAGAGCTGAATTGATCAACCTGAGTTCATTTTACTTGACAAATACCCTGCCACCGCTGCAGACCAAAGCATTCTCAGGAACATTTTCCATTATTCCTTCTGTGGTACATGACTGTTTTTTGAGGCTTGGGTTATCTTTGTACTAAAGGATCTATGTTTGTTTCAAGGTATCAGGTGATTTTTTTTTGGCTCGGGCACAGGGAAGGAGCCACAATCAATGTGGACAGAATACCTATTGCATGAATGCATGCACTTGCAAACAGAAGTCAGTGACCCAGGTGGTCCTTTCCAGCTGCAATATCCAATTAGTTAGAATTTTAACTAACTGTTCAGCTGGTTCATGTTCCCTTTTGATTTGCTGTTGCTGATCATCTACATCAACGAAATGCACCTGCTCTTTGAGCAATATCAATACTAGTCTTCACATATTGACAAGATACTTGCATGTGAGAGTGTATATGCCACTTTTTACTTAATGTTCACTGTTCTCCCATCTAAGAAGTTTAAGTTGTCCAATCAAACAGCAGAAACAATACCAGATGTTTCCTATAACCAAGCACATGCTGCAAATAATGAATGGCAAACAGAAATAGTGAATATATTTTAGTTTAATTTAAGCCAAATATTTTAATGAACAAGTAATACTAATGAATAACAAGTGCACTAACAAAAATCAGGATTCAGGATAAAGAAGAAAAGGATTTAGTTTGTGATAATCTGCTTTGAAAAAACTGTCCAGCTCTCTCTCTTTTTTGAATTGCTACTTACTTAGTCTAAGACTATTTCTAATTGATTTCTAAGGCTTTCTCATCTTTGAACTGCTGTAAGCACCTGGAGTACATCAGAAAAGTAAAAGTGCCACTGGCAGATGAAGCACACCCTATTGTCCTTCTCCCAGGATTCCAGGGGAGTTTTGATTTGAGAGGCTCTTAGAGAACGATAAGGAAAATAAACTAGTGTGTGCTGATTTAAACAATATAAAAGGGTATTATTTTTATCCCGTATCACAGCGCTGCAAAATCATTCTTGCAGAGTTGTTGCGACTCCCAACAGCATATCTCAAATGAATATTTGTTTGTTCCAAAAAAGGAGTAACAACCCAAACACAGGAGTATAGAGAGGCCTGTCCAGTCCCATCACAGGAAGTACGATGATATAGTTCCAGGTTCTAAATTAAATATGATATTGCTCATAACTGTACCCACTTCCACATGAAAACTAAAGGGAGTCTCTGCCCTGGCTATTCCTATTGAAAGGCTGTTCCAGAGGCTCATTCTTCTGATTGTTAGAAATTTTTTAATTTCTAGCCTAAATTGATTCATGGTCAATGTATGCCCACTAAGTTCTTGTATCTGCATTGCTTTTTTAGCTTTATTTACTTCATTTTCTACAGGAAAGCATTTTGCTAGACTATATAAGCTAGAGTCATGGGTTCCTCTTTTAAGAAGCTTTCAGTTTCTTTATTGTCTTGGAGGTCTTCTCTGTACCTGCTCCAGTTTGAATTCATCTTTCTTGAACATGGATGACTAGAAATGTATGTAATACTCCAGGCTTAGGTCTCACAAGTTCTTTTGTAAAATGGGACTTTTTTCTAAATCTCTATTGGATGCATCTCAACAGATACAGTTTAGGATTGTTCTCATCTCTTCCATGGCTGAATCTCGTGGATGGTTCGCTGTTTTGTGACTATTTTAATATTCCCAATCCTTTATCTAATTCTGTTTGTGCCCAAAGATCCCAGCTTATTAGGTGAAATGCTAAATCTGAGTCCTGAAGTACATGCTTTGACATTTGTACTATTCATTTGATCCCATTTCTACTTGTCAAGGGGCACGTCTGAAAACTACTCTTCAAGGGGCATGTCTACATGAGACTACATTGCTGTAGTGATGAGCTACGGCAATGTAGCTTGGCACTATGGCAACACAGCATCGGCAGGCACTAAACAGAGCACTACTGCTACGTCGCCGTAGTGATGAGCTACATTGCCATAGGTTGTCACTACGGCAATATAGTCTCTAAAAATAACTATGTACTGCCAGGACTGCGCGGTTCCATTGGATACTGTGCAGTCATGTAGTACTTGCCTTAGCAAGTATTATATGAATGCGCAGTACCAAATGTGCAAGGGCAAGTGTAGATGCACTCAAGGTCATTCACTTCTTTCTAGATGTTATTCTAATCCTCTCTGTATTCAGAATACCTCCAAATTTATCAATACATTTCATTAGCACATTCCTACCTTTTGTGTCAAGGTTACTAATGAAAATATTAAACAAAAACAGTCTCTAAAGTAATGTTTGAAGAATTCTTCTAAGTAATCTTCCTACAGCCTGATACGCCCCATTTCAAAATAAGTTGTTGTCATCTCCTCTTTAACCAGTTTCTTACTCAGTTTACAATATTGGATTATTCCTGTCTTCTCCATCTTAAGGAACAATTTTTCATTTAATGGTGCATCAAGTTCTTTACTGAAGTCCACATAGAAATGCAGCAAGTCATTGTCTAGAAAATGCAATCCTATCTAAGACAGATAACAGGTTAGTCTACTACAAAATACAAACTACTATTAGAATCACGCAATCACTGGAAGGGACCTCAGGAGGTCACATCTAGTCCAACCCCCTGCTCAAAGCAGGAGCATCCACAACTAGATCACCCCAGCCAAGGCTTTCTCTACATAGGTCTTAGAAACTTCTAAGGATGGAGAGTCCACCACCTCTCTGGGTAACCTGTTCCAGAGTTTTACTCCCTTCCCCATAAGAAATCTTTTCCTAATATCTTACCTAAACTTCTGTTGCTGCAAATTGTTCTGTAATCTGCCACCACTGAGAACAGTCTAGCTCATTGGTCACTAGTCAATCAAGGAGCCTCTGACACTTGATTTCAGTCTTAGGGACTGAGCACGTATGGGCCACATGTGCAAAGCGGCCAGGGTGGGCCAGCAGTGGGACACATGTGAATGGGCTGAGCCGTACCCCCTGCCACCAGGGCTGGGCTCAGTGAGTGGGATGATCCCTGTCTGCACCCTGCCACCCTGTTGCGAGGGAGGAAATGGGGCAGGCCAAGCCCCACACACAGACTGGGGAGACATATGCCCCCTGGGCCTCCACTGGGGTGTGAAGCAGCGGGAGCCCCCCCACACACATACAGAGCTTCCTGGGCTCTAAGCCTCTCCCGGCCCAGCCTGGCCAGGCCCCACTCACCCAGTGGCAGGATGCACAGGGGCATAGGTTGCAGAAGAGGAGCTAACAGGGGTTAGCCCCCTCTCCCCGACATAAAGAGCAGTGGTAGGACTGCAAAGCAGCCTGGCTGCTGCAGCAGGGGTAGGGAGGGGTGTGTGTGCAGTGGTGAGGAGGGGCATGGGGCAGAGGCAGACCCTGCACAGCTGTGGAGGGTGTGGGACAGAGCTGCAAGCGGCTTGTGGGGGGGGCACTGGGAGGCGGCATGCAGCCTGGGAGGACATGAGGCGGTACGTGCCTCTGGATCTGCACACGGGGCAGGGAAGGCTGGGGCCAGGGTGGAGCTGCCAGGCTCTTCCTGGTGCAGGTCTTTGGCCTGGGCAGCAGTGGTGGTGTTGGGAGGGAGTAGGGGGCTATGGCGAATTTTCCGCTGCCAAAAGTCCCCCCCCAGGCCCTCTTCTACTGCTGTTGCTGGTGCACAGTCAAAAAGTAATGCTGGGCAGAGCCTGATGCCACACCATGACCCCCAGATGATCCGTTTGTTGCTCCATCTTGCACCAGCCCTGGCTGTGCAGGACCTGCCCCTGCTCCATTCCCTCACTCACTGCTATGATGGAGGGGCACGGATTGAGGCCCCAGCGGTGAGGGAAGGAATGGGGAATAGGCAGAACCAGGGGCTGGGAGGAGTGGGGGACAAGCCAAGGCCTGGGGGAAATGTGCCATCCTGGACCTCCACTGGTCCCACCACCCAGCCTGGTCAGGCCCACTCTCTCCAGTCCCTGCTCCTGCCTGTACCTAACTCCTTCCTTCACCACTGTAACCTCAATTTGCCCCACCACCCCACGGCCTTTTCTCCTTCCCCCCCAGACTTATGTGCTGAAGTGAGGGCAGACCCAAATCATTTTGCCTCAATCTGTCCCCCACCCTTCCCTCCGCACAGACTGCCCTGAGGGGTGGCAGGCCATGATGCAGGGTAGATCATGGCTTGTTTTTTAATTCAAAAAGTGATCCCCTACTAAAAAAGACACACCTACTAATGCAGCCATTATGGTGTTAGCCTTCTTGGCAACAAGGGCACACTGCTGACTCATATCCATCTTATTGTCCATTGTAACCTCTGGGTCCTTTTCTGCATAGTTGCTACCCAGGCAGTCAGCCCCCAACCTGTACCAGTGTATGGGGTTCTTCTGTCCTAAGTGCAGGACTTTGCATTTGTCCTTGTTGAACCACATGAGCTTTCTTTTGGCCCAATCCTCCATTTTTTCTAGGTCACTCTGAATCCTAGCCCTACCCTTCAATGTATCTACTACTCCCCCCAGGTTGGTGTCATCTGCAAACTTGCTGAGGGTGCACACTATCCCATCTTCCAGGTCATTGATGAAGACATTGAACAAAAGCATTGGTAAATCTGTATTTGATGTTAACCATTTTTTGTTTCTGTCCATATCTTTTCATTATTCTTACCCTTCAAATTTGTTTTAAAGCCTTGCATATTATAAAGGTTAGACTAGCAGGTCTATACGTGGCACAGATGTTATTCTCCTTAAATATAGCTAGTATATTTGCCATTCTCCAATCAATAGTACAACCAACCACTTGATAACTTAACTGAAAAACCTGGACTGCCAGGCTTTTAATTTCATATGTTATCTTTATCCCCAGAACACTGGGATGAAAAATAATCCCCTGACTTGAGTATAGTGATCTCTCTGAGCTTTCTCTAAAAATATGGTAATTTTTACTTCTACATCCTTATTCCCAATAGCCCTCCTGAATTTGTTTACTTGTTTAACATCATTGCCTTATGGAAAGGAGGAACAAAGTTTTCCTTCCTTTTTTCAGCTACACCAGAGAGCTTTTAACCTCTAGCCTATTCTCACTGAATAATGAGCTAGTTTTCTTGCTTTATTTTTATTTATAAATCTTTTGCTACTTGTTTTTATTTCCTTGTCAAAATCTTCTTGACTTGACAGTGCGTGTGAAAGGCAACAGAGTTTCTACATGGGGCAGGTTTTCAAGGTAATACCCAACCTATGCCACTGAAATGTGTTGGCATCTCTTATATACATAAAAAATACATCTGTGCAAACCCAGGTATGCAAATGCATGGGCAGCATTCCCAGTTACTTACCCATTGTATTATTTGTTGAACAACTAAATGTAATTTGGAAGTCCCAAAGAAGGCTAGCCTGTGAAAGCAGTACCATGCTATCTTGACAGATTAGTTGTAAAATCATTGTTTTGCTCTTCAAAGTGGCCATTTGCAATCCAGCACCTGTGTTCAGTGCCTGCTGAATAATAGCCACAATGGTGAAATCATGGTGCCACTGAAGTGAAGGCAACAGTCCCGTAGCCTTCTCTAAGATTTCCACTTGTGCAGTCTGATGCCGTCCCCACTAAGAAGCCATGAGCAGGCTTTGTAACACATCCTAGAAATGAAACATACTGGTATCATTTGATCTTTCTGCCTTTTGTCCCATTTCATTTTTTTCTACCAACATTAATGCAGATTTCCCAAAGCTAAAAGCCAGAAAAGCTTTGTTTCTCATCATAGAAGTCTTGCTTGCTGGACTACTTTCATAGCTCTCTACTCTATTATCAAGGTAATCCGTGCACATTTGTTATACTGTCTGCAGTACAGTGTTAGAATTACAGAACACATTTCTGACACCATTTAAATACTTTTATTCATTTTTAAAAGGTCAGACAAAATCAATCAAAACAGATCAATTTAACTTTTCAAAACCTGCTAATGTGACACTGTTATGGTAACAGAGATTGAGAGACCCCTACTTCCAGGGTTAAATTAAAATAGATTTTACAAAATAAATAATTAGGGTAATTGTGAAAATATAGAGCTAGAATGTTGCATAAATAAAAGGAAAACAGATTCAGGGCCAAGTGCTGAGCTGATATAAATCAGCATCATTCCACTGAATTATACTGGTTGAGAACTCAGTCTATAGCATTCAATGAAAAGAGTTAATTTCTTCAGGCTTTTCATAGAGAATTCCTGTAACCGAAGTGGCACGAGCAATGCAACCAGCATCCACGTTTCTATTACCTCAAACCGTCAGGCACCGTGTGCATAATTTAGAAAGAATGGTTAGGTATATGTTCACAACCATTTACAGTGAATTGCTTTTTTTCTGCTTTTCCTCCCCAAGCAGTATGTTTGCCTGGATTCAGATCATTACATTACCTAGCAGTGCTGCTTGCTACTGCCTTTGTAAAATCCAGGCATTAAAAGAACATTATAGGCTCTGGCAGCTTTGTCATACCACTTGTTTCTTCAGAGTCGAAGTACAGAAAGCAGTATTTAAAGGCTAAACAAATGCTTCAAGGAAAATATGTGGCCTGTCGATTGAACTTTCGTGCACTTTATGAACTCGAAGGAAATTTAGGTGGGGCGGTTCAAGAATCTGGCATCTCAAACATGCAAGGTCTTTCTGCAGTTTTCCTGCTTCTTTCCCTGTCTGTGTCTGAGATGGAACAATCTCCTCATTGCCAAGATGACTAATTTCTGTAATTCGTCTAGCCTGGGTTTTGAAGACAACTGACAGTAACAGTAGAAGTCTTTCAAAATGCAACAGTATTTCAGCTGACCTTTTAATCTGTTTGAGCCTTCAGGCTTAGCAAAAACTCTTAGACATCTTGTCTTGTTTTGAAAACCAGTTAATTGCACTAATCCAAACCTGCTTTAATATTATACAAGTGAAGTGCATAGTATTATGCCTGGCTTTTCTTCATACAAGGGATATTCCTCCTCTTTAAGATGAAGAACACCCTCAGCTCCTACTGTTATCCCCTAAGAAAAACTGGCTATTAATTTGAAGGGAACAGCATTAAAATGGGGGGCAAAGGAGGGAGCGGGGAGATCATCATGCCTTTCTACAGATTTTATCATCTGGTTTACCTCTTGACTAGGTGTTTATTGTATTTAAATCTTCTTGGATTTAAATTAGGGCAATCTCGAGAGGAAAGCAAACCAAGTCTTACAGAGTGGGACAAATCCTGCACATGCATTAACGCTCTTTTTGTAATGTGCATTAAATTTAGTGCCTCCAATGTGAGGTGCTAAATAAATGCATGTTAGGCTGCCCAAATGTGCAGTACCAATGTTTTAAAAGCAATGCTTAAAATGTAGTAGCCTGTTTTACTGAGCATTAGCATAATCACAAGTTTTTTTTACTTGACACTTTAATGTGCAGTAAAATAGGCTTGTGTGCATTAAAGCACAAGTGTAGAGGTGCCCAGTGACTTGCTCTGCAACTTCTGCTCATTTTTAGACTCCAGCTCAAACTGAGCCTTCTTAGGAACAGCCTAAACTAGGACATGTATTGCCCTTTTGAATTTTCTGGATTTGATCAGGAGTAGAGACAGCAGCCAGCACTAAAATAAAATGAGTCTTCTCCTTAATTCTGTCTATGACTAGAAGCAGATTTTTCCGGAAATCGCATTAGAAAGTCTGCTTCTGTGAGATTTACAGCCTAGACATGCTGGCTTAAGAGGTTTGGACAAGCACCACTGTCTGAACTTTAGATGGTTTCCCAACCAAATCTTTTAAGATTTGCCCATTAATCAGGCTCACTTAAATGCTTTGCTAGCTAGATTTTATTCAGACTTACACTGAATATAAAGGCTGCCAAATGGTTTCCGTGAAACTGAAATAATTATTAATTTCTTGAAGTAATAGGTAAATGTTTCTATAATGGCAAATTTATCATTAAAAATAAAAATAAAAAAAAAATCACTTTTGGAATAAAATGAATATGTTTACATACATCTTGTTCAGAAATAGTGATGTGATTTCTTAAATGGCCGGGACCCACAGTAGAAACTGGGCTTAGTTCCTGTCTCAGTTAAAACTTTCACTATATCAGAGGAAGGTCTTGTGCCTGAAATGCTCAAATGAAGAGCTGAGTTTAGTTCTTGACTCTGTCATAGACTTCCTGTGTGTCTTTGATCAAGTCCCTTACTCTTCCTCTCCTTAAGGTCCACACTGATGAATGGGGATAAGAGGACTTCTTTTCTTCCCATTCGTTGTCTCTCTTGGGTGCATCCAAACAAGCACGCATGTGCCTCTTGAAGCTTCCCAACCAGTTTAAGACACCACAAGAATCATGCTGCAAATGAAAAAAATGTTCCCCACACTGCATATTTGCATCTTGGGCTCAAAATTTGATATCGGGAATTGGGGGGGGGGGGGGGGCTCTTCTTAAAGCAGAGATGATGGATGAGTCCCACA
>JAGPOW010000304.1:15511326-15522203 GCA_030014935.1 Caiman crocodilus
GAGAGATTGGGTTAAGCCGCCCCTTTACCAAAATGGAGTGGAATACCATCTTCCAGATCTTGGTGGTCCTCATGCCATTCCTTGAGGCCACTGGAAGCCTGAGGGCTGGTGAGGCCCTCCTTAGCCAGGTGATCTCTGTAGTGAAGGAGCTTGAGAATGAAATGGAGAAGTTCCAGGGGATCGAGGTTCCTGGCTGGGGCAAGCCACTTTCACCAGAGGTGCAGGCACTGGTGAAGCAGCTGAAGGAGGGCATCAAAAAACTGCTGAATCCATTGCAGTACAGTACGGTCCACCTGCTGGTGACCATGTGCAACCCGAGGGTGAAGGGGAATGCCTGTAGCAGCAAAACCTTTGATCACTGGACAGAGGTGCTGGTGAACAGAGTCAGGGAGGCAGAAGGGCAGAGGCAGGGGGACATGGAAGAGGGAGACCCACTTTCCCGTGCCAGCACTCCAACCACCAGCCAGTCTCCTCCACCACAGCTGCTACCAAGGTGGGCCGAGGGCATGGCCTCAATGTTGGGGTCCAGTGGCACCAGATCCCACCATCAGGCAGGTAGCATGGAGGCCTCATGGCTAATTATCTTGCTGAGGATGTGCCAGTTGCCTGGGAACACATGTCTTGTCCACCAACCAGCGTTCCAGGCGAGAGGGGGTTCAGCATTGCTGGGGATGTTATGACACCCCGCCGCACCTGCTTGGATCCTGGTTTGGTGGAGCAGCTGGTGTTCCTGCAGGTGAGCCTCCCACTGCTGGGGTTCCCCAGCTCCATGTGCAGATGGAGTGAATGCCACTCTCCTCACTCTACACGTATTTGCTTTTTGTATCTGCTTTCAGAGCCTTGAGATGCACTTTCACAGAAATCCATGCACCACTCTGCCTGAAACCTGGCAGGCCTCATGTCCACATGAGGGGCTACTATCACTGCTGCATTCCTCCTGCTCTGCCTTAACACACACAAATGATACAATTTTTTTTTCAAAAGTTTGAGGTGCACTTTCACAGAAACCCCTCCACCTATCTCCTTCAAACTTGGCAGGCTTCATGACCTTAGAAGGGGCTACCATCTGAAAACACTTCTTTGGCCCATGCCTGCAGGGTATCAGTCAGGAAGGCCATGACAGCTCTAGAACTCAGGCTAGGGCCAGGATTAAGGACAATAAAAAGTCCTTCTTTAGGTATGTTGGGAGCAAAAAGAGGGTGCCGGGTGCCATAGGACCTCCTACAGGATGGGCTGGGGGGCTTAGTAACAGATAGAAGAGGCAAGGCAGAGCTCTTCAATGAGTTTTTTGCCTCTGTCTTCTTAAATAGAAACCTGGACAAACCCTCATCATGCATCACGGACACCAACAGGGGGAACATCAGCTGACCAACGGTCAGTGCCAACATGGTATAAAGATACTTGGAGGGGCTGGGTGTATTCAGATCACTGGAACTGGAGGAACTCCACATGGGTATTGAAGGAATTAGCGAGTATCATAGATGAACCACTGGCAAGGATATATGAGCACTCATGGTGCTTGGGTCAGGTCCCAGAGGATTGGAAATGGGCCAATGTCATCCCTGTCTTTAGAAGGGGAGGAAGGAGGATCTGGGGAACTACTGACCAGTCAGCCTTACCTCTATCCCTGGTAAAATCCTAGAAAAAATTATCAAGGAACTCATCTGTGGGAACGCATTGGCTAATGTGATGTAGAGGGGCAACCAACAAGGGTTCATAGCAGACAGGTCCTTTTTTACAACAAGGCCACCAAAGTTTAGATGCAGGAGTCAAGGTGGATGACATCTATCTGGATTTCAAGAAGGCCTTTGACATGGTATCCCATATCATCTTTATAAATAAACTGAGGAGATTTGCTTTGGATGATTGTACAGTAGACTGGGTAGCAAACTGGCTCAAAGGCCGCTCTCAGAGAATGGTGGTAGATGGGTTGGTATCAACCTGGAAAGATGTGTGCAGTGGAGTCCCTCAGGGCTCAGTTCTGGGACCACTACTATTCAACATCTTCATCAGTGATCTTGATGAGGGGGTGGGAAGCACCCTGTCCACATTTATGGATGACACAGGTTGGGGAAGTGGGCAGCAAGCAGCAGGATGCAACTCAATAAGGACAAGTGCAAGGTGCTGCATCTAGGGAGCTGCCATCGTACCTATAGGCTGGGGGGTGTCCTTCTCGGCACCACTGAGGCAGAAAGAGATCTTGGAGTCACTGTTGACTCCAGGATGAACATGAATTGTCAATGTGACAAAGTAGTCAGCAGATCCAGTTGCACCTTTTTGTGCATCCGTAGGTGCTTCAGAAACAGGTCCAGGGAAGTGATTCTTTCCCTCTATGAAGCACTGGTCAGACCGTAGCTAGAGTATTGTGTCCAGTTCTGGATGCCACAATTCAAGTGGGATATGGACAACCTGGAGAGGGTCCAAAGAAGAGCCACTCATCTGATTAGATGCCTGTAGGGGAGGTCCTACGAGGAAAGGTTCAGGGACCTTAACCTCTTCAGCCTTTCCAAGAGAAGGCTGAGAGACCTAGTGGCGGCATACTTATTCATAAGGGGAAAGCAACAAAAAGTAGGAGAAGATCTGTTTACCAGGGCAACCCTGGAATAACAAGGGACAATGGCCATAAGCTACTGGAGAAAAGATTTAGACTGGACATTAGAATAAAATTCTTCACGTTCAGGGTTGCCAGGATCTGGAACAGGCTCTCCAGGGAGGTGGTGCTCGCCCCATCCTTGGGGGTCTTCAAGAGGAGACTGGACAGACACCTGGCTGGGATCACATGATCTCAGGTTGGGTGCCCTTTTTCTTGCCTGCCAGGGGTGGGGGGTTGAACTAGATGGCCCACTGAGGTGCCTTCCGACCCTGGAATCTATGAATCTATGAATCTGCATAAAAATGGCAAAGTTATAGATATTTTAGTGACTCCCATTATAGTCTATGAATCTCTGAATCCAAATCAGCAGAATCAAATCGGGACAGTGATTCAAATCACCAAATCAAATCACCGTCCCTCCAAATCGACTGAATCCGAAGTCAATACTTGCTGCTTTGCACAGGCACCAAATGTCCACTTTTGCGTGGATATGCCCCTTGAGAGTTTAAGCTGTAAGCTTTTGCAGTCAGGGTCTGTTTCTTATGCGCTATATTCTCTGGCAAAACAGAGTCCAGTCTGGGCTTGAGACCTTGAACTGCTGCTGTTAAAAAAATAAATAAAAAATTGAGTGCTGGACAGGGCCATAGAGTGACATTCTCATTAATACAGAGCTGTGAGCCTGAACTGCTGCATGCAAGTTGTACAAAAACATACTGCTAAAGATCTGAGGTATCCGTTGTTTTTTGAAAGTCAGCTCCTGCCTTTGGCTAATGAAAAACAAACACCTGGTAATAGTAAAAAATGATTTTCCCTTTCTCTTGGCTACCTTCATGCATACCAGCACAGATATATTTATGGTGTTTTTCCCCTCAATTCTTCAAGGGGAAATGCCTCTTGTGAATGGAAATCTTCCTTTTTTATTTTATGGTAATCTTTAATAACTATTCAGTGAGGTACTCAGCTGCTGAAAATAGGGTTTCTTCATTGAAACTGATATTGTGACCCTCCTTTCCTCCTTATAGCACAGACACTGTAGTTAATATAATGTGTCTCTCACCAAAATATATTGAATGTCAGCTCAAACTGATTCCTCAAGATGTTCTTCCATAATATGTCATTGCTCACATTTATAATGGGCAGCTCTCTCCTTGCATAGCACCTGCTATATGCAACACTTGTATGCTCTCTGTTTATCGACCTTCTTTGGAAGAAAAGGTGGGGGCTGGGAGAGGGGATACCATCCCATCTCTATCATTTCTGCCAGGAGAAATTTACCACAGTCATGAAGTCATTTATATATTTGAAAAATTAAATTGTAGATTTCTGGACTTCACTTCTGATACACTCTACCCTATTAGCCAGGTATATATTTATGGGCTTGGATAGATTTAATCAAAATGATAAAAAAATGTCAGCTGTATTCAAGTGTCAATTGCCGCTTAACCCCCCAGCTTGCATTTCTCATAAAGGTTGTTTTCTTGAATGCTGGAAAAAGGAAAGATTGAAATCCGTAGTCCTGGGAATTGCATTTTGTAATGGTTTTTGGAGATGTGCCCCTGAGGACTCAAAACAAGTTGGAGTACTTTGGTGAGGACATACATGGCAGCCTACTTACAAATGTTTCCCTTTCCTATTTTAAGAGCTCTAAACAGTATTTTTCGTTCCCCCCTGGAATAGCTAAACAGCTGACAAATATTTCAGGCAACAAGGTAAAAGGAAGAAATGAGTTTCTCTTCACTTGAGGGCAAAGGTATGCTCAATATTCAAAGTACCATGGCCCTTTTAAGCAGATCATTGGGAGGAATGCTGGACAGGCCAGGCTTAATGAATGTTTTCCTTTGATCCTCAAGATGCAATATTCCTGACCTCGGATTCGGAGAAGTGTAGCTAGATTCAGGCCTGAATTCATAGCACATTTGAAAAAGGAATGGGAGTGAATAGCTTTGTTTTTGCCTTCAAAGGACTAGCACCAGAAAACTGATGCTCATTTTAGCTGGTAATCCTTTAGCAATATATGAACACACATATTGGCAGACAAAAATATCATTATTAACTATATTACCTAGATACCTTATTCAATGGCTGTTGGAAGCTTATGGATAGACTGCCATTGACTTCAGCGGGCTTAGATCAGGCTTTAAAGAGAGCAAATCCACCCAACTTCCTTTGAAAGGAAAAAATAAAGTACACACGTCTTTTTTCATAGATTATTAGCTGTTCCTTTAAATTAGGAATTTTTTTCAAGCACTGTATTTCTCATACATTGTATGCACTATGTCATCCCTTATTTGCTTAAACTATATAAAGACAAGTTATGTTGTTCTATACATTGGTTTTCTAATGTTCTATCAATAGTGCTCTGAGTTGCTTGAATGGACAGAGTTGCTTGAATGGAAGTACATTGAACAATTAAGAGAAACTAAATGCATCTGTCAAACAACTTTGAAATTACTTGAGCATCCCAGCAGGCTTTTTTCATCTAAATCACCTGAAAATTTAGGAGAATGCCTAAGCTGAAATCAATACAATTGTGTGTAAGCTACTTTGCAGTATAGACACCCTGAGTATTTTCATTATAAATTGCTTTGGGAAGATTTACAGCATTCAGGTATAGTTAAAAAATTTGGCTTTTTTTTAAATTTTCATTCAAAAATACTATTTACATACTTAGTGTATATCAGGGAAGTTGGTAATTGTTGTAGAGAAATGAAAATGGTCAAGGGATTAACATTTCAGAAAAAAAATGACTAGAAAATGAGCAGAAACTGAATTTATTGTATTTTTACTACCTGCTCCAGAGGATGTTGGTTGCAAAAATAATCCACCTTCACTGAACTCTGAGGCCAGTGCAAAATGAGCTGTACAATTATTTTGTCGGACTGGAATGAATGAGATTATCTGAAGCTTTTAGTCCAATTGCATTTTTAATAGGAATGCTTTTAAAAGCAGGAAATGCAAAATATTTTTATTGAATATTATGTCTGTTTCAACTTGAGCCAAATGCAATTGTGGTTTACCACATGCATCTCCTAAATTTGGATCACTGAGAACTGTAGAGGAATTCACCCCCTTTAATTGGGTTGGGCTGCCTTGTCTCCTTTTGAAAGTTGTTGGGGTATTTTTAGTACATATGTGTGTCGTGGGGCTGTTTATTTTTCCCTAAGTTGCATCATTTCTTCTCCTTAAATGTGTTGTTTTGGCTGAAGTTGTATAGCGATATATGATTAAAGTGCCCTTGTGTATAAGCATCCATTCATTTCCTTAGCTGAGGAGGTATCCATGCTGTGGCGTGGAGAGGACTCTACACATCCTGGAATGGAAATATCATAGAAATACAGGGCTGGACGAGGCCTCGGGCAGTATCTATTCCAATCTTCTGCACAACCTTTTCTCTCAACCATCCCAGGTAGATGTTTGTCTACTTTCCAATAACAGATTCCACAAACTCACTAGGTCATTTTTGTGCTAACAATTAACTGCCAACAGAATTAGATTAAAAATAACTTTCTAATTGAAATCTCCCTTGTTTCCATTACTACTCGTCCTGTCCTCTGTGGACTTGATGACGAATTCATCAGTAACCTCTTTATAACTATCCTGCTTGTATTTGAAAATTGTAGTACCAGATTCTCCCCAACATCTTCTCTTTTCTAGACAAAATCTCTGTTCCTCCAAACTTTTCCCCATATGTCAGTTTTGCTAAACTAATCACTTTTGTTTTCCTTTAGCCTCCTTCCAATATGGCCACGTCTTTCTTGAAATGCAGCACCCAAAACCAGATATAGTACTTAAGTGAGGCCTCACCACTGCTGAATATAATAGAATTGCTTCCCATGAGTTGCTTATGCTAATACACGCCAGTATGCCAGTGTGCTTTTCTGTTGCTGTCATATGATTTTAGAAAAGGGACAAGTAGCGAGGAAGGAATAGTTGCAAGATGAGATACTTGGATAGGGAAATAAAATGTAGGAGCAAAAAGTGAAAAATTGATCATCCATTTATTTTATGCTTTTAGAGACTTAAAAAGCAAGTAGTAAGAAGTACGCAGAAATGGAATCTCTTTTTCTAGTATACTTATGTAATTGGTTGCTGAAGTAGTTGTGTCTCTATCATTTTTGACTAGTGATAAAGAGGGGAAAACAGTTTATTAAGAAATATATTGGGCCTTGTTTGAGAAGGAGACTATAGTCTGTAAAATTAAGTCTCTGGAAAAATCCACTAAGTAGAGTGTGATCATTTGCTTGTATCTAGAGATATGGTCCAGTGCAGCCAATCTTATTACTAAATAAACTTTCATTCATTTGGCTAGTAGGAACAAGATAGGCAATTATTGCGTAAACATAAAAAGATAAAACATGTAAATCACCTAAAGTAGTGGCAATGGGCAATCTTAATTATCCAGGCACAGACTAGATTACATTAAGTAGAGGAAATAAGTCTGGAAATATATTTTTTTTGATCTGGCATGAGTCTGCTTTCTAATTCAATCTGTGCATCAGTTGACAGGGAGAGAAGAAAGAATGGATTCTAAAGTAACTCAGAGAGAAAAAGGTTGCAGGAATAATGTTGGAGGCCACTCTGGGCTCCACCATATTAGCCTGGGTCAAACATGCATGAGACTGGGAATTAAAATGACAATCAAAGCCAAAGAGAGGAGTGGAACGGTAGAGACACAACAAGGGAGTTCGAAGTGGCAAACTCTGACAAAATGTAGGGCAAATTGCATACATTCAATTGCAGACAGAAAACTGAGAACAGCACCTGACAAAGCAAGCTCAGGCTCATAAAGCTCATGCTATATGCTGTTGATTTAGTTAGTCTACAAAGTGAAAAAATATGGTAATAAATAGAGAATAGTAAAAAAATAGGGTTGGAAGGGACCTCAGGAGGTCATCTAGTCCAACCCCCTGCTCAAAGCACGACCACCCCAACTAGATCATTCCAGTCACCTGGGCCTTAAAAACCTCCAAGGATGGAGATGCTATCACCTCTGTAGGTAGCTCCTTCCAGTGCTTTACCGCCCTCCTAGTGAGAGTTTTTCCTAATATTCAACCTAAACTTCCCTTGCTGCAGCTTAAGACCATTGCTTCTTGTTCTGTCATCTGTCACCACTGAGAACAGTCCAGCTCCAACCCGTTCACTTTTTAACACCCCTTTCAGGTAGTTAAAGGCTGCTATCAAATCCCCTTTCAATCTGCAGACTAAATAGGCCTGGTTCCCTCAGCCTCTCCTCAGAAGTCATGTGCCCCAGTCCCCTCCCCATTTTTGTTGCTTTCTGCTGGACCCTCTTCAACTTGTCCACATACTTTGTATGCACACAAATACATACTTATACTTGGGTTGGTCTAATAAAAGATATCAAATTCACCCAAGGAACCTTGTCTGCTCATACTTAGTGGCACAATAATTCCTGGGGGTTGGACTGTACAAAGATGTTTAAAGCTTCAACAGAAGGTAAAATATTCTTTACAATCAAAGGATCTCTCATGATGTTATATCTTTCAGGGTAGATCCAAGTCCACTGAAGCTAATGCAAGGGCTTCTGCTGATTTCCTGGGCTTTGGCTCAGGTCTGTAGTGAATGAAGTCTTACCACGACCTTTCTTCTATCTTTCTCTTTCTCTTCTATTCACCAAGATCATTTCAATAGATTCAGATTGCTCCTTGGGGCATCTTTTTTGAGTTCATATCCAGCCACCGGGTTTTGTATGAAGCTTAAAATGCGAGCAACATTTGTTTTATTTCCCTGCTTGTTTGTCCTGAGCTCCCTGCCCATATGACTAGGCGCTCTGCATATGTTACAATGCAGGAACTATGGGTGAATTCCAGTCCAGAGGAAGCAGGGAGGAGGAAATGTAAGAGGCATGAGCTATTTAAGTCAATTGCCCCGGACACAAAGCTCCAAAGAAATGCAGGGCCTTGAAAGCCAACACTGCTAGCAACAAAAATTTTTTGACTTTTCAGGCATTTTTTATTATTTATTTTATATTTTTAATTACGTTTACTTGTTTTACTAGTTTTAACCTAACGTCAGCTACCCTAACTGTGTTCTTGTTTCTTCTTGCTACTTCCACCAGTGTACTCACTGCATTCCAAAATATTTTGCAGCTTGGACTATAATGCCACAAACTCTGTTGCATTGATTTACCTTCCATGGAACAAGACTGGCCCAAGCCTGCTCATTATCTGTCCACTTGATTGGTTTGTCCAGGAGGGAATTCTTACTTATTCATTCTTCATGGTGAGTTTGTTTGGAAACCTTTACAAAGGAATGTCTTGCACAGCCATAATGTGAGAGGCAAGGATTTTTGTGGGTGATATCTATTATTGGACCAACTGCATGGTTGGGATAAATTTAGACAAGTTTTTGAATGCAAGCCATTCTTCATTGGTTCTCATCAAGTCTACTTGTACAGACATAACACATCTCAATGTGAGAATTAATTATAAAGCATAGATGGAGTTGAACTGCTAATTGCAACTCTGGATCTGAGCTCTTCCAGGACTTTGGACTGTGCAGTTTTGGAAATTTCTTTCATTTAATTTCATAGAGGCCACTTGTCACATTCAGCTTTGAAGTGGATCACTCCAACAATTCACAAATGTCCTAATCTGGGATTTGTTTTGAACCGATCTCTAGTTCAAGGAAACCTTTCTAATTATGCTTCATCTTCTACCATACTGTTAGCAGCTCTCTAAGATCCTTTGACCAAGCAAAAATTTAGGATTAGTACTAGAGTTACCAGGAAGGGGTTACAAAAGCATCTGAAACAAAAATGCCAGAGGAAATACAGAGAGACCCCTGTACTTCTCAAAGGATGTTGAAGCAAACATCTAAGCAATAAGACCATCAAAGCTATTAGGGGACACAAATGGGAAGTTAGTGACAGTCAGCTTGATAATATTGCTGACAGCTTGAATGATTTCTTTTCCTCTGTGTTCACAAAGGGAACTGAAGGTCACATCCCTGAGACTGGGATACATTTTCCTGAGGGGAAAGTGAAATGTTAAAAGGCTTTATGATTATACCAGAGCAGAAAGGCAATTAGAAGTATTAAAAGTTGACAGGCACCAGGTCCTGATGAATTATACTTCAGAATTCAGAATTCACAATGGAAGTAAAGAGTCTTTCCTGGGGATTTTTTGATAGGTCATCCAGGAAAACAGCAGTCGGGAGAATGAGGACTAGAGGCCTGAAGATTTGATAAAGCAGTTGCTGAATTCATACAGCTGAATGAAAGGGAGGAAGACCAGGTAGTAGAAAGTATTGGGAATGTCCTTCAAGGATACAGTAATTCTTAAGCAATGCCTTCCCATTTAGAAAGACATAAAAGAACCTGTGTGTTCCTCAAAGTAGTCTTGGGTGCATCAACATCTGTTGTAGTTTGGATGGTTTCTTTGGGGGAGAGGAGAATGGAGGTCAAAACAGATGATATTACCACTATTATTACAGTAATGGGAGGTTGCAAGTGGTCTTGTGATGAGCTGGGGATAGAAAAAAACCTTGTTGGCCTTGGGTGGGTGGAGAAGGAAATTGGGACTAGATAGTGAGAAGATAAGTAGCATCCACAGGTGACTAAACCTCTGGCAGGGAAGCCTCATAATGGGAAAGGAGCAGATATAAGAAGAGGGGAATGGCTTAGCACTTTTGTGACTCTTCAACTCTACAGCCATAGGCAGTAGAACAGATCTTGGATCATTCCATCCCATGATAGACCTACTATGGCAACTGATTCTATTCCTAAAGACTCTACTCTGAAATTATCCCCAGTAAAGGGATTAAGCTAAGAATTAAAAATGATCCTGTTCTTTCCATTCTATTCTGTTTAATCATTATAAGTGCATTCCTTCCCATGGTATCTAAGCATCTTTTGTTTCCAAGGGACTGGAGACTGAAAGTAAAATAAAAACATTTTTCTAACCTCAAAACGGTCCTCTCTTTGACAGCATTGATAGATTTTTCTCTGTGTACATATGGAATTCATCTATTTTAGTCATCTGTGTTACATTCTTTCACATGGGCTACTTTTTTCAGGTCATGTGAATACATCCAGTTATCTCAGAAATAAAGGTGGAAAATAATTAAATATTAATAAATAAATACTGAAAAGATGGTGTGGCCCAGAGTTGGGTAACAGAATAAAGATGACTAAGATCTTTTGACACGGTCTTTCACCCTATCCTCTTTAAAAAGATGGGGAGCTGTGGCATTGACCCCTACACGGTTGAGTGGGTCAGAAACTGGCTGACGGGGAGCTCCCAGAGAGTGGTGGTGGATGGGTCGT
>JAGPOW010000304.1:15522303-15532993 GCA_030014935.1 Caiman crocodilus
AACCGGCTTCCTAGGGAAGTTGTTCTTGCTCCTACCTTGGACATCTTTAAGAGTAGATTAGATAGGTACTTGGCTGGGGTCCTGTGACCCTGGCACTCGGTCCTGCCACTGGCAGGGGGTCAGACCAGATGGCCTGCTCTAGGCCCCTTCTGACCCTAGGTACTATGATACTATGAAGATATTTTCAATATTATAAGGGCAGTACTATCTTTTATTGGACCAACTGCATGCTTGGGATAATGTCATACAAACTTTAGAACTCTAGATGCCATTTTAATAGATGATGATTGGGGGAGGGAGGTTACAATCTCCTGTGGGACTTGCACCACCATTTCCCATTGTCTGAATTTCTGCTAAATGCCAGTGACATTTTTGGAAGAAGCTAAAATGGTAGTAAAGGTTTAAGGCAATGGAATTAAACATACTGTAGATGACCACTGGAATAAATATAATTGTCCTTTTTTCTACATTAACTATAGATAACAAAGAGGATGTTGACCAATTATTTGGAGGCTCATTGTTTTTTCCAGTCTATTATGTACAATACCATTGACTGGTTTTACTCTTTGATTTTATTATGGTACCACCTTGAGACTTCTACCAAGATTCTGCCATTGTACCTTAAGCTGTACAAAAGCATAGGAAGAGACTTACCTTGTTCTCAGAGGGTGAGCCTACATGAGATGTTTACCGGGCAGTTGACTAATTAACTGTATGGTAAATGTTTCAGCATCTACATGTATGCCCCATATTAGGGCACAAAAAACTAATAAACTCTGCAGCAAGGTAGTACTTGTATTTAGTTGGATCTATCTGATCTACAAGTCCAAGTAAATACAAGTACTACTGTCCTGCAGAGTTTTTTAATGGGCAGCAGTGCATGTGTACACACTGACAGAGTGGCTGGGGCATGAGGGCTAGCCCCACACTGAAGCATCCTTGTGTCTCAGTCAATCCCTCTGTAGCACATTGGGTGCTTGTACACCTGATGAGGGTTTAGTCCTCAGGGTTTTATGCCCCCTAAATTGAAATGGTGGGGCCAAGTAAAACCCTGAGGACTAAACCATTTCAATTTTCCTGTCATGTTATGGTGAAGGGCCTGATACTTCTTTTTTTTTGGTCAGAGCCTGCTCATGGTTGGGGGCAAACTGCTGGTGGGCCGAGCAGCCCATGAGCTGCAGGGGGCCCTGGTCCTTCCCTTCAGGGCAGCAGCACCTGTTGCTGCTGCCTGGGTGAGCTGCTAGTAGGCTGGGTGCTGTCTCAATTTGGAAGCAGCACCCAACCTGATCCAGCTCTTCCCCAACCCCAAGCTTGGGCAGAACCTGGTTTGCTGGCAGCCCACCTGGGTGGCCCCAGGGGGCACCACCACCATGGAGGGAAGGACCAGAGCCCCCTACAACTCAGGAGCTTCTCAGCCCACCGGCAGCTCACCCCCAGGCTGTGGGAGAGGCAGGCAGGCTCCACCAAAAAAAGAAAAATGGATTGAGATCCTCACTGCTTCTGCCTTCAGCAGGCAGCCTATGGCTTGCAAAATTGCTGGGGCCACCCAGGAACAGGCTGGTTTGCTCTGGGACAGCATGGGGAGGTGGCAGGAGGGCAGCTGGGTTTGCTGGTGACTGGAAAAGGCAGCAGGGATCATGTACAGAGTGTTGGAGGCCCAGGCAGGTTGCTAGCTGGTTGGGTGTTGCCTCAGCTTGGAGGCACCCAATCCAACACTTCCCTATGCCCTCTAGAGCTTCCAGCACCCTGTGCACTGTCCCTGCCACCTTCTCTGGCCACCAGCAATCCCAGCTGCTCTCCTGATGCTTTCCTGTGCTGACCCAGAAGCAAGCCAACATACCCAGGAGGCTCCAGGGGGTCAGTGGAGCCTGCCCACCTCTACTGTGACCAGGGGGTGAGCTGACAGCTGCTTTGTTGCAATATGCAAAAAAAGTTTACAACAATGCAAACATTGAAGCACCCCAGAACAATTGCATGTGTATATGTATAGCGTATTGCCATTAAGCCAGACAAAGTGACATTTTGTCATGTCCTACATGGCAATGGTATCATGTGTACAAGTGCCCATTGAATCCAGTCAGAGCAGGCCCAGGCTGTCAGGCTGAATCTCTGGGCCCCCTGCCAGTTAGGGCCGCTGCTCCACAGTTTATTGCTGACCCTTATGTATAGACAAGCCCAGAGTTTGCAAGCTAAATAAACAAGAAATTTCTCAAGGAATTGAGAAACCAAAAAGACTAAATCTAAATGGACTTTGTGGTCATTTTCATTTAGCCATTGCAATACTGAACATTTCAGGAACTTGACCCAGGAAGCTGATCTAAACTAAGGTGCCTAGGTTTCATACCAAGTGAATGGGGAGAACTAGTTGCCTTATAAACGCAATCCAGTTTGCCTAGCACACATCCATGGGTACATACAGGAGTAAATAGGAATGTGGGGTAAAGGAATGTGCATGAATTTCTGCTCTAAATTTCAGCATCTGATTTGGGCTTACTAGGTGCTTCTCTTGTGTTATGAGACAGATACCAAGAAGGCAGGGGTCTGTTTGGGTCAGTATGCCTAAATGATAGCAGCAATAACTTAAGTGTAAAGCAAAGTCCCCATTGTCTACTCTTCAACAATGGAGATGGTGGCAACCTCCATTTGCTCAATAGCACGATGATAAGAGTGCTTTCCAAGGAAATGGGAAACCTAGAAGTCCTTCCTCAGTGCAAAGCTACTCAAACCCACATCTTCCACCAGTCCCAGAAGAGTGCCCAGGCAATGGGCTACGTTGGTGGGGGCCTCTGGGCAACTAAGATTGCTAAATTCATAAGGCCAAAGGGAATGAAGACAATATGGTGTAGGCTTATAACCCAGTAAGGAGGGTGCTCTCTTGAGGGGAGAGCCCTTGGCCCTTGGTTTTAGCCCTGTTTTTAAACCACCTGCAAAATGTTGTGGCTGCTTTTGTGCAATTCTATCTATGCCCTAGTTAGCACCCACAACGTTGGGTTGGATCTGGTCATAAGTGACTTTGTCCAAGGTCATACAGGGCAGATCTGAAATTGAACCTACACTTCCTGACCTCTCTCCTAGTGCCTTAATTACAAGACCATTATTTTAACTAGAAATTTAAACTCAACTGTTGTTACCAAAAAAAAAAGCGAGTGATCTATTAAGTTATATACCGTGTTATAGACTTCATGCTTAAAAAAACACCTTGTTTATTAAAAGCAGAAAAGTTGCATAGGGAAATACTAAAGAGAATTTACTGAAGAGAATTTTGATTAATATTTTTTGTGAAGAAAAAACTATTAGTGGGAATGAAATGGTTAAACCAACTTCCAGTGAGCCTGGCAAATCCTTAAAATGATAGCACTTGAGCCACTGTGACTTTTGTGCAAGTCCTATGACCTCCTTCAGTTCCCATCAACCCTCATGAAAAATTGTAGAAAACCAGAATCACAGTAAATGCCAGATGCTGCAACTGAACTGTCTTCCTTGAAAAACTAAATTATAAAAAAATGAAAGATGACTTTTGTTTAAATACCAGATAAAGTTACGGAAACAAGAGAAACTAAGGGAAAATGTTATCTAATTCTGTAATACAACCTGACAAGGATCCAAGAACAAGCCGACTTTCACTACCTAGGAAGAAAACATCACTCTCCATTATAGACTTAAACAATGGTTTCAATTCCATTGAGAGCATACGTCACAACTTCAGAAGCATCACTCCAGGTTTTCACTTGCGTTCTTGGTGAGAAGAATTTACCTTGGATTTCCAGTTTGAGTTTATTTAGACAGGTTGTTAGAGTATTGTAGAGAGAATCAGAGACCTGGCTGATTCTAGCAGATCCTTGAGAGTAACAAGGCGCCCGGGAACTCCTCCCCATCGTCCTTTCCGAGAGGGTCCCTGAGAGGGGTCTTAGTCCCCTGGGAGGGGTCCCCAAGGCCACCAGGCCAGAATGCTCTTCCTCTTCTCCAGCCTAAATTTCCTCTGCTGAAGCTTGAGGCCATGGCTCCTAGTCCCATCCCAAAGAAAAAGTCTGTCTCTATGCTCTTTGTGATCACCCGTCATGTATTTGAAGACAATAATCAAATCATCCCCCAGTCTTCACTTCTCCAGACTAAATCAACCTACTTCTTTTAGCTTTTCCTCTAACCTTTAATGACGCCGTCTTAAGTGGCAAGATTTATAGCAGAATCCAAAGCCAGATATGTTCTGTGAGGATTTGGTATCGCTGCATTCACTGAACGCACCTCTGCTATGAAAGCTATAGTTATAAATGCAGACAAAATATTGAATAATGGTATAAAATCCCCAAGTAACAACAAATACAAAATCCTGCTCTGCACATCTCTTTGCCTGCATGACATAATTGCTAATGCGCATGCTGCCACTTCCTGAACAATTGCTTTTATTTCCTGACCCAGCTGCTTTCCAGCAGAACTTGGGAAGGTGTAGAGCTGAGGCATGTTGATTCTGGCTCAGCCCCTTCTACTTCCTGCAGCATTTGCCAAGAATTACACAAGCAAAAATATGTCAGTCACCTTGTCAACAAAGACAATCTCATTTCATTGTCAGTGGAGAAAGAAAGACTCCATTTCTGAGTATTGGGATGCCTGCAAAGAAATAAATGAGAATATTTCCTTCCTGCCCTTCCTGTCCCAGTTGCTCAGTAATAGAATGCCATTGTTCACACTGAAATTATGCACTGATTTAGCTCAGCCACGTTGTATCTACAGCCTCAGAGAGGGTCTCGAGCACCTGTAACCTTCAGGAGAGTTTGTATCTGTATTCAAAGTCATGAACTTTGGAACGATCGGGCAAATACATATTTGTGTAATTGCCTGCATGCATAGATTAGCTTGGGGGAAGAGACTCAACACTCCTGGATCTAAAAGCAAGAAACTTTCCTGCTTGAGCTTCTTTTTTCATACCTATTTAAAGCTCCAATGCCTCTTCTACTTAACAGCTTGACTCAAACTACTCAATCACGACCTTCCTGTTAAGGATCTATATCATCTTTTACCCTTTCACTGCTGCAAATAGTGTATCATTGGCAAATTGGTACTGTAGATAGCTCTATGGATATGTGGCTCCTTATTCCAGGACAATGGGGTACCTGTACACATTCAGGGAAGCTGCTCCAATGCTCTGTAATTACTGCACGATTAACAGAGTCTGTTGAAGTGTGCTAATTAGCATGCTCCAGCCAGCCTCCGCTCTCATATATCAGCATCCCCAGGCTTTGAAATGGCAGCATGGGCATTTTAACTAAAGCTCATTTGATGAGCTTAAAGCACCCCTACCACCATTTGGAAGTGTGGGGATGCTGTGGGTGCTTTAATTAGAGCAGCTCTGAGAACCATTCTAATTACAGCGTCCCCCCCCACACCCCCGGAGCATGTGTAAAATGAAGTCTGTGCATAAAAGTGTTACTGCAGACAAGGGGTTAATTATGTAGTTCCTCACTGGATAAATCAACTGGTGTTCAAGCCCTTTGTCTATGCAGTCTTAGCACAACAGAGGCTGTGCTGCACATCTAAAGTAAGAACCGGGCCCACAGGCCTATTCACAGGAGAGTAGTGTAAGGAAAACCATTGCTGCTTGCCTAGCCAAGATGCCAATCTGGCTATTAAAAATGCCATGAGGAGGCAACTCTAACAATACCAAAGGCAGCATCTAACCAGCAAAACTATGCTGCTGGTGGCATTACTTCCCATGGTGACCAGTTTGTCAATAATCCATAAGCAATTCTCAAGTGGCAGCGCCGCTCAGAGCCGTTCCACAACTGGGCAGCGCCATTACTGCTCATTCGGATGCACAACCAGGCTGGAATGGCACTCAGCTGTACGTTTTAATGACCTGCCTTCCCCAGCATACATCCTGTTGCCACCAGCCCTGCAACAAATTTAAAACAACAAGACTTGCTTAAAAAATAAAAATAAATCAAGTGAGAGTCCTCCGAGCTTCAGCCCACAGCACATTACAATGTCTAAGACAAGAGAAAAAGGTAAAATATGGGTTTGTTTGCCTATATCAATTGTCTTTTTATCTCCTGTCGTCTTGGTGCAAAAGCATTTGAAATGAGGGGATGTCAGTTTTGTTTTGTATGTTCACTGTTTCATTGTAATAAATTACATTTTTCACATATTTTTTTTAAGGAAGAAGGGGGAAAAAAAAGACCTACTCCTGAGGTGCAGAGAAATTGCAGATTCTGGGTGACAATTTTTGACACTCAAGGATATAATGTAATTCATCTATTTTAAGCAAGATATCACAACACTGACTTGAATGTCCGGGGCCCGATTATTCACTGTTACTTCATTTTTCTGGTTGTCAATCAGCAGATTGCCAAAATAAAACCTCTGGAAGGGAGCTGAGCTTTCAGGAACCGGCCTGAGCGCACAGGTAAAGTACTGTGAGATCTGACCTTTGTATCAATAGGAGGAAAAATGGTCTTAGCTTCATGTTGTATATAATTCACTAATGAGGACAGAAGCTGGCCAGAGCTGGAATAGCTCTGTGTACTGCATCAGCTCTGAGCTGTGCACAGCGTCTTTTCGTGATGCATGGGGATGGAAATGGTAGAGCAGTGGGCTCCTGCTTCTACTCCCAGGCCTGCTTGTCACTTGGTAGCGTTACTTAACCCTCACCGCTCTTCTCGATTTCCCCATCTGTAAAATGCATCTATTAATACCTCTCAGAGGCACCAGGGGGATTAAAATTTGTAAAAGCACTCTGATATCCATGGATGAAATGTCCTAGAGAAATAGAAGAGATTTAATCCTTCGGTAATATTTAGCTGGCTGACACATGGCCAGGGAGAGGAGGCAATCATGGCCAAGTGGCAGGTGAAAATCATCACTTTTTAAATGAAAGCTTCCTTTTTAAGAAGAAAATATTTTTTCAACTCTCAGAGCTTGTTTTCTTTCCACAGTGTACTGTTAAAAAAAAAAAAAGAAGTGAGCAATGATCTGCTAGTCAAAAGAGGATTTTGTGGATGTATGCGAGTGTCTGAGGACAACTGGTACATCACTGATGCGTATGGCTTCAAAATTGCACCATAATGCAGCTACAGCAGGCATTAAGGAGCTGACAAGATACAGGGAGTTTACGCTTTCTTGTGTACATGGTTTTAATTAAGTAGAACCTGTTGTCTTTACCTTGCCACGTAAGCCCCGGTGTTCCTTAAGGCACTAGTAACATTTGATTTGCATATAGCATCCCTATCTTTAATCTTTTAAACCTGACATAAAATACATAGCTGCGCCTCACACTCTATTAAGTTGAATCCATTCCGATCCCATATTTGCTGTTTCAAGAATCATCCTAATCTAACAAGAAAAATCAAAGCCAGACAAATAACAGCCCAGGGTACAAACTTCACATCTGTATCATCTTGCCTTTGGCAAGAAAGATAAGTGCACTGGTTTACTTGAGCACTGCATGAGGTGAAAGCTCAAAGGTTATTGTTCCTGATGGCTTTACATCTTTACAGCTGCTTTCCTTTTATAATCAGCAGATCCTCCTGTCAATCATGCATTACACTTAAGAAACAAATGCCAATGCCTGCCTTTCATAATTGAATCCATATTTTGCAGAGCAGCTTTTCAGCACTTTGCGAAGAAACGGTTACAGTTTTAACATTTGCAAGAGATTAGTTGGCAAATTCCAAGTGCATTTTAAAATGTTAAACTGAATTGATGCAGAAAAACATACAACTGAAGTCAAAACAAATCTGAAAACCCTGAGTTGCAACAATCTTGATTTAATGTAAAAACCTGAATCACACATTACCAATTATTCCATGCTGGAAATATTGTAAGCATGCGTGCAATGTACATGGTAGTAGCATTAATAATCTGGATGCTGTATCTCAGTGAAACCCCAATGTGATTAGATGAGGTTTAGGTATTTTACTGTTCACGGTACATGCCTAATTAAAAGAGTCACCTTTAATTTTAGTCTCTGGTCTGATTCTGCAGCCATTAATCACATCAATATTCCCACTGAAATCCACGAAGTGCTCATGTAAAATTGTGCACCGTTTAGCAGATGAGACGCAAAAGATGCAGAGCTGCTAGGCTGGGCGGTTTAAACCTCAGAGGAACCCTGTGGCAGAGTTTAAAAATTGCACCCATTTTCTTCACGCCCAAGGCAGTGGTGTCTCTATAAACCCATGTTTTCTTGCTAATGTGGAGTAACATTTACCTCTTACGATTCAGATCCAGAACTAGTGCAAGCACACAGACTTCCTGATTCATCCAAGATTTGAAAATTAGCTGCAAACATGAACGTAATGAAGCTACTGAAAACTAGTTGTTAGGCAAGTTAGGGTACTTATTCAGGGGGCTAAGTTTTATACGTCCAAGTTTTAAAAATGTTGTTTTGTGCTTATTGTCAACAAAAAGCAGTTCATTACTCTAACATGTAAAGGACACCGAGGGAGGAGAGAGGAAATCCTGGCTACAGTGTCCAAAGTTTAGCTCTGATTTTTAGAAGGGGTAACTTTCTCATACTAAGAAGCACCTACAGTGACACAGACTTGAAATCTGCATTAGGCATCTGGCTAAATCAAGTGGGTATGGGTGGCTTGTCATAGGTAATAAAAATGTCAGCGATGTGTGTTTGTGTGTAGTCCGTGCATGCTGTTTGATGTACTTATCAATTGATTCCTATAATATGTCCTAGTTACCGAACAGCACAGCTTGGCTATTGATGGGGTAAAAGGAGGAGAAGATAAGAGAATAGGCAGACAGTGATTTTGGATACTGCAAATGATATTATGCAGGTTGGAAAGGACAAAGACAATCTGCAAGCACCAGCAGTTGATACAGCCTCAATAGAAGATAATTCTGGGCCTGGAAACAGAGAGAAAACATATGCACAGTAAATCATGCAAATCAAGTCTAAACTGCAGGGCATTTGACAATAAGGCAGAGAATGATGGAGTCTGAGGTTGTTTGGCATTTTTTTTCAACTTGGTCAATTTTCTAATAAACTTATTGTCAGGCTGATAAGGTTTTAACCTCTTGGTGCACTAAAAGCAATTACAGTGGCATATGCAAGGATGACCGCATAACCTGTAATAGAAAAGGGGGCAATGAATAATGGGGCCCTAGTTTTTTATTTTTCTAATATAAATGAAGTCTCTGAGAGACCTGCAAATAGTGTGAGAAACAGCCGGTCAGTGGCAAGGAATGGTCGTGATATTCACAGATTTTAGTAGTCAGACGGATTTCATTCACACTTTGTAAATGGTGTACTTTGGGTCTGTCTACTGCATCCCACGTATGTCTGGGAAGGATGGTCTCAGGCAGGGCTTGCTTATGCTGCCAAACTCAGAAATGTAGTATTTTTGTGCTTGAGGTATGCGAGGGAGGGCAGGTGAGTGGAGACTCAGTGTTCCCATGCTCTGAGGCTTGCACATGATGTAGATGTGAAAGGCAAAAGAATACCTTACATTTTAAAAGTTCTGTTTGGACTTTTCAGCCATTCACCTCCCTGCACTTTTCCCCATACTTGTCTACTTCGCATGCATCACACAGATCACGTTAAGAAAGGAGTTGCAAGACCTGAAGATGGAAAGAACGAGTACCTGCTATGATAGATGTGGCTTCATGTCACACAGGAGCCAAGTTATAACTGGATGGTACCTCATTTGCATCACTACTATACCTGTCCCCTGTTAACCAGGTAGGACTGAGCACCAGCCTACTAAAATATGAACTGAAGGATATCCCATTTTTTTAACTGGCTAAGGAAGCTGTAATAGTTTTAACAATGGCTGAAGGCTTTGTGAGTATACAGCATGGATGACTGAATTTTACTCATTTCTTTTAAACAGGAGTTTAATTTTTACCTCTGAATCATTGGTGTTTTACCAGTGAATCACTACTGGTACCAATTAAGGGCTTTGTTATATGGTAATTTGGGGCAGCTCCTGGAGCTCTTAACCCCTGGATTGTCCCCTACTCCCCAGGCCTCTAGTAGCAAGTCACAGTTGTGCAGGTGGGGACAGTCACAGAAGGTTTCTAGGTTAAGGGGGTGATTGCTTCAAGCTCCAAGCTAGCATTAGTACTGATCAATTTTTGTGCATTTTACAGTGTCAGATATAATGTTTACATCAGCATAAGGGAGTGGAGAGCTAAGGAGATGAGAGCGGAACAAGATTTTGCGCCCCTTCCAGTCTATTACCTGAACATCTTCTGTGAGAAGAACTAAGGTTAGCAGCAGATAGCTGTACCATCTTTCAGTGACTAAGCTTCACCAGGTGCATGAAGAGTTAACTGGGCAGCTGGCCACTGACTATTCAGGGTGCAAAACCCTGCAGTGGCTGCAGATAAAAGAGCCAGAGAAGCAGTGGGCAGGCACTAGGCAGTCATTAGGCTGGAAGGCAGCCAGACTGGAGGCCATTTAGCCAGAGGGGTAAACTGAAAGCAGCTAGGCTGAAGACCAGATAGATTAATTGCCTACTGATTTATAACTGATAGCCCACAGGTGAACACAGGATGGAGACTAGATTGCCTGAGGGTCAGACAGTAGCCTAGAGGGCTATGCAGCTGGGGCTATCTGGACTGCCTCTATACCAAGACTGGGAATGCTGCCCAGAAATGTACCCTGCCTAAGTAGGGTAGCTGCTTCTGATCAGTGCAGAGTCCAGATCCACTCTCAGGCTTTGTGTCTTTGGCATGCTCAGGG
>JAGPOW010000304.1:15533093-15546701 GCA_030014935.1 Caiman crocodilus
GCATGCTCAGGGATGCTCTACAGTGGCTCTCTTGCTTCATGTCTGGGATTTGGTGCATGTAGAGTGGGAGCAAGCGGGTGGCATGTGCTTTTCAGCAGTGCTCCTAGGATTGGCAATACTAGCATGAACTGAGGCACCAATGGAAGCCAGATCCTTTTTCATTTTTGCAGTTTAGACTGACATGAGGGGGTCTACAGCTTTTTCTAGTTAGGGGACTGCACACACTCCCACTCATAGACCAGGGGTCAGCAGCTTTTTCCAGTCAGGGGGCTGTAATGATCCAGCCTAGGTCAGAGACAGGCAGGCACCACTGCTGCTTCTCCCTGCTGCTCAGCCATGGCTTGGCATGGCAAAAGCCCCCATCTTCTGGAGTCCGGGCCACTCGATTGCAGGATGGCATAGGCAAAGCTGTCTCTTTGCTGAAGCCTGGGGTGTTTGATGCAATGCAGAGAGCAGCCCCCATCACCAAAGCCTCTGCTGAACGGGCCGGTTCCTGACATCTGCCATTGACTTAAAACTGTCTCCCAAAGATGACTGTGAGGGAGAAAAACAAGATACAAAAGGGAGCAGGATGTGGGAGGAGGGATCCACTCACAGATCCTGAGTTGCACAGTCAGGAGCAAGGTCAAATTGGCAAATGGGCCAATAGCTTGCCTTAATGGTGAACACTGGTGTCTGTGGTGAGAAGGGGGCTCTGTTACCACCAGAGGGAAGGAGGGGAGTAGAGGGAGCACCTGAAAAAAAAAAAATGAGTTTTTAAACAGGCCTGCAATGCAAGTCTTACACTGGGATCAGTCTGTCTGGCTCCAGTGAGTAGAAAAATTGAGCGTAGTGAGCTCTGCCTATCCTGCACTTGCTATTCCTGCACTGTTGAATCCATACACTGCTTCAGGGGAAGATAATTGGAATATATTTCAGGATTTCTTTGTTGCTATCACTACCTAAACTAAGCATGAGGCTCTATGCTGTAGCAATCCATTGGAGGCTGAAAAAGGCTATAAAGAAAAGTTAAAGGAAAAAAAAAAAAAGGAAACTCCAGAATGGGGATACTTTTTAACACATAATGTATGTCTTAGGAATACCTTTTATCTTGTTTTGATAAAAAGCATTTCATTATCAAGCAAACATGATAGGTTTATGAGTTGACTGTTGTGTTACTCTATAACATACTTAATTGGCTCTTTCCTCAGTTTAATCTATAATGTTTGAGTGTTTAAAATCTTTAAAAGATGCTTTTTGAATCGGCTAGCCTACAACTCTCATCAAATGAAATGTTCTTCAAACAAATTTTCTCTTTTAATGTGTTATTCTTCTGGATTGTATGAAGTAGTAATGCAATCTAGTATGACCTCGTATCTGCCGGTTAAGTGAGGAGCTTGCATTTAGGGCCAGCTTCTCAGCTGGTATAAACTGGAGTTGCTCCATTTGGCACCTGTGATACTTTTTTTTCTTCTGCTAAGAGTTAGAGGAGACCTAAAACTGATGTAAAATGTTCTTCTCTGCTAAGGCTTTTCTCTGTTTGGGGTGCAAAGCCGCATGGCTGCTGGGGAAAGAGAGGCACCTTCTAAGCCTGCTGTAAAACAGGCCCACCCGCACAAGAGGCACATCTATTGCAGCTCTTGGGCAAATGGAAAATCACTCCGCTGTGTGCCACTAGAGGCGTATGAGTTGTTGCCTCTTCCAGGAGATTGCATTATAGTCTTTGCTGGCAAAAACTGACATAGACTCTGGCCCTAATACTGAAGTTCAGCTCCAAGGGCCTTGAAATCAGTCAATGGGCAGCCTTCCATAAATTACAGTGGGCATGAGCTCAAGACCTGAAGTGCCCAAACAGTATAAAAGAGTCCTTCAGTTGTTATAATAGGCTGCATGCCTGTCTGCAAATAGATGGAACATTTCTGCAGACACCTGTGTTCCCCAAGTCCCCACAGCAGCTTTATTAACTTCCATTCAGGGGCTGGGGGGGTTGAATTAGCTTTGGGAGAGCCTTGTATATGCAGCATTGTTTTTCCTTCCAAACACTCCATTGCCCGGCTTTTGTTTTGCATGAAGCAATTAAGTAAAGGAAGCTGAGCCCTTTCCCTTCATGCCTTTGTTTCTCTTGTGTATAAAATTACAGGTGCTAGGGTCATTGTGTGAATGTGTCAAAGACCGTTCATTGGTAGAAATAAATAGCTCCAAAAGAGTATTTGGATTACCCCAGCTCCAGTGGAAAAGCAGACAAAGGTTGTTTTCTTTAAAGACTCCAGAGATCATTTAGGTTTACTTTGTCCCTCCTTAATTCTTCAAGAGTTAAGCACACAGTGTGATTAGTTACATGTTGTACCTGTCATTGGCTTTGCCCTTTGTTCCCTCTAAGTAAAATATAGTGGTACCTCATTTAGTTAATAGACGTGACCCTGAGTAAAATGTGCAAATTCTTACAGAAAGTGCAATAATTGCAATTGATTTACTCTTCTGTGGGGAAATAATGTCTGTCTCAAACAATAACATCAGCTTTTTTCTTAATTGCATTACATTAATATCATATTAATCTGTATTCATATCCACACAGAAGTTGTTGAAGCAGACTCTTTTTTTTTTCCCCCTCTATCCTAATAACATACAAGACTCTCAAAATGTGATGGACCTCTGGAAGCCCCATTTTCATCTTTTTATCTGGAGGAAAGACAAAAAGGAGTGAAGAAACCACTGGCCCTGACTCAAATAAAGCCACTGGCTTGCCGTATATGTCCAGAGAAGCCATGATTTTTATTTTCACAGTTAATCCATCCAGGCCCCGTGGTAGAGATGATGCCATACTAATGATGTGTGGGAGCCCAGGACTATTTTTTATTCCTGGCTGAGAGCTCACACTTCCCTGCAAGTGCCATTTCTTTTTTCTTTTCTTCCTTCCTCTGTGCACAGGGCTAGGAATCTGGATCATGTGCTTCAGCAACACCTGATCATTTCTACATCTAAAAGAGAAAGGAATAAGTCAAGAGCGGGTCAGAATTTCCACGGAGCTTCACGCTCACAAACTTTCTATGGGGAGGGAGGTAATATTGTGAATATGTTGCCTTTTCTAGCAGGATGCTAGTGGGTCTCCACACCATGCTGGTCCCAGATGGCTGGGTTTGGTATCATTGGGGACTATAGAATAGATAATTCAACCATTTCAGAACAGTTTTCCTCCCAGCTCCTGGCACGCGATTCCCATGCCTGGCATGTGTATAGGAGCCAGCAGTGACAGCTTCATGTTAACTGAGAGCGCCATAGCCAGCCAGCTGCACCCAGACCTGGACCTTTTGCAGCTACCGAGGTGGCACAAAGGGGCCACAACAAAGAATCAGTCTTGTCGGATCAGCTGATGTCCATGGGCTGCAGGCAAAGGAAAAAAATTCTGATAATTTTTTCTTCCTCCCCAAACCTGCCTGTGGAACATGCTAGAGCTGGCAGGATTTTCCCATGAAAAAAATGTCATTGTCTTTTGAAATTGAACTCTTTGGGGGAAAAAATGTCATTAAAAAATAAAAGAAATTCAAACCAAGCTTCCAGACGATGTGGAAAACTCCTTCCATCCTTTTATGGGACTAGAATACCTCCATTTTGAAAGGGTTCGAAGTGGTTTTTATTTTAAAAGGAAAGTAGTAATTTTTTTTTTTTTTTTTAAACCTTGAAAAGGTTGAAATTGGAAAGGAAATATTTTTACCGAAGGAGAATAAAGCATTTCTTTTCAGGGGGGTCATTTTGTGGGAAACTGCTGAAAGATTTTGGATTTGTTCCATTTTTAAATAGGAGAAATAAGGACACTGGGATTTTCAACAAAATAAAAATTGTGGTTTCTGTCCTGTTGTAGCGAAGACACCCACATGTCACTTACCAACCAAGGGCCACTATTGCAGTCCAGAGCCCCCACTGATAACCATTGGTAGTTATTTCTTTGTTCAAAACATGGCATGTAATATAGCCCTAAAGAGACTATAGGAACATTTGGTTAACATAATACTAACACCTAAGCCAGTGTTTTTCAGTCTGTGAGTCGTGACTCAAAAGTGGGTCTCAAGAATATATGAAAGGGTCATGAGCAGCTTTTAAAAATGGATCAACAAACTTTAAAAATGGATTCTCCTTTAAAGGAAAAAAGCATGGGAAACCGTGGCTTTTCCCTTGCAGACTGGCAGAGTTCCAGCCTGCGAGGGGCTGCTTGGGGTCCCCCATGACCCACACATACACCCCCTGCCCCACACACTTGGGGGCTAGGGCCTGGGGTGGGGGGCAGTGCGTCGGTACCGAGGGGCACTGGCATGGGACTGGCCATTGACGTTCATAAATGGGTCCTGGTACACAAAAGGCTGAGAACCACTGACCTAAGCTATGTCAAAATGCCTTTCATCTAGCGGTCCCCCCGTGCATCCTCTAATACTGCTAGCATAGCTGATTATAACTTGAATGTTTCAGGTGGTTTGTTTTTAAACTCTGGAGAAGGGCTTGCCCATTCAAATGAAACATCAGTAGAAATAAAGGTATCTTGAGGGCACTGTTTAAAGATAATACAAGCACAGGAAGGCAAATGGGTTCAAATTGGCATCTTTCCTGGACTCTCTTCTCAGAAATGCTGCTTACTATGTAAAATAAGAATCCTATCGGCCCTACTGTGGAGAAGAGGAAAGTAGAGGACACCTGAAACTGATGGAAACAAAGAGACTGTAAAAGTAAATGAGAATTTATTGTTCAGGGCTGGCAAGAAAGGGGATTTGGCAGAGGGAATGGTCTTAAGAGTAGCTTTATCTTCCAAGGCCCCACACAATTCATGCTGATTTCCTGCTTGGTGGGTAGATAGGATCATGTGGCATAGCATTTGCAGTGCAATTCCCCCCCTTCCTGGATATACTAAACAGCATGAGTGTCTCCAGTAAAGCTGGCTGAAAACCTGAATTTCCACTTTGTGAAAACATTTATGATTGATTTCAAAACTTTGGCTCATCCAAATTCATGATGAAAATACCAAACGATATCTCTTTCCAAAGAGAGGAATTTTTTAAAAAAAACAACAAAAAGTTTTCTTTCCAAGCCACTGAAATGTACACGTTGTATTTTCATGCTTTGACTCACCGTTTCACATTTCCTTGGCTTTTGACAAAGCACACTATTCCAGTCAACGAACACACGCAACACCTATGACAGACTACAGGGGAAACTCGCGGTGAAATGGAAAACCTGGGGTGAAACAAAATTTGACTTAACGAATGAATGAGATACATTTTGAATGTATTCAATTCTAACTTAAAAAACAAACAGATATTGATGAAAAAATCTCGAATGGCTCAAAATATATTTTCACTGTATATTTTTTTTAACTAACTGTATTTTCCATCCTTTCTGATACCCCAAGAGCAGTGGGGCTCTAAGTGGATTTGGATATAGAAGGACCATTCTCAGAGACCAGGGCGCAAAACTATAGTTTAGGCAATAACAGAAAATAAAAAAGGAAGATGACAAAAGGAAGACATTGTATCCACCTAGAATTTTTTCCAGTAGGATATTAGGATGGTGAGAGCAGAGAAGATTAATTCTGAAAAATTTCCATGCCCATCTTTCTATTTGGCACATTGCTACCATGGTGATTGGCACGTGATTGGCGGCATTGCATAATGGAGCTGTCTGTTGAACAAAAGCCATCGTTTCAGAGGGAAAAGCTTGTTGGTACAGGAGACGGGACTACAACACAAAATGTTCACATCTTGGGAAGGCCTTGCACAGGCATTATATTAATAAACAAAGATTAACAGCTCCTTTCCAATGAAATATGAGTGAAAGACAAATAGCCATCAGGTCTTAGGGCTGTCTAGACACCCCATCATCTTCATGACTGTCTGACAGGCCTTGAGGCAACTCCAAGCTGGCACAATGAAGTGCTTAGTGAACCAGCTAGATGGCACCCAAGCATGCGTACCATTGTAACGCTAGATAGTTTGCTTTCTAATTTAAACATAGGGATAAAAATATTATTCTTCCAGTTTCTTGAGAAAGGTGTTGGGACTATAAGGATAAGGTTAATATTTTCATTGTTTTCATCATATTTGTTTAAAACCACCCTGTATATTTATTAATTTTTGAAATTGTTAGAAGCTTAGCAACTTTGTTCAATAAATAAATGATTACAATTACTGCAATATGGAACAGCTAATACATGGTTATATATTTATAGCTGGCTTTGCTTTGGAGGACATGTGAAACATGCTGCTGATAGCTTACATCACTGATTACAAGAAACTTGGCTGGTCTCAATCCAGCAAGCACTTAAGCATGTGCTTTAATTTTTGGCACATGGGACCTGTTTTTTCTGTCCAATAGGAGCAGCATTTTTTTTTTAAGGCAAGCCCAGGTCTAGGTGCTTCACTGGATTGGAGCCACAGTGCTCAGAACCTGCAGGGATTGAGCTCATCCATAGGAAAAAACCCCCAAATTGTAGTGATAATACTGTAGAAACATTGTTACCTATTGTCCTTCATACAACTGGTGTCTTCTGAACTGGGTTGTTCTCACCCTACTGGGATCGCTGTTTGAATGAACTTTCAAACTGTGCTGCTCCACGTAGTTTGGTAGAATGAGAAAATGTGTAATTAATGCAGGACTGCTCCTCAGAAAACTTAAGGCTTCCCAGAGGTCCTGTCAGTGCTTAAGAGCTGGAGTTGTGTGCCTAAGAGAACACCCTTATCACTGATAGCTGAAAAAATAAAAGGATATCCCATACCAAGATAAGTAAGAAGGTGATGCGAAAAACACACATGCTGTGGGAGTGGCCGGGGGGGGGCTCTAATTAAAGCACCCGCAGTACATCACGTGTACCAGGGATCCTGTCCTGAAAAATTGCTCATAGAGCGAGCTTTACCCCTGCTGCCATTTTTCAGTGTGGGAACGCTGATACACATGACACTGGAGTCTGCTGGAGCGTGGTAAGTACCATTGCTCCAGCAGACGCAATTAAGCAATTAATCAAGGGTATTCCAATCCGCTGTAGTTACAGTGTGTTGGTGCAGCCTCGCTACACTTTTATAGGTGCCCACAGATTGTAATTTCACTTCACTCACAAAGTAGGAAAAAACCAGGATGGGGGATGGGCATGGCGTATGGGGCACTGTCCAAGACTCAAAGAAAGAATATTCCAGGAAGGAGCAAGTATTTTCACTTCTTCAGAGACATTTTTGTACTAACCCCAACTGTATATTAGATTAAATGTAGGCTATTCTCTATAGTCTTCCATAAATTATATATGTGTGTCCTATACATCCCATATATGAATGGTGCACACATTAAGGTATGTACAGACATTTGGGGAGGCTAGGTGGAGAGGAGGTTAGATCAAGGGAAAAATGGCCACCCAATCTATGATAAGTCAGGATGAGGAGGGCTAGCAGGAGAGCTTGGGAGAGTTGGGGGTGATGTAAGGTCCGTGAGGGCAGACTGAAAGGGTTGAAGGGCAAGGAGGGGGGGGATCCTGCAGGGTACTTGTGGAGATTGAGGGACCTAGCAGGGCCCAAGAGGGGACTTGCAGGGGAAGATGGGCTCTCTTTCCCCCTGAACAAAGGCCTATTTTTAGCCTCCAACCCGTCCACCTTTAGGTGAGCAACCCTCCCTCCAAATCCTGCCCTCCTCTTCCCCCACCCCAATTTACTTCCTTAACTCCCAGCACCAGTTGCAGCTTGCAGGATAGGGGTCTGGTAGGCTCAGGGGGACTTGCTGGTCCACAGGAATGGGGAGCAAAGGGCCAGTGGACTTAAATAGCCTGGTGCCAGTGTGGATAGAAAAGGTGCAGCCCTGGGGCTGTGGCTAACATCTGGGCTTTCCCAGCCTGGGGTGGGGGGACTGTAAAGAAGTGTGCTGGGAACTGTAAAGAAGTTCAGGTAGATTAGTTTCACTGGACCTGATTTAAGTTAGACTATGTTGAATGTACCCTTAACTTAGACTGGGTCAGCCATTTTTAGGCCAATCTAACTGTCCCTGCACTTCTGTACATTTTGCACTTAAATCAACCTAACTAGGGATTGAAGTGTCAAGCCCACAGCTGGGTGGCCACTATTAAAGTGATATAACCTCCCCCTAACCTCTCTGAACATCTGTACCTAGCCTCATATAACATATGATATTTATCTTGCACAGATATACTGTGAATCATAGACAGACAGAAAAACGTACAGCCTGATTCTGCTCCCCTCTTGCAGTCAATGCAGTTACTCCAGTGCACCACCAGCATGAATCACATGCCGACACTTCTCTACATCTAAAATGCACCCCTTTCAGTGTCCAAGTACATTAGCTGCATATGCTAAACAATTTGTGTAACTTGCTAAGTTTTCTATCACAACGTACCAGGTGGCATGCACTGGTCATTGTTTCACATATGTAGAACTGGCATTTATTTGTGTTACCCCATGTGCAATCACACGTTACAGTGATGCATGGGTGGGGGGGAAACAATGTAACCCCTGGAATAATACACTGTTTCCTGGGACTCAGGTCAGCTTCTAGAAGGCCGGGTTGTGGCACATGCACAGATTCTGAGCAGACTATGAGTTTGGAAAGCTTTCTTTTGCTACCTAAGCAGTTAAGTTTCCCTGAATCCCTATACAACTTTCACTCCATCAGCTGTGGATAGTAAATCTAGCTCTTTCAGAGTGAATTTAAAGTATCCCGGGAGAAGGAACAAAATAAAGTTTTTATACCTCCCTTTATTCAGTATCGTTTCTCTCTCATTCTTCCACATGCCGCTGGGCTTGGAAAAGCCCACTGGAGTCAATGGAATGACTCCCTTTAACTTCAGCCGGCACTGGATCAGGCCTGTTATGAGCAGCCTTATTGGCCTCTGTGCTGAGAGCGATCTTATTTCAGAATAGCCACCTTCCAAGACAAGGTACCACAGACGGTTTCTCTATAAAGATGCTTTCCTTTGGGTTTCAAGGAACAAACAACAAAATAAAATTTAAAAAAAAAAAGTGCCCAGCAGAAGCCATCCATCTTAAAAAATGTGTTATGCCTTCTAAGCATTTCTAAATCAAAGACTAATAAATAAAACATGGGTTCAGAGTTAAGGAGGAAAAAAAGAGCCCTTTTAACAGATTAAGGTTCTCACAATGCTTGACACTGTGAAATAAGTATGTTAAGAAGCAGGGCTGTTAAGAAAGCAAACCAGTTCTGCTGACAGTTACCAGCAGTTGTGTGTCTTTGTGGGAGTTGCTGTCAGGAAAAGGGAAAAAAAGAAGTAAAACAACATCCATTTCCAACAGAAGGTTTGCTTGTTCATTAGGCATACGATACAGCACAAACCCAGCTACTAAGATGGAAGTGGAGAAATAAGCACAGTCATCTCCCATCCCTACCCAAAAAATAAATCATTTCCATGTTTAGCATCATGTCCATGCTTAGAATTTTGTCTTTCTTTCAGCTGACAGGAAACAGCTGATTCGGTGTAGCCATGTCGTGTTCATTAAGCTGTGTCTCGTTTCCCACAGCTATGAGTCTTAGCAACTGAGTAGCCAATATTATCGAATCCCTAACCTTACTTCTCTAGCTGGTTTCCCCTTGTCTTTCAGAGGATGCGTGGCTTGTAAAAGTTGTGTTTGTAGCAAGTGGGAGTTTTCAGCATTAAGTGGGGGGGTTCATTGGTTAAATAACATGGTATTAATATCACTTGGAGAGATTTGTAGCAGCAGAGTGGTTTCTTAGTTCTCCATTCCAAGCCTGTTGTGTTTAAAAGGCGAGAGAGGCTTACAGTGGAGGTCACTGAAAATCCTCCTGAATATTTTATCAGTTTAGCTTCTTAAGGCTTTGTTGACAAAGACAACTAGAGGATGTGAAGGGCATGGGGCTCAGGAAGGGGAGGTAAAGTCTGTAGCTGTGCAAACCCTGCCTCCTACCTCGAACCCAAACTACTTAAGGTAAAGAAGGGGCAAAGGTTTTGAAATGAAAAGGGAGAGGATCGTGCGCAAGGTTAGAACTGTATCTGCTGTAGCATTGTTTATATTAGCAAAAGGAGCCCCCATCAGTGTGAATGAGAGCCGGATCATTTAGCTGTCAGGCTGTAAAGGAGCAATTTTATGATTCCAGCTGGCATCCTATAACCTTTTAGGACCAACTTGCTTGCCACTGTCATATCCTGAAATATCACAGCAAATGGCAGCCCTAGATCACAGCATAAACAAACATGCAAAGCAGCTATATTTTCCAAGCTCGGTGGTATACCTCAGATATATTTCCAATGTCCACTGTGAAAATGCCAATTTAGAGCCATTTTCCACAGTTGTATCAGCCATCTCCAAAATGAACAGGACAGCATGACACATGATCAGGGGGAAAAAAACCTATAAAATTAAATGGCATCATTTATTGGAGAGAGCCCAGTTATAGCTTGCCCTAGGATCTCATTATACTCCTCCTCTATTGTGCACTGATAATAGTCCTCTGCCATCTGATAATGACTTTAATATCTTTCTAAAATGATGATAATTGGATACATTTATGAACCTTCTTAAAAGAAAGCCTGTTCTCCCTTCCTGACATATTGAAATCCATGCCAGCGTGCAGCATTCCAATAAGGAGTGAAGGGGCCCCAAGCAAAGGAAACCAGCACTCCACTGTTTTATCAACAGGCAAACTTGTCTCCTTGGGACACTGGTGAGGTTGTCTTCTTAGTACTGTGGGACAGTGTTTTCAAGAGTCTTAGGAAGGTTAGATAGGCAGCTCCATTGAAATTCAGAGCTGCAGCAAATCCACCCCTCAAAAAAAAGGAGCAATATGGCAGGCTGATAATTACCCCGGCATGGTGAGTCTTATACATCCTGCTCATTACTGTGCTCCAAGTGAGTTGTCTGTTGGTCTTCTGCTTAGCTTGGCAGAGTCATTGTAAACCTCTTTCTAGCCCTCACAGGTCAAAACTTCTGGTAATATAGCTCAAAATTGATAGTAGAAATTAATGATTAAATAATATTCCTGTGGCATAAGAGGCCTTTCTTTTTTCCCCCAAAGCACTGGTAGAAGCTCCAGCCTACATCAACACAGACTTGAATTTTCCCTGGCACCTTTCACACACCAGGCATCTCAAGAGTGCCTTACAAAGCAACGGCTGTCGTGAAATACTGCAGCTATTATGCTCTCGTCACACACAGCCTGGGACATTAGAACTTGTTCTCTTTTTTTCCCATTTATTTACTCATTTATTATAAGATTGACAGCCCTGCAGACTGCCACTTTATACTTCTCCAGCTTGGCAACTGCAGCAAGAGTGTAATGTTCATTGCACTTCTCTGCCAATGTACCTCAACCCTGACACGCATGGAGCACCTCTCAGCCTCTGCTGACACTAACAATTAAAGCCAGATTTGCCGGTGGTTTGGGGATGTGGACATCTGTCCATTGGGAGCTAGAAGAACAGCAACTCATTTTGAGCAGGATACTGAATAGCCATCAGATACTAATTACTTTCAGTAGCTACTGACCTAAGCTGGACTCCAGTTGGTGACCGACATTTCGTCAGCATCCCCCTGAGATGTTCTGTCCACCAGAACCTGTTTTCTGAAAGTATAAATGTCACCCAGCATAGAGATTAGTCCCTGCACCTAAAAAAAAGTGCCATGCCATTCTTATCTTCCCCCTGCAGAGATGGACAACAGAGATGGACAGAATAGGATATCAGTTTGATATCTGGTGTGAAGGACAACATTTCTAACAATGCAGAAACTTTTAATACTGTACAGCAACACCATTGTTTGAAAGGATGACTGTTATTGTTCATATTTTTATTTCTACTATTTTAGTGCCTCTGAGCATCAATTTGCATCAGAGTCATAAGTGACACACAGTAGCCAAACACTGCGCTTACATGTAGGTGTGGGATCCAATCTGATTCGTGGCTTGTAAGTGCTGGTGACAAGGACTTTAATATTCAGTGTGTGAACAAAATTAGCATCTTGGATGCTCCAACCATGGTCAGTGCCTGCAGATGCTAGTATAATTCAAATTATTAACAATAGTTATATGTGTACTTCAGTTTAATGTGGATGTTTGATTTTCCTGACACTTAAAAAGTAACCAGAGTATCTCTATATGTTATTAAACTCAACTATACAGCAGGAAGTGATGGTCCTTAACAGGAAATCAAATTTTCAATGGTATTTCCTCGCAGATAAGAAATCACTTCTACTATAGATCAAATTGTTCCAAGTGTAAGGGGGAACAGATTTCAGCCCAGTAGTGTAACTCCAGTCTGGAGAAGTAAGCATAATCAGCAGAATCTCCTGTGAAAAGAATCTTGCCCTGTTGCTAGCAACATTTTATTTTATTTTAATATTTGATATCACCATTCATATCTTGGAAGAAAACAGTCATTATCTCCTCCTGACTCTGCTGACAAGTTTCAGTTTTTTAATTCTATATTTTTTATTTAGATTTTTCTTTCTTTTGCCTCTTGATTCTGCAGGTCATCATCAGTCCTGCAGAGGTATGGGAAGCATTTGTCACTGTCTCAATTTGCATGTTCTGATGATGACCCAGACCTTCTCCCCTCAGGTTGGACCTACTGGGCACTGGCCATTGTCTGACTCCCTGTTGGTTTTTCCTTCTCACTCTTGTTATTGGAGCCCTTCTCAGGACTGAGGGGCTTTCAGGAGGCTAATGCATGAAGAGCCATGGTGTGTATTTATTGTGAAATAGTTCCAAGAATATGTACTAGCAAAAGAGTACGTCAAGAGTAAGTAAGAAATAGAAGAATTCAGGAAGAAAGAGCAATGGTAGTAGACCAGGCTACAGGGTATGCTAAAATGAGAAGTATTAATGTTTTGAAAGAGCTGAAACCATGAAGTTAATGGGGATTTCTACTGTTCATGTCAATAAGAATAGCCTTGGGATCCAAATAGTCAAGGAGTTTGACATGTGTGTTGAAGTGGGTGGGAAGCTAGTAGAGAGGCTCAGGAAAGGCCACCATACCTCTTAGGTCTGCTCCTCAAACCTACCAGATTGTTTTCCACTTCTTTATCTGCTCAAGCGCAAGAGCCCAATTTACTATTGTATGGTAAAGTACATAGTGCAAAGGGAAAGGAAAACACAAATAAATTGAAATAACTGACCTTTCTAAGCATGTCAAACTGGAGGACGTGCAGTGGCATAACTAGGGCAGGGCAAATGGAGCAACCATCCGGGGTGCTGACTTGGGAGGGAAGGGTGCAAAAAAGTGGCTGCTGCCAGCAGTTGAATGAACATGATTGCTGCAGCAAACACAAGTCACCGCTGGTTCTGTGCCTTCAACACCTGCCCCCACCCCTGCACTGCTGGAGACATAACTACACAAGGAACGGGGCAAGGGTGAATTGGGCCTCATACTCTTTTGAAAAAGACAAAATGTATAGTCTACCAGCATTCCCATCTCCCTCCTCCCCTCATGCCTTTTCTATCAAGATGAGCCCTAAACCTTGCCACCACCTCTAGTCAGCAGTTTGAGGAAGAGCTTTCCTGGTTTTTCCAGTCTCTTGCATTTCCTCCATATCTTTTCTTTTCCTTTGTATTCTGCCTTATTCCTTCTTTTTTTGGCATTCATCTCCTGCCTTCCATTTCCAAGGATACCGTTATATCCCATCC
>JAGPOW010000304.1:15547278-15571070 GCA_030014935.1 Caiman crocodilus
TACTACATGAGCACCATGGTCTATTCGAAGTCAAAGGCCATTCCAAGCGTAATGGCTCATTGGTCTAGCATGGGTAAAATGTACCAGTTTTCTGTAGCAAAGGGCACACAGGGAAGTGACATGACCAGCATTAGCCCCAGCCTGAATGCCCAGTGACGTATTGACTGCTGGTTCAACTGGTGACTGCTTTTGTTAAAAGTGTAGCCAAGGGGCTTCAACTCATGCCTCAGGAGCTATAGCAAAGTGATTTACTAGCTGTATGGTCTAGTAAGCCGTTAGTATTATTGTAACTCCTGTTTATATAATTATTGCAATTTTTTTGGATTACCCTACCACCTAAAAGATCTAGTCATGAACCAGGACCCTATTTTGAGGGACACTAAATAAATAGAATGACAGGCGTTTACTACCTTAAAGAGTTTACCATCCAAGTACAAGACAAGAAATGGCAAGTGTATACAGATATGCCATGGCATACCAGTAAACAGTGGGGCCATGTCGGTCAGTATGATAAGCCATGAAACTCTGTATGAACAACTAACCACAGGCAGTTTGTTCGTTTGTGTTGTTGTTTCATTTTGTAGGTGTTATGGTAACTAATAGTTTAGAGAGCAGAACTAGAGGCCTGAATATATTTATATGTGGGCACATTGTCTGCCTATTGGAAAGATATCCTTAGATGACTTCCTTACGACTCTGTGTCCTCATCTGTGGAAGAACTCTTAACAGCCTTGCAAAATGTCATGAAAGCTAGTTTAGTTACTGTTTGTATAATGCTGTGGCCTTTGAAAGTGTTACTGAAATATTGGGTTCGATTTTGACTATCACTGCCAGTTTGTTTCACAATCTGAGGTACTTTGGTTTCTATTTTCAATACGAACTTGTTCTGCAGTGCTGTTTATATAAACTGCAAATGATGTACATCATAGTTAGGAAAGGTTTCAACATCCAGAGTCAGCATTCAGCACGGCACTGTGAAGCAGTATCTTTTTACTCTGTTCTTCTGAATTGATTAGCTGCAAAGTGAAACTTACTCAACATTTGTTAGTTTCATGTTGAAGTCCATCATGCACCTGCCTTGGTCATCTGCCTGTCTTCTTAGCTTTTACTAGCTCCCTGAGCCAATAAGCAAAATCCCTTATGGGGAACATTATACCACACAAAATCTTTTTCTGTGTTTCTTCCCTGTCAGATTCTTACTCTATTTGTGTTTTTTGCATGCGTTTTATTCTATTACTAAGAGATGCTGATGTTTCTACCACATTATCAACCTTTTTTGCTATTCCATTTAAAAAATTAATCCTTTTTTTCATTAAAACTTCTTGTCTATTAATGCAAATAAAATTTCAACTAAAAGTGTCTAGGACCTATTACTGCAAAAGTAACTAAGGTATCACCTCTACCATGAGTTTTGATTCCTTTTGCCACTAGTCCAATACGGGTAGGATACCATCTGCAGTGCTTTCTAACTTGCACATCTAGGCAGCAAGCTTCTGGTTTAAAAATAATGTTTCTTTTGTCAGCTGCATTCTCACACATTGATGTTGAAGTGATTTATAGCAGAAATACTTACAATGGTGACATTGTTATGTTTAACTGCCTGTTTTAGCTCTAAGCCATAAAACTTTACATATTCTTATGTTAACAATATTGTTTGGCTTTCCTTTGCTTGGGTTCACTCTTGCTTTTGGATGACTTTCTTTACCTACCCTCACTCAGTAATGAGCACATTTATTTTTACAACTAATCCCAAAAGTCACTGAATAATTTCTGCTGAAGAGAAGTACTTGAGGCTTTAAAATTGCTGTGATTTCTCACTTTTTTTCCTTTGACTTAACAACCCACATCATGTGTTCACCAACCCCCTCCTCTTTGTGTTGGTTGGGAATGTTTCTTTTTACACCTTGGTGTCAACCTATTTTCTGAACTGAAGATCTAAACTTTAAGATTTCTGGAGGGAGTTTCTGGCTCTGAACTTCAGTAGCATAAAAATGTAAACTAAAAAATAGCTTTATGACCTGATGCTCAGAATCCTAAATTACACCAATGTATAGTGGCTTCCTGGAAATGTTATACCAACCAAGAATTGTAGGAAGACAATACCTTCAAGAGAAGACCCCTCCCGCCCTGGACTATACTACTGTCTCTCCTACATTGAGAAGTTAAATCCTGCAGGAGGAGTTAAGATAGATACACTGCTAAAGATCTGCCCATACAAGAAGGATATTCATCCTTCACTCAAGGTCTCATTCATGGTTTTTGTACATCTAACAGTGTTAATATTGTGCAAACAATATTGTGTAAACAATCTCATAGCCCACTGGTTGAGATTCAGTGAACTAGAGTGAGGTCACAATGCTGGATAGCTGCAGAACTAGAAGTAGAGTTCAGGCCTCTAAATCCTAGTCCATTAGCCTATTTTCTGGATCCACGCTGTCTCTTCTGTATAAGCAAACAATCTGTAGATGAAAAGGGCCACTAAAAGAATCAATGCAGTTATCTTTCTACCAGCACAATAGTAATAGAATGAAATCAGCAGATTGCATGGAGACATTGTGAAAAATCTAATCAGCAGATTCATGGTTTCAGAACTGTACAAGTTAGGGGAAAAAACCTCATAACAAAAAGCTTCTCTCCGGAGGGTTTGCATTTCAGAAAGGGCTAAAAGCAAGAATTTTAAAAGAACCTGTCATGAGAATGTGTGCAATGTCCATCACTTTGCTGCAGACGGGAGCAAATCCCTGGCATATTTCAAATTTATGATGACTAGAAAAATCATGTAAGAGTGTTGTTGGTGATGTTGATTACAGCCATCATTTTCACCAGCAGCTGACCTACACAGACTTACTGAGATGTTCTTAGACTTATACTTGCCCCTGAACTTGGTCCAGTAAATGTTGCATTGAAAAATGTAAAGAAACACTCCCCAAATAAAAAAAATAAAAACCGAAATATAATACTCCTCTTTCTGTGGTAGAGGTCTTATGTTCACCAGAGGGAAGCTGTCAGAATGTCAAAGCAATTTTTTTGCAAAAAATCACACAAAGTGTCTTGGAGATAATAGCTGGGTGGGTGGGTGTCGGGGGGGGCAGTGATTTGAAGGTTAGAGGATAAAACAAAAGAAGAGAGAGAGCATAACATGATGGAAAGATGACCTATTAAACAGAATAGTAAACTTATATAAAACTGTCACTTCTACAAGAGAAAGATAGTGTTCATGGCTCAATAAGACCTGCAAACCTCTGAACAGTTCATGTACCCAGTAAGGTCAATATTAATGAACAAACAGCATGCCAGCGATGCAAGAAATAAATGCCTCCTGCTTTAGACCTAGAAGGAAGGCCTCATCTGCCCAGCTCCTCCCTGTTAGTAATGCTTGTGGCTGGCTCTATTCCTTTGTTTGCTTAGGACTCTCCTGTGGCTCCTAATCACCTAATAGTTCAATATTGTGCTATCCAGTGAGTAATCCAGCGTAAGGTATACACAAACACGCTGATTTTTCAGCTGGATCTACACAATAGTTCCTTTTTAATTGCATCTGACATTACTGGTAATGTTCTATGCAGCTCCATGCGTAACACACATTTAATTGTACCTGTATTGTAGTGATAACACTATGGAATGATAATTCTCTACATTTGTAGCATGTGGAAGCCAATTCATTCTGGGTATTTCAATGCAGTTTATTAACTGGGAAGATTGGGTAGCTGGAACCTCCTTTATTAAAGTTATTGGCTGCCCTGTAGCAACTGAAATAAATTGTGATAATAGCCAGAACAAATTAGCTTGCATAAGAATTAGCTGTTAAATGAAAAAAGCAGGAGGGGGAAAATAAACATTTGCTTGGAATATAAAATGCCCTTTATTTGCAAATATAAAAATATTAGCAAGTAAAGGAAAATAAAGGATGGAGTGTAGGAGATTAAATTCTCCTATTGCAGGCATTGTATGTGTGTTATGCCATATAACCTTTACGACTGGAATTAAGCTGTTCAAGATTTCCTTAAAAACAGCAGGTATGAAAGGGCCCTTATATATCATATTAAGATTTCAGACCAAATTCAGCAACTCTGTAACTCCAAGGATACACAGAAGAATTGTTCCCTCTTAAACCAATTGATTTCTTTAGTTCAAAAGCATTAAGAGCTTGCTTCCTTAGCTGCCTAACAATTATAAGCCTGATCCAAAGCCCATTGAAGCTAACGGAAAGAATTCAGCTGGATTTCTGAGAGTTGTGAGTAGGCCATGTTGCCATCTTGAACCTTCTCTTTTTTACTTACTCAGGAAACATCTTAAGAAGCCTTAAGAAAAACATCCGGGCAGAATAAATTACATTTTTTGATCTTTTACATCAATGGTTATGTAGAATAACTCCATTGACTTAACTGGGTTATTCTGGTTTTTGATCAGTATGGCTACGATCAAAACCTATGATCAAAGCCTATGAATGTTTATAGGCTACATTATTAGTAAACTAGAGTATGAAGGATAGCAAAAGGCATATGCAGGGATATAGTGCAGCAATCCTATTTGGCTGTTTACTCAAACATATTCTATTTAAGAATGCACTAGGGCCTGACCTACCTAAGAGGATGAGTAGAAACCTTATGCAGAGCGGGGAGTGCCTTGATCAGAAGACTAGCTATTGGTGGAGAGAGGGTAGCACTGGAGAGAGAAATGAGGTCCCCCAGGTGACCCCTTTTAAGTCTTGTGCAAATGGCATAGGATCATCCTTTTCTGAATTGTACTGACCTAGCTTTGTTAGCTTATTGCGGCACTACAGCCAATAGCATGAGGCAATCTGTTCCAAAGAAAGAGCTGTGCGGGCAGAGTGGGAGTGTTGCTTGTTAGTTTTTCTTTCTTTCTTTTTCCTTGCCTTGCTTTTAACAAATTGATTGGGAAAAGCACCAGGAGTAATTCTACTACCACTTCGCAAAACAATGTTTCATCATCAAACAAATTTACATATGCAAGTCTAAAATTAATTTTCCAGGAACATTCACACACAAAAAATCACTATAGGTCCAAATGTTTATGGAAAGTAGATGCAAAAGAGCATGAGAAGATGGAGAATCAACATTCATTTTTATTTTTTATTTCCAAATTTCCTTTGTCAATTGTCTTGATTCCACTTCTAGTTAGTATGTCTCTCCTGAGCTGTCACTTGGTATTGCAGGGGACCATACCTCCGTTGGGTTCAGCATGCAAGCACTGTTGGAAAGAGATATGTCTCTGAAGAGATATGGCTATCTGCAGTTCCTGGTGGATCACTGCATGGCTCAGTGGAATGCTTAACTTGTTGGGAGCTGGAGTGTGCTGACAGTCACCTTTCTTGAATCTCAGCCAAGATCTTCAGGGGGCTACTTCTTCTCTTTACACCCCAACCCTTACCACATTAGAGAACAGAAAACACACTGCTGGTGAATGACTTGGGCCACTAGATTGGCTACTGAATTAAGTTTGCCCGGGCCCCGCAGGTCCTGGTGGTCAAGTCCTGGTTTAGCCTGGGCCTGCCAGGTAGGACCTAGCTGGAGATATCTGCACTGGCACAGTCTCTCCCTCACTGGCTGTTGATGGCTAGTAGCAGGCAGATACTAACTCCAGACCTATTGGATTTAGTCTCAGGGAAAAAAAAAGAAAAAAAAGAAAGAAACAAACAAAAAATAGTCCCCAATAAGCTTCTATCCAGAGCAACATGAATATAGGCCCTTGGATCTCCTTTTGATGGACCTCCTTGGGGTGTGAATCTGCCCTCAGTTTGGGGTAATAGTCTTTGGACCTCTCCTGATGATACCAGAAAATAAGAGAGAATTAAAAAGGAAACAAACAGATGCCGCCTGTTGTGGGGCTGGTTCCTGTCTTATTAGGTTGCTGACACCACACTTGGGCCTATTCTGGCCTCCACCTTTCCCACTCTGGACCTTGCTTGCTGGGCAATGCAGGCTCCCCCCTTTTCTCCTTATGTAGATCATCCTCAGGGAGGGTGAAAGGAGGGGGAAAAGGAAGAAAAAGAAAAGAAAAAACAGACGCTCAAGGGTCCAACGGCTGATTACTCACAAGTTGGAGCTCTCACAGCTGAGCTGCTCCAATCTTCACTATGTTCAGGATGCTGTCCCTCTTTCTATCCAGATCCTCGGCCTGTAGCCCTTCTTCACTGGCATGGTCCGATGATCCTCCAACAGTCTCTCTCTGCCTTGGGCACTCGTCACCACTTACAGAAGAACTGTTGCTTCTAGTCCCAGTGTGGCGGACTGACAGATACAGCCTGGCACGTCTCGGGCTCGGGGAACCTTCTGTATGATTGGTGGAACCCACCCACCAATCAGGTAACTATTGGGGCCTCCATCCCTTTAGCAGAAGGCAGAGCCTTGGGTGCACATGAGGGTGCATGGAGGTCCACACTGGCTGGCAGCCCAGAAGAAGCAGGGGCAGCTGGGTCTCAGCAAGAAGGGAAGTAGCTTGCCAGCCAGAAGATGCAGACCACCCACCCAGGACCCTGGAACTGTGAGTTACTCGGGAAAGGGGATTCCCACAAGGGAGGGAAAAGTTGTCCCGGGTGGTAAGGCTGCCGGGGAAGCCTAAGCGAGGGAAGGCTCCTTGGGTCTAAAGTCTCTCCCTCTGGGCCTGTCCCTGAAGGTCACAATGAAACCTGGAGAGCACTGAGGATTTTCCCTCCCTGGACTGCAGCCAGTGCCCCAGTGGGCCACTTGAGGGATTTTGGGGAAGGGGCTTAGGAGGTTAAGGTTAACCTGATGTTGATACACCTTATATTTTGAAGGTGAGTGACTTATATGTTGTAATATTGTGCCTTATATTTTGTGTACTTTTATATTTGTGTATTGGTAATTTAATAGAGTGTATAGCCCTGCCTGGGGAATCTGCTGGGACCTCTTGCTGTTGGTTACCTGTGTTTACCTGTCACTTACCTGAAACCTGGGTGGTGGTGACCCACTGTAAAGAATAAGTTTTATAGTTATATACATCTGAATATATGCTGTTATATATCTGTACATATATTTATATTTATGTCTATTTTGTATCCATTTATGTAAATGATAATACATTTGTATATAGTTAAGTTCTGACTTGTCCTGGCCTGGCTCCTTTGGGACAGAGGGAAAGTGAGTAGTCTTTAGTTTTGCTCCCAGCACCCCTGCCATCTAGTAATCCCCTTCAACTGGAAAAGGGAGTACATACTTGTGTATTCTTGGGCTACACCAGTGACATCCAGAAGTGCTTTGCTTCCCAGTCCACTGGCATTCCTCCCTGCTGCCCCTATCCAGGGCCTGAAATTTCCGATCATGGACTCCCTCCTCCAATCTAGAGGGAGCACTGACTTTGAAAGTGCCACAGAGTTGTTGTGGCTGGACTCAGGACCTCCATGCCTCCTGGGTTGAGTCCTCCTACTCCCACTGCCTCATTCTCTACCTGGGGTTTCCCCTGTGCTCCATCACAGTATCACAGTCTCCACTGAATAAAAAATCCCCCTCACTGCTCTAATGATCACTAGGTTCAATAAATACAGGCATACCATGAACAAGAAGGATTAACAAGAAACTCTGTGGAGCAGTAGGCAACTTCCGCAGACCCTCTGTCTGGCTTTAGCCACCTGGCTTAACTGAGGGTACCGTTTCCCAATTCCCAACCACTGTAGTCTATATAAAGGAGCATCTCCAAATTACAATCTCTATCACCACAGCTGCTGGCAGATGTTTTGGTCAGAGAGAGTAGACAGATCAAGGAGCAAGAGCACATCAATTGCAATGCGTACTCATACTTTCTAGGTGACCCCAGCTAATCAAATTCATTGATGGAGCCATATAGTGTATCTACTGCCTGTGCTATACTTGTGCTGGGGTTAAAGGACTTCAAGTTTTGGGGGTTCCCATCCCAGGCATTACAGAAATTAGGTGAGCATTTTTTAAATAAATATGCATTAAGGTAAAACGGCTGAATTTCCCATCCCTAAATCACATGGATTTGTGCTTACTTACTTGAGTAGTCTCCTTATTGAAGTTAGTGGGATTTCCTCCACACTAGGTACTAGGTAAGTACTAGGTTTTTGGAGCAAATGCTCACAGTCTGGCCTATAATCAGGATTTTACAGCTTTGATAACTGGGAGAGGAGGTCTTGTTAATTTATTTTCATTTTAATTTGATGGTTAAGTGAAGAAACAACCATGCTGCATCCACAGAAAAAAGCAGAAAATGCAATCTGTATTCCGATGTGGAGCATGATCATGTAAGTATATATCATAAAATCTATCATACAGCTTACTGGGACTAAATATTCATGAAGTACTGGCTACTTCAAGTTACCAGAATGAGTATAGGAATGCAGGGATGGAAGGTACCTCCTGGACCACTGAGTTTAGTGGCTTGCTATTGCAGGTGATTGCATCATAAAATACCAATCTTTAATTGGTAAAACCACTTTAAATCAATTAATCTGATTCCTTTTTTTCAATGAGCTCTTGAGTTCAGTCTGAAATCTGATGACAATTCATTAAGCTATGCCACAGTTCAGGTGTTGTCTTTTTCCTTTCTGTCATTGGTGTCAGCTTCTGTGATACGAATCGAATGCTTCTATATATACACATCCTACACTGAAGTACAACGAGAAACCAAGATTAGCTTAGAACATTACATTACAGGTTGGGAGAAATGCCAGATTTTGCAAACAAAAGCATAAAAATAAGGACTTGTATAGTCACTGGGCCTGCAAAGATTGACCTTAGCTAAGGTTAATTTTTCAAACTTTTAAATAACAAAAACAATATGACCATAGCAATTCAAAACTATAATTCTTTAAAATTAATTGCAAGAACCCTTTTCCTAATCATGTGTCATTGAACATTGCCTTAGGACCGGATACTGCAAGTCCTCATTCCACAACTCCCATTGCTGGAATTAAGAACAGCAGGACCTGGAATGTATTGGAGAGTGAATTTGGTAGCTAATTGTTAATCACCTTGTGTTGGAGCTGTCAGCTGAAATTTAGACGGAGAGTCTGTAGCCCTCTGCTACCAGATTTGTGCTTTTATTATGGAGCTGTTTCAGCGGTTAGTAACAAATACCATCTGTAATGTAGATGCACTTTGTGTACGGATCAGCAGAGCAGGGGGTCACTTAGCTCCAAAGCTTACACTAACATTGTCTGAGATGCTGTGCTACTACAGGGTCCAGTCCTATCAAATTAATCACCTGGTATAATACAGGGCAGGGAAAGGGCAGTTTGTTTCTCCTTTCCCATTCACGTGCACAGGTTATACTTTAGGTGAAAGTTAATAGATGATGATGGGGGGGAATACATGGAAAAGCACATAATTCCCTTAAATGCACATCACACAGATTGATTTGCATGTACTTGCAACTAAAAACACACGGGCACTCATGGTTTTCAAAAAATAGAAAGGATTACAGTAACCCCAGACCATGACTGAAGAGTTATTCAAGCTCTACATTGTATCATTTCTTTCACAGTGGAGCAGATACTAGGGCGGTGCAAAATTTCACCAAGAGTTTCATTTCGACTCTGTTTTGACTTGTTTTGAGCTTGAAACAGCAAAGTCAAAATGAAACGAAAGGCACTGAAACAGCTTCAAAATGAAATGAGGGCACTCAAAATGTGTTGAACGTTTCAAAACATTTTGAGTTTCATAGCTGGGCTTGCCTGCAGGGAAACAGAAAGTAAGGAGAAGGAGGGGGAAGTGGGGAAAGGACTGCTGTCATATTGACATCTGTAGCTAGCCAGTGACTGTCATCCTTCCCCGAGGTCCCTTCTAATCCTAGTGCTTTAGGGGAGGGATGAATAAATTAGCTGTGCCTTAACACATACACAGTCACACACGTCATGAGTTTTGCTTGTCAACAGCTTGAGGTGCAGTTTCCCAGAGACTCCTGAACCTATCTCCTTGAAACTTGGCAGGCTTCATGCCTTCCGCCGGGGCTACCATCCCTGCAGTTTTCACCCTGCTGTGCTTTGACACACACGCATGACATGAGTTTTGCTTGTCAGCAGCTTGAGGTGCAATTTCCCTCAAACCCCTGCACCTATCTGCTTGAAACCTGGCAAGCTTCAGGCACCATCCCTGCTGTTTCCACCCCCCTGTGACACAAATTTTGTTTTTTAGAATTTGAGGTGCAGTTTCCCAGAAAGCCCTGCACCTAGCTGCTTGAGACTTGACAAACTTTGTTATGGTAATCCTTTCTATTTTTTGAAAACCATGAGTGCCCATGTGTTTTTAGTTGCAAGTACATGCAAATCAATCTGCGTGATGTGCATTTAAGGGAATGATGTGATTTTCTAAAGTAACGGCAAAGTGCCTAGGTAGAAAAACGTCTAGAAAACTGATTGAAATGACATCTGACAAGAAGATTTAAAGGCACAGGAATAAGGTGGCCTACAGGAAGTAGATAACTGTTACAGGTACAAATGCTTTACTCAGCTTGGAACACTGCCATCTTCTTCTGGTCTAGATAATAACCTACTCTGTTCTCTGAAATGGGAGAATCATTTCCAACAGTACTCCTACTTTATGCCTAATTATAATTCGAGAAAGTCAAGCCACTGAATATTTCCACTGTTCTCATATCCCAACAGGATTGTTCTACCATGAACCAGTCAGTTGGCACAGTGCATGAGAGAATTATTTGTGGAATGCAGAGCTACAAAACATTACTTTAAGTAGCATCCTTGGAATGGCTTTAGAGCCACATACTAGATGGGTGCATGTATCAGTATCTCTCCATTTTTCTTCTTGTTTGGCTTTCTTAATTTATTTATTTTTCAGAAATGCATTCAGACTCTCGGTTGTTTGGTTTTCATAGATCCTGGGCTCGTCAAATTGATGGATAACTCTAAATAATGAATCCCGTGACTGTGCTATTGAAATTATCTCAACCACCAAAATGTCTGTTTAATCTACATCAGAGTGTCTGTGCTCCTTTTGTGCCCAGATAAATCAGCTAAGCATAACAAAGTACCTCCAAACGTTCATTTCCAAAGATCTGAAAAGCATTTGGCTTGTCTTACTGTAGCTCTGTGGCTGGCAGCTGTCTGGCAGCCTTTATGACAAAGACAAAGACGAAACTTCTTTTTTTTTTTGCTACAAGAAATAAGGATTTAATAAAAATCTCAGTTTCTTTTTGTCAAATGCTTGTAAGTCAATATTCTTACTAACGTAATTATAGAGCTCTTATAAATAATGCATCTGGCTGATTTCCTTTAATTGTTCTTTCCTTTTCAAGTGGCTGATATCTAGCTGAACTAACAGAAAAACCACAAGATAGACAAAATTCTGGCCCAGACGCAAACCAAAAGTCACAAGCCAACTTGCCTGTATACATTGTGTACAGTAGGCTAGGGGCTCAGACAACCCCAGACCAGTTGATGAGTGAAGTCTGAAGCTGTGAATTCATAGAATCATAGAAAGTTAGGGCTGGAAGGGACCACAAGAGATCATCTAGTCCAACCCCCTGCTCAAATCAGGACCAACCCCAACTAGATCATTCCAGCCAGGGCTTTATCAAGATGAGCCTTAAAAACCTCCAAGGATGGAGAGTCTATCACCTCTCTAGGTAACTTGTTCCCTCCTAATGACAAAGTTTTTCCTAATATCCAACCTAAACTTCCCTTGCTGCAACTTGACTCCATTGCTCCTTGTTCTGTCATCCACCACCACTGAGAACAGTTCAGCTCCATCTTCTTTTGAACCCCCACTTCAGGTAGTTGAAAACTGCTATTAAGTCCCCTCTCAGTCTCCTCTTTTCTAGACTAAATAATCTAAAGTCCCTCAGTCTTTCCTCATAAGTCATGTCTCCCAGTCTCCTCACCATTTTTGTCACCTTCCACTGAACTCTCTCCAATTTGTCCACATTCTTTCTGTAGTGGGGGCTCCAAAAGTGGACACAGTACTCCAGATGTGACCTTACCAGTGTTGAATAGAGGGGAAGAATTACTTCCCTTGTCCTGCTGGCAACACTTGAACCAATGCAGCCCAGTATGCCATTAGACTTCTTTGCAACAAGGGCACACTGTTGACACATATTCAGCTTATTGTCCAGTGACCTTTCTTATAGTCCAGGTCCTTTTCTGCAGAGCTGCTGCCCAGCCAGTCAACCTCCAGCCTGTATTGGTGCATGGGATTGTTCCATCCCAAGTGCAGGTCTTTGCATTTGTCCTTGTTGAAACTCATAAGATTTCTTATAGCTCAATCCTCCAATTTATCTAAGTCACTCTGAATCCTAGACCTACCCTCCAGTGTATCTATTACTCCCCACCAGCTTGGTGTCATCTGCAAACTTGCTGAGGGTGCACTCTATGCCTTCTTCCAGGTCATTGATGAAGACATTGAACAAAACTAGCCCCAGGACTGGCCCCTGGGGCACTCCACTTGATACCAGCTGCCAACTAGACATTGAGCCATTGATTACTACTCTCTGAGTCTGATGCTCCAACCAGTTTTCTGTCCACCTTACAATCCATTCATGCAGCCCAGACTTCCTTAGCTTGCTTGCAAGAATGTTGTGGGAGACTGTATCAAAAACCTCGCTAAAATCATGGTACACTGCATCCACCGGTCTCCCTGCATCCATAGAGCCAGTCATCTCATCATAGAAGGCAATCAGGTTCATCAGGCATGACTTGTCCCTGGTGAACCCATGCTGGCTGTCCCTAATCACCTTTTTCTCTTCCAAGTACTTAGAAATGGATTCCTTGAGGATCTGCTCCATGATTTTTCCAGGGACTGAGGTGGTCTGTAATTCCCTGGATCCTCTCTTTTCCCTTTCCTAAATATGGGCACTATGTATGCCTTTTTCCAATCATCTGGGACCTCTCCCAATTACCATGAGTTTTCAAAGATAATCGCCAGCAGCTCTGCAATCTCATCAGCCAACTTTCTCAGCACCCTTGGGTGCATCCCATCTGACTCCATGGGCTTGTATATGTCCACATGGCAACCAGGAGAATGGTGCAGTGGAGGGGTGCAGGGAGCAGTGCCTGATGCATGGGGGGGATGCAGGGAGCAGTGCATGGTGTAGGGGAGCACCTGGATATGAGGAGGAGCAGTGGGGGGCATGCAAAGCAGCTAGGGGGAATCCAGGTACAGACTGTGGCAGAGTGGGGGGGTATGCAGCCCCTACTAGAGTGTCTTGAGGGACACATACCCCACAGCCAATTATACGTTGGACAGCCCTGATCTAGACAAACCCTGAGAGCCTGAAGAACCCCCTTTATTAGTCTGTTCTGCCCAGAAGACATGCCCTTTCTCTCTATTGCACATACTCAAGTTGACTAAACTTGACCCTACATATAAGGAGGGTGGAGCTTTATAAGAAAAACCACATCAAAGAAATGACCTTTTAGTAACCCTCCCAGGCATTTGAATGAAAAGACTAACAGCTTCAAATGGTTTCCACGAGAGTTAAATTGCCTGGATCTCAATTTTTGGATTCTATTGGAAACGCAACAAAAGAAAAAGAAAGGAAAGCAATATCAAAACAAAGCTTTGCCGCTTTTTATTTCATGGGACAATGGAATGAAATGCATGTGTCATTCATTGTCATTCACGAAATAAGCCTCTTGGTACAGGATATAAAGAAACCACAAAAACTGACATGCAAAAATGCAGCGGTTCATTAATCAAAAGTGCAATGAATAATAATTAAAAAGAGGAAGCAAGGAAGACATTGGAACATTTAACTGTATATGGTCAAACTTCGCAGCTGTAAACACTACAGTCTTGAGAACAATGCCGCCTCCATTCAGAACAATCTTTCCTGGAATATGTCCTGTTGGGTTTTCGATTTGTTTCAATAGACTGTTTGTTTGTTTGCCACGCTGAGCAGTCCAACTGGCTGTGCTACTCAGTAGGATGCTAATAAAATTTAATAGCAAACCTTTAAAATGTTTGTATAATCATACTAAATAAATGTTTGGTTAAAGAAAAATATTCCCCCCACTGCCGTATGGTTTCCGTTTGAAGTGCTTTTGGACTGGACTCAAGGCATTTGGTTGTTTGCCAAGAAGAGGCATAAGTGAGGGGGGTATGGAGTACTTATTCTCATAGAATATATGTCAGAGGCAGGATACAGCACTCCAGAATATTTTGCATTTTAAATTTAAATCAGACATTTAAAAAATACAACTCTATTCCTTTTAATTAGGAAGAAATGTACTGGATCTTCCTGTCAGAGACAGTTGATATAGGAAGAGCTGTTAGCTAAAGCTGTTCATTTGCCTGCCAGAGCAGAAATTGTCTGTGCTACACCCTTCCGAGTTTATCCCCTGAGATCTTCCTAAAAAAAAACAAGTGAAGAGACTTCCATCATCTGTATAAAGTTGCGGAGCATCTTGAGCCACCTACCATCAGGAACAGGTCTCTGACCTCTGCAACCTAAATCCTTCTCCATTTCATGTCATTCGTTGTGGCCTTACCCATCCAATCACTTGAGTGTGTGCATAAATCCAATTCTGTTTAAATTCCTTCCTTTGTGTCAAAGGACTTAAGCAGATGGACTTGCGGACATGCTTAAAGTTAATTTATGTTCTCATGTAGTTTTTTGAGCCAGGGTCTTCGTCACTAACAGCATAAGAACAGCCATACTGGGTCAGGCAACAGGTCTATCTTGCTCATATCCTCTCTCTCACAGTGGTCCAGAGCATATGCTAAGGGTTGGAGCTTTTAAGCCAGCATCTCCAGAATGATCCATCTACCATCCCTACTGCTTCTGTTACACCACGACTTTACTAATTAACCAAAATCTACAATTGAAAGGATGGGCACAAGCAGGTCCCTCAGAGCATTCACTGATCTAATTCACAGTGCCGCTCTGGGGTGATTGGTGAGGATTTACATAAATTAATAGCAGAGACCTGGATATAACTGGAACAAATCTAATTGTCTCTTGATAACAACTACACAACTATAAAACCACTATAACAGACTAATTCCTATATCCTAACAAACTACTAGCAACTGAGACACTGAATACAATATATATATACTAACAGACAACGGGAGAGTTTGGATAACACACACAGGTTTAACACTATCACGTCTAGAGGATTTCAGGACTACAATAATGGCAAACAGAATCAACAGGACTACAAGGACAAGTACAGCAGATATGAAAGTGGTAAGACTCAGTAATACAGATACGCATGGGTACACCCAAAATTCCCACACTCTGGGGTTTGGGTATACATACCCTAAGGCCTGGCAGCTGCTCAAATTAGGTGGGTGATGCCTAAGAGCCAACTGGCTTCAGTGCCTTGTTGGGAGAACAGAAAAGATCTTCAGATGGCTGCTTTGCTGGTCGCCTCACTGCGTACCTCCCCAGCTGTAACCATGCTATTAAAGGCCAACAGCCTGGCTGGCCAGGTCAGCTATGGCTTTTCACAACTCCGATCTCTCTCTCTCTCTCACAATCAACTCACAAACTCACTTACAGTCCACCAAACCCATCACACACAAACCCACACTTGACAACCCTCACGCAATCCCTCACGCTCGCTATGTAAAGCGTCCTCTCAAAATGTTCCAGAACATGACGTCATGCATACGTATGTGCACAGTCACGTTCCCGCACCTTCCACCCCATCACACATGCACACTCATATCACAGGTCAATAGTTTGGGGGATCCAGGACCTTCTAGGCTGGCTGGGCCAGCGCCAGTGACCTAAATACAACAACAAGGGGGTCCATACAGGGGTCATTGTACTCTCACGTTACATCACACTCGTTATCAAACGTACGGCTATGTTAACTTTACATAAGGAAGCAGCGTAAGTGGACAGTCTCTACTCAGAAGACAAGGCAGGGAATACTGAAGTGTTGCTAGACTTCCAGCATCCTAAAGCATCCTGATTTTGACCTGGCAGACCTAGCTATTATGGTTAATACCCACTGATGGACCTTTCTTCCATGCATTTCTCCAATCCCCTTTTGGACCTGGTTAAACTCTTGCTTCCCCCTTATTAAAACTCTTCTTGATGAGCACACTCTTCACATGACTACATGTGGTCTTAAACGCAAATATTCAACCAAAGGCCATTTTTATTCTAGCAATACGTGTATAGCAACTTTACTATGCAAACTTCTCTTTGCCCTTGAAGTGCTTGAAACAAATATGAAGCTTCTTCCCCATGTTTGGGGGTGGGGGGGTTGTGTGTTTTGCTGCAAATACATTTATATTAGTATTATCATATTTATATTCTTCACAATATAGGTGCCCATGGTAATTTTTATATTAAAAAACAAATCAGGCCCCAAAGAAGTTACAATTTGGGATTGGTTTTTTTTACTTTTCAAAGAAAAAATTCACTATATCCACAAAAGAAGAGAAAAATGAATTTGTTTTCTAGGTTGCAAAATTCAGCAGTCAAAAGTTGCCAAATGCCAAATTTATAGTTGTCTGTAGGCACATAACTCTGATTGATTTTCCCATGAGAATAAAGTGCCTAATTGCCTTATATGTGTTTGCAAATTCCATTGGGACCTGGACTTCTTCAGCCTCTGCAAGAGAAGGTTGAGAGGTGATCTTGTGGCCACCTACAAATTCAATAGGGGGACACAGCCAGGGATTGGAGATGCTCTGTTCACCAGGGCGCCTCTTGGGCTAACAAGGAACAATGGTCACAAACTGACAGGGGAGAGATTTAGGCTAGATATCAGGAAAAACTTCTTCACAGTAAAGGTGGCCAAAATTTGAAAGGGCTTCCAAGAGAGATGGTGCTGTCCCCTACCCTGGGGGTCTTCAAGAGAAGCCTGGATAAGCATCTGGCTGGGGTCATCTGACCCCAGCGCTCTTTCCTTCCCAGGCAGGGGGTCAGACTCGATGATCTCTTGAGGTCTCTTCTGACCCTAGCATCTATGAATTGATGGCCTAATGGGCTATTTACATCTCTAGGTGCCAAAAATGCCCTGAGAAAGACTTCTATGCTTCCCTATTTGCCATCTGACACCTCCAGGGAAGGTATCCTGCCTGATCTGCATGACAAAGAGCAACTCAAGAACAACTCACTAAGACACTCTCCTGGACCCAGAGGGATACATTTCCATCTCCAGCTTCCTCTGTGCAAGAATGAAGTTTATTTCCTACCTATGTGGACTTTTTACCATCTTTAATTTTCCCTGAGCCTAATGAAGGGCCCAAAAGCTTGCAGAAAGTATAATTTTTATGTAGTTTCCCAGTTGGCCTGCAAAAGGCAATATTTCTGAAGCAAGAGTTCTAGATTTTTGCGTTTCTAAAATGCCCCAATACATTTGGGCCCAAGTGACAGTCAGTTGTGCAAACAGGCTGCTAACTCACATGGGTTTGGAAAATGTTGCCCTACAAAAGAAAGCCCATCCAGAATACATGCAACAGCTGTAAAGAAAATAGCATGATCAAATCAAACATGCTGGCAAAATGCATATTGCAGCTCCCTCTAGTGGCTGGTCAACTAAATGGTAAATCTGCTATTGCTATCAGCTAGTGGATTTGCCTCTTAAATCCTTAATGTTAGTCAGATGTATTCTGGTACTGAAGAGCTCAGGTTCCAAGCTGCTAACTATCCTGTCTAGTCACAAAGACAGGAGGTGAACATAACTTCTACACAGGGTAAAGGGATTACTTTTAAGCCTATTCCCATCATATGGTAATTTTCATTTCTTGAGCTCTTGTCATTTTTTAACTATGCCTTGGTGCTCTGGAGTCCCGTGCCTTATCTCTGTGCTTTGCAAATGGACGATAGGATCACCCCCCGAACACAAACATCCAGTCTAAAATTTATTTTCTTAAGAAAAACAAGGAGAGAAAACAAAAGTAAAATCTCTGGCAAGGAGCAAAATGTTTATATTCTTATTCTAAAGTCTTTGAAGAATTTCTGAAACTCTGCCCGCATAGAGAATACTTGAAAATGAAAAAATAGGCAGAAAACAAAGACATCACACAGAGCTGCATAGACTATGCTTTCTAGCTGTACATTTTTAATTGGTGGTTTATACTCATCTGTTGGATATTTGTCTAAATCACTCAGAGCCTGGCCATTTGTTATCTAACTTACAGATAAATCATCTAATCTTCTGTAAAATGAGGAAGTCATGGGTTTGAGTGATTTCTCTTTTCCTCTCTGCAACATGCCATATGCCTCTGAGCAAAACAAGACTACCACAGCCAAAAGAGAGATGACTTAACTACCCCCAGTTTTCATTAGTTATTCCATGCATCCCTTCAGCTCACTGTCCTTCCTTCAGAAGAGCCATAAAACCAAGGTCTCGGCTACTTGAGTTAATTAAAACTTCTCTAAACCTTTTTTTTTTTGCAGGATTGGGGATGTTAGCCATGGTCTCCTGGCCAAATTCCAAGGAGCAAATGACGTTCTCCTTACCTAGAATTCCCCTGGTACTTTCAGGGGACTGAAGGATTTTTTTTCCTGTGCTTCTAGCTGTGCATAGTGTTCCTGTGTGTTTAGCATGAGTGGTGGTGATGATTAACATGTGTCCTGATAGTGGCTGCATTAGGGTAAGAGTCGCACTTAATCCATGTATATTATTACAGGGCATAATGTTTTTACATTCTGTGTACTCCTTTGAAAACTGCAGGGCAGTGGCTAGACTTTCAGTTTGTATATTTGGCTAAGTTAGTAATGCAGTATAAAGGTGCCCCTTACACTCCCTTATATTAATAACCCAGTTAGTGGGCAGTTAGTGGGTTGGGAGCAGTTTCTTAGGACCTACCCCCTCCCAACCTGGTACAAGTAAGCTGGATGCAAATAGGGCTTTGGACCTGACCCTCTCCACCTGAAAATGCACCAAATATCACAGCTGCACAAACACACTAATTATAGCCTAAAAAGAGAGGTAAAACTACCTTCCATCTTATGTGTTAAGTATCAGGTTGTTGACTCTTAGCTCTGCATTCCCCCTTATTATCTCAACAAAGCAGACTTCTTGTTGCCTGCATGTCAAAGCAAGACGTAGAGCTGGCTGCAGTTATGGCTTAAGTTTAGCCATGGCAAGTAATGAGCAATGCACATTGGGAGCAGGAAGAATCTTTTGAGGCATTATCACCTCAATCTTGTTCAAATGTCAAGATGCAGGTAATCTTGGGATCCCACTTGAATGATCCCACATGACTGATCCCACATTCCTAAATAATGCTAGTGGCTTGTGTTATCTTGAAATACCTCCTTTCCTTTTTATTATAACCAGGAAATTGCACCTCCTGTCAGACCAGGTCTAACCAATCAGTCATGTATTTGTCACCTTCCACTGACTCGAATGGGATTATCACTGAAGACTATCCAGAAGGAATTGCTAATGCAAACACAAAAGTTCTTCTCAAAGGCCAGGTACAGACATTACACTGTTATTGGTATAAGTGATCATAAAGCAGTCTATACCCAGAACAGAACAGAAGTTCAGCACACACAGACTGGTTTCAAAATGGTGGAGCCTAGTTTAAGATTTGGCAGGTGTTAAATCCTTATGAATAGAAAATTGAAATGTTGTATTAAGCAGCTGCTGAAATGGCAGGTTCTCTTCCACAACCAAAAGGCTAATGTTAGGGCTATGCAAAGCTTCAGGGGCTGAGGTGATTCGGCCCAATTCGGCAGCTGAATCTCTGAATCTGAATTGAATCAAGAGACTGATTAAAAGGTCCGAATTGATTTGAAGCGTGTGAATCAATTCAGAAAAGCACTGGAGATTCAGGCAGTCCTTGCTGGCTGCTGCAGGGAGCTGGACCCAAACTCTGTGCTGGTAAGTAGGGGGTGGTCTGGTGGACCATGGGGGAACCCCTATCAGGCCCCATTCTCCACCTGCTCCCCCAGCCCTCCCTGAGCACCCCCAACCCCTGCCCACTCTCCCAGCCCCCTCCCCACGGCTGCCCCACCCAGCCACAGGCTGCTGCTAGGCAGGGGGTGATCCCTGCTGCCCCCCACTTCCCCACACTGTCTGGGGGACTCTGCTAAGAGTCCCCATCCCTTCCAGTCCCTACTCACCAGATGCTGCAGAAGCCTTGGGGCTTCTGTGGGTTTGTGGAAGAGCCAACCCTCAGCACTGGGCAGTGAGGGGGAAGCAGGGATTGCCCCTCCTGCCTAGCAGCAGCTGGTGAATGCAGGGTTTGGGGGGTTTTTTTAAGGCTGATGCTGGGGCAGGCAGGGCAGCCATGGAGGGGGCTGGGAAAGTGGGTGGGGGATGGGGGCTCATGACAGAGCCCCCCATGTTGCATGGGGCAGCTGGGGATGGTGAGTATCTCCCCTTGCCTGGCAGCAGCCAGTGAGTCAGGGCTTTTTTTTTTTTAAAGAGCTGTGAGTTGGGGCCAGCAGAGCAGGCAGGGGATGGGGCCTCATGACACAGCCCCCCCCCATTCAGTGCAGGGCAGTGGGGGGCAGCGGGGATTACCTCCCACCTGGCAGCAGTTGGTGAGTGCTGAGCTTTTTTTTTCAAAGAGCTGGGATGCTGGGGCTGGGCTGGGAACCCATTGTCAGGGCTGAGAGAGTGGGAAAGGGATGGGGCCAATTCGGAGATTCAGCCGATTTGGTGGCAGTCAAATCTCCAAATCAGATTTGGTCAAATCAATTCAGGACAGGGATTTGACTCACCAAATCGAATCACTGCCCCCCGGATCAGCCGAATCCAAATCCAAAGTAAATACCTGCTGCTTCACACAGGCCTAGTGAATGTGTCTTCTGTTTGCTACCAATCTAAATTACATCACTTATAGAAAACCATGTGATTTAGATCAATTCCACTTCAGGCTTTTTAAATGTCTATACCTAGCCCTAAGAATGGACATCCAATGAAAAGACTTTACACCCTTGCTTTTCAGTCTGCATTACCTAGCAGTTTATTTTTGGCAAATCAAGTCAAAGACTCCTCTATCAGAGAACCTGCCATTTCAGCAGCTGCTTCATGCAGAAATTCAGATTTCTATTCATAAGGGCTTAAAGCTTGCCAAGGTGTTCTACTGTGTAATTTGCTTCTAACAAACCAAACCAAAATATGCTAATGATCAAGTGCCAAAACAATTCATTGTCTATTCGCAAACAAAAATATCTGTTGGATCTTTTCACAATTGTTGGAAGCTTTAGTATCCTGACTTTTCATCCTAAAAAACCCCGAAAGTGGAAACATCCAAATATTCTGAAGGGAAACTTCCCTTTTTGATCAACTCTAGAGTTTTGCCTCTAGTTGGCCAACCTCCTTACCTTCACCCCCACATACAGAGTCAGAGTGCCCTGGAAATCAGCTTCAGGGGAAGAAAGGAGGAAGAAGGGAGTAAGTGATACTCTAGAGTTAGAGAAATGCTTTTCTTAAATAAATTAGGGAAAGAATAAAAACAGGTAAGAATGATGGGCTCAAACACATAGATGCTCAATACAGTTTAACTTTGGATAAGATTGTGCCTAAAAATCATTTGCATACACACATTTAATTTCCTTCCAGAGCTTGGCCAGTAATAATTCTTCTCTCTCAGGGGTCTGGTACTCTCTTGTCTTTTGTAAAACTAGACTGAGATTGTTCCAGGTCTGAGAGGACTTAGTCTCCACACTGATTTCTTAAAAAATATTAATATTAAACAATACTATTTTGTACTCAGGCCCAAATATATTGGGGAATTTAGATTTTTCACAATTCTGAAGTTGGTCTCCTGCAAGCTGATCAGCATGAAGCAGTGTTGGGCAGGCCATATTTACCATTTGTTGGACTTGTACTTGTTTTGCATACTGACTATTTTCATAAACATGCCCTTGCAGATGCACACAAGTCAGCACACAAGTTCTTACACTTATTCAAAAAAAAGTTAGTGAACTTGACTGAAACCCAAATGACATTTAATATTAGTGGATTATAGTGGGTTAGTAGAATAAAATAATAGAAAATGAGGGACAGCAGGGGCCTCAGGAGGTCATCTAGTCCAAACCCCAAAGCAGGACCATCCCCAACTAGATCATCCCAGCCAACTGTATCATTCCTAGAAGAGTCTAGCTCCATCCTTTTTGGCACCATCTTCAGGTAGTTGAAGGTTGCTATTTAATACCCTCTTGGTCTTCTCTTCTCCAGACTAAATAAACCCAGTTCCCACAGCCTCTCCTTATAAGCCGTGTGCCCCATCTCCCTAACCATTTTCACTGCCCTCCACTAGACTCTCTCCAATTTGTCCACATCCCTTCTATGGGGGTGGGGGGAATCGGACACAAGACTCCAGATGCGGCTTCACTAATGCTGAATAGAGGGGAATAATCATTTCCCTTGATCTGATAGCAACCCTTCTACTAATGCCCTGCCTCACAACAGGGGCACACTGTTGGCTCGTATGCAGCTTATTGTCTACTGTAACCCTCAGGTGCTTTTCTGAAGGGCCGCTGCTTGGTCGGTCAGTCCCCAGTCTATAGCAGTGCATGGGATCATTCCATCCTAAGTGCATGACTTTGCACTTGTCCTTACTGAACCCCAGGAGATTTCTTTTGGTCCAATCCTTCAATTCACTGAGGTCTTTCTGACTCCTAACCCGACCCTCCAGTGTATCTCATATTCTGCCCAGCTTAGTGTCATCCACAAACTTGCTGCGAATGCACTCCATCCCATCTTCCAGATCTCTGATGAAGATATTGTTGATGAAGATAGGCTGTAGGATGAATATGAGGCTGGGCCAGAAACACTGTAAATACAGGACTGTCTATATAAGCAGATGTAATTAAGGTTGGAGTTTTGTAGCCCTCAAGGTCCAAAAAATATGTGAGGAGCAAGGGTTCTGTTGGTAATATCTTTTATTGGACGAATGGTATGGTTGTCAGAGATGCCACAGAGTTGAGCACAAACCTTACTCTTTAAATGAAGTCACTGTTTTGATACGTGTCCAAAAGAATAGCCAGCTTTTTCTCCATCCATAACAGTTACCTTCCACACAGTGGGTTGGGGTTTCCCTGGCCATGTGTACTCAGCATTCTTTGTGGGCATCCCATGACCCTTTGTGCTGCTACTGATCCTTGGCTTTGATGTGTTATTCCCATGGCTCGTAGCAGGATATGGATTGGGAGGTTGCTGGAAGTTTGCATTCTATTGCTGGAATAAGTGGGGGGCGGGTGCAATTAAAAAATACAATCACAACTCTTCCCTCCCTCAGCTTCTCCCCTCCTAGCCCCATGGGCAGCATCTTTTCAGACAGTAGGTGCCATTTTCAAACTATAGAAAGGTAATTAGGAAAAAAACCCACATTCACAAATTTGAGAATAACTAGCTAGGCTGAAGGACTGCAGAAAAAGGCCCAGGGGTTGTAGTGGAAACCAAGGTGGATAGGAATCAACAGTGTATCATTGTTCAAAAAAAGTAAATGACATATTATGGGCATCAGTAGCCATTGGCATGGGAGCTAGGGATATAGAACATCTTATACTTCAATGCTGGAGGCTGCGAGTGAGAGAGGAACAGTGGGGAAAAAAACCCTTGGTTATAACTAGGTTATATCTAGTTCACTTTGCCCTTCCCCATCCACTCTCTGCCTCTGTGTGATGCTGCATTACTGGGCCAGATAGACCTATGGTTTGACCCAGGAAATGTTAAGTCTTATTTTCTTATGCTCTTAGTGACAGGGAGTGCTTTATCCAAGTCATGGCAAGTGACTCTTCCACTTTGTCCAGCCCTGGTGAGGCCTCGTGTGTCTAGTTGGAGCACTGTACTTCAAGAACACTGCCTAAGCACTGTGGCAGAATTGCCACCCTGGGCGCCCTCCTCCACAAGCGTCTCTCTGTGCCAGCCTGAGAGGCGGCTGGAGAATCCCTCAGGGCAGGGATTTCAA
>JAGPOW010000304.1:15581071-15606656 GCA_030014935.1 Caiman crocodilus
ACGTGGGACCACTAAGCCCTGAGCACGTTGGCTTCCAGCGCCCCGTGCACTGTTGTACTTTGTTCGGTAGCAAACTAAAGCACCTCAGAGGTGTTTTATCTTGCTATGTGCCAAAGTCATTTAAAGCAGAATATGCCACCAAGTGTGCACACAGCAATGCCATTGAAGAGGAATACGGAGCTTAACGTGCAAACAGCAGCATCATTAAAGCAGTGGAAAAGGGCATTTATGCCACATTAAAGGCCAGTTTTGTGATGTGTACAAAGGCCCATTGGCAACAAGGACTTATTTCTTGCTGTCCTATTCTCAGTAGGAAAGTGCTCTCAGCCCGGCCTAACCTGTTTGTAGTAAACATGGCTGCTCTATGATGCAGGTCAGGCTATAGGTACTCTCAGGGGGTTGAGCCTAAATATCTATCTACCAGGTGTCCCCTGTCTTGGAAGGGTGCTGTCATCACTAGGCTGCTGAGAAAAGGTAGGACGCGGGGATACGCACATAATTTCTCTCTAATCGACCACAATTATGAGGATTTACCCAGAACTTTGTGAGGCATGTCCCCAGTGAATGTCTGGGGGTTGATGTCCTCAGCAGAATCTAAATGCTTCTGAACACATAATGCATTACAGATGAACTCACATAGAGCAGAAACATAGCCATAGTTTCAGGCCATTATGTGAGACCAAGCAGAATATGGTTGAGTGACTTAAGTGCCTAAAGATTGTCACCTTCTACCATTTCCAGCAAAGCTACTTCAGCTAGCATAAGGAGCACATAAAGAGCATCTAGTAAAAAATGAATGTATTTCCATAGGACAGAACTGAGACAACAACCAGTTCCCCTTCCTCTTTCCTTAAAGAACTGTGAGTATATTTTGTTGACCCTCAACTCAATCATTTCACCACAACTATACTGAAAAGTTCATACCTCTTAAAGTTAGTAAAGGACAGGTGGGTTTTTTTCCTTCCCTCCCTAATGGGATCAGTACCATTTTTAATAATGATCCTTATCTGTAATTTCTCCCCCACCTTTGCAACAACAAAAGAAAAACTCAGACTACAAATCATTCAGCAGGATAAGCAACTTTTTTGTCTTTTATGCCTGATTAAATGTACTTTATGCTTATACTTTCTGGAGAAAAAGAAGTGTGACTAAGCACTTGGGGCAAGTTCATCATTTATTTTTATTTAAGAAGTCATGTAGGGAGCTGGTTACTGAAAATAAAACCAAACACCTCTGGAGAAGGGTCAGACTTCATGCTTGCCTTGGTGCAATTCAACTGAGTAGGACTAGAAGCAGTCAGTGGTCAATCAATCAAACAGAGGTATTGATCTCTGGCACATTGCTGCATAGACATAATATTTAAATGAATCGACTCCACAGAAACAGAGCCTTTTAAAAAAGCCAAAACTAATTACTGTGAAAGCAAAGTATTGTGGTTCTGTTTGCAAATCAGCTTATGACAACCAGTGGATTGAAAGCAGAGGTGTGTTTCAAGAAGTCATTTTTGAGTAAGCTGCAGATGTCTATTTTTAAAGTCTCAGGACAGATGAATGCAGTATGGAATTTAACATAATCCACAAAAGAGTTTGAATTTGGAAGTGAGAGAGGGCAGTAGGTATTCAAAAACCTGGGTGTGCAAAAGTCAGCTGATATAGTCAACACTCTGGTAGTAATTTCATCTCCAACATTGTGAATTTCACATATCCAAGTGCCTTAATTCCAGCACCCTCTATTAAGGGAAATACCATTGCAGTGTGGGGTACCACGAATTAAGGACATTGGCCCCAATTCTGAATTATGTTACAGTCTCTCTATACCAGCTTTGAGAAAACAGAGGCTGTAAAGCCAGGGAATACCCATAGCACACGATGTTACAGGGCTCCAGGGATTCCCCACCTGCTATATGCCATATCCTGAGCATCTAGCAATTCGGGGGGGCATGTTATGTGGTAGAGGCAGACCATAACAGTTTGGAGTAAGGAAGGATATCTCCTTCTGGTCTGCCCTAGTTGCAGTCCACAATAATATTGAACCCACCATGACAGGTACAATGTCACTGTTGCTGTTGTCTGCTGGAAAGTGTCAAACATAGTTAAACCATAGCCCAGAAATAGGCCAGATAATACCTAAGCCAGAATCAATTGGTTCTGTGGATAGCTGAGGGATACCTGGTTGAATTTGTTGGTCATGGGTTAATACTTTGAACCATTTCTATTTTAAATAAGTCTAGCAGATGCTAGAGTGAGCTCATGCTATCATCTTTTCATCCGCCCTTAATTGTACATTAGTCATCCTGATGTTCATTTGGTAATCCTACTTCCATAGCAACAAACTACTTAATCATGAACATAATAGATGCTTTCTCAATACAAAGACCATCAAAGTATGACATAAATGCTGTCACATGATGTTTGGGTTTGATATGATTTAAACAATGCAACTGGAACCCAATTTTGAATCTGATCAATGTGAGTCTATGCAAAGACTAGACAGGCAGCTGGGTGTAAATTCACATTTTTCCACTGACATGGGTATAGAACTAAGCTGCTATGGATCAGCTGAAGAACTTGTCAGAGAGCTCCAGTAGCTAATATTCCCAGTTCTTAATTAATAATTATAGATTTTTCATTCTTGTGTTTTGCGTGGAATGGTGTAGCTCTTCTCTAAGTAGGGTAAAAGTTTCAGACTCTGAATACTTGCACAATATCACACTGAACAGTTTCATTCACCAGTATATTAAAAATTGAAGATTGCAAATTAATGCATTTTTCATATGTGCTACTTTACTGCATCATTTCCTGCAAACGCTGCCCATTTACTAGGTCTGAGCTGTGTTATTATGTTGGCTGTTCTGTGATCAGTACTAAAATCCAATATGCAAAGTATGGCTTGTTTCTCAATATTATTGTCAGTTGCTGAGATGAAGGCATTTGAGACATAACACCCAATGAGCTTTGACCGTCATATCATTGGAAGCCATTAGTCTCAGAGACCAAGTACCACCACAGTTTCTTGAGTGCCTGAGGAGCCTATTACATGACATGCAGAGGGCAAGTTGCACATAGAAACTTGGTTGAGCTTTCACTGCCACACTGCATACCTTCTTTTCTTGCCTGCCTCTGACACCTCTTCTTTCTCTCATCATTGACCCTCTCCATCTCAAAGCGATGTAGGCCATGATTCACAGTGGCTTTCTACTCGCCGTGATCCAAAGTGATTGACTCCCAGCATTGCCCATTGATATGCAGCTCACAAAGGTTTTTCTTGCAGACATCAACAAAGCAGAGTTTGGGTCATCCAAGCTGACATTTGACAGTGACCGGCTTATCATAGAGTATGTCCCTGGGGATTCAGGGACATACACACATATGATTCAGCCATCACACATATGATTCACATTTCCTAACCAATGTCTCTGTTCAGGAGCACAAACATACTGGGTATCTTGGCCATTCCAAAACAGCAAAGTTAGGGATTTTGTCATGCTATGGTATACCCTGGATGCAGTCGAGTCACTGAAGATGGAAACTGTTCAGTTTTCTTTTTTCCTTGGCATAAGGGGGGTCTATATTTTGCTGTCGTACAATACAGAGCTAAGTATGCAAGCACTGTACCTGGACATCTTTGTCTACAGAGTAAGTGCTCCATTTTTCCAAACTCTCTTTTGAAGTTTAGCCATGGTGTTGCTTGCCTTTCTCTTTGCAGAGCATTAATTTCTGCTTACAAGGCAAGATTTTGCAAGATGGCTGAGCCCAAGTGAATTTTTCAACCACTTCCAGGCTTTCATCGTTTATTCTAACTTCAGCAGGGCAGTTGACTTGTTGACCCATGACTACTGTGTTCTTTAGGCTAATGGTTAGACCCGGGGTTGTCAGCGGGGGTTCACATACCCCTGGGGATCCTTAAGAGAGCTCTAGGGGGTACACGTGGGTAGGTGGGCATGGAGCGCTGTCATCCACCACCCTAAGCCTCTGCCCTCCAAGAGCAAGGGGGGGTGGGGAGGCATGAGGGCAGGGGCACTGCCCAGCTGGTCAGATGCAGTGGGGAGGGGAAGCTTGCACACCGCCCCGTGCTGCCACCACTCTGCACCTGGCCACCAGGGTACACTTACTAAACAAGGCTGAAAACCCCTGAGTTAGACTAAAATTGTCAAAAGCATGAGAAAAGCAATCCATGAGACTTTGCAGTCCTGCTTCTGAATGCCTAACAATTGCTGCATCATCGGCAAAGAATATTTCACAGGCAAGAACTTCTTGGGTTTTCGTTTTTGCTTTGAGACAAGTGAGATTAAAGAGTTTCCCATTGAATCTGGTCCTAAGGTATACTCCTGAAGAGCCGCTGAATGTATATTTGAGTAGGACAGCAAGGAAAATCCCCCCAAAACATTGGAGCTAGGACACAGCCCTGTTTGACACCACTCTTGATTTTGAATTCTTCCAAACTTGACCCATCAAATTGCACTGTTCCATGCATACCGACTTGGAAGGACTTGATGATCCTCAGGAGCTTAGGAAGGCAGCCAGTCTTTTTCAGGATTTGAAACAAACCATCTTTGCAGGTCAAAAGCTTTGGTGAGATCAACAAATGCTATGTACAGAGATTTCCTTTGTTCATGGTGTTTTTATTGTAGCTGTCTCAAGGAGAATATAGTCATATAGTCGCATGTTTATCCACTTGTCCAGGTATCAGGAGTTTTTTTGGTTATCTTTGTGCTCACCCTGTCTCCAGTCTTGTTTAGGTGGAACAGAGTGCTGTACAGATGCATTAGTCTATCAGCTGAAAAAACACATTAGAGATGGACAGTTTAAATTTTAGGTTAAAAAAGTAGTTATGGACCTCCTACAGTAAGTTCAAAAGCATAGGAGGTAAGAATAATTCCACAGTTAAGTATAAACCTAAAGGAAAATGAAAGTAAGCAAGCTTAAGAATGGATTCGTATCCCTGGGAGAAAGGTCATTGCTGCTGTTTGTACTGAAAATAATAATGGCACAACTGTCATTTCTCCCAAACTTCATAGGAATAATGGAGCAGTTTACAAGCAAAGCAAGCAGCTCATTCTCACTACAGCTAATGCTCAATGAACATGAGATGCATTATCTTAAGTGGACATCGGCTGCAAAGACAGACTAAACACACGGGGGCAGATCCAATCTATTAGATGCTTAAGAGCAAACTTGAGTCACTGAAAAAACATTGATATATGAACTTGTGCAACACATCATAATCTTAGCCTTAATTAAAGGTTAATGTTGTTGTACCCGGACCTGGTAAGGCCTGCTCTAAAACAGTATTCACAACTCTGACCATCTGATGCTGAAGAAAGACAAACTTAACCTGGAACAGAGGCAAAGAAGAGCTCTAGGATATCTGGAGAAACCATGAACCTATTTTACAAGTGGAGAGTATAAAACCTTGGGTACATGACAAAATGAAGGCTGAAAGGAGATGATGGCTGCTCTTTCTATATCGTGAGGTAAGCACCTCAGAGGGAGAAGAGCTATTTCACCTTAAAGGGCACAAAAATAAATGAGCATAAGGTGGCCAGGGATACAATAAATTAGCAGGATTTTAACTAAACAAGCTGAGGTTTTTCAGCAGCTTTCCAATAGCCGTAACAGAGTAAAGTAACCTAAGTAGCTCGAAAATGGAACTCGATACGTTAATGAGTGGGACTATTATGGGTGGTTGCCTATAAAAGGATACAACCGGACCAGGATTCAGAGGTTTCCTTCTAGTCGAGTGCCCGTTCTATTCCTAAATATTCATTCCCAAGAATGTCAATGGAAAGTGAGGGTCAGATATTTCTGCAAAAGTGTGCCACCTAAAAACCCTCCCGCATCCCTCTTGAAATGTTCTTTGGGCTATGATTATAATCCAGTGAGGGATAAGGAAAAACATCTGGTGATTTTGATGACCAATGACACCGTGGAAATACCAAATATTCCATGAATCCCTGGACAATCCATAGTCTAACACTTATATGTATAAAAGATTGATCCAGCAGTTACCAGTAGCGTAAAAAATGGTAAAAATCACTGGTTTACAAGCAGAAAATAGATCTAAATTTGCTGAGAAAATGTTCATGCAACTTTTTCTGGTGATGTGTGAGGAGAATGTATTTAAATATTTTGCAAGGGCATATATATACTCTTTTTTATGATTATACATGAAGTTCTGAAGATAATAGAATTTATTCATGAAATTTACACTCCACTGGTGTAGGGAAATGGTACAATATCATAAATACAAGATCATAGAATACAGTGAACTGAATGCTAGCCTATAATTTAGTTGAGGAATTTTGTTTTCAGCTGAAGCTAGAAAAGCCGTTGAAACAACCTAATATCATAAAGAAGCCTTGGGTGTTTTCTTCACATCAGTATGTGAATGTTTTACAGAACGCTCGGTAATTGTATTGCCCCACCAGTTCTTTGTAAAAGACTGACCCATACGTCACTGAAGTCAAAAGAGAGACTTCAGTCGACTCCATTAGGCTTTAGATCATGCTTTTAATATTATGGAGAAAAAATTCCACAGTAATTTCACTGAGTTTCAGCGGAGATGTCAGAGCAAGTATAAACGCTTGATACAAGAGTGAATCCCGTATGAGGAGGTGAAGTGCAGATGCATCCAAGAACCCTAAACAGATTACAGATTATAAAACCAGTGGGGCCTTCTAGTTCAGCCTATCACATAATGCAACCTATGAGACTTCCTAAAGTCATACCTGCCTGGACTATCGCAACCATTACCAAACTGTTCCAGTGCTTAATTACCTGCATTGTTAAAAATGTGTGCCTTGTTTTGAGTCTAAATTTGTCTCATTTTAATATCTAGCCACTGGATCTTGTTTTATGTCGGCTGATGGACTGAATATCCCTGTACTGTGCACACTGTTGACTATGCAGGTGTTCATAGACTGTTACCAAGCTGCTGCTTAACTTTGTCTTTGGCAACCTAAATTGAGCTACATGGACTTCCCACTACAGGTTGTGTTTTCCAGTGTTTTCATGACTTTCCTAGCTTTTCCCCTGGTATTGGTACCATTTAGCAACATTCTTCCTGGAATTGTGCTCACTTCTCACGTGTGGAGTATATCAATCATGGTTTGACCAGCCCAAACTACAGAAGCTGCATAGTCTCTCCATTACTTCGTGATATTTTCCTGTTAATATATCCAAGAACTGCTTTTGTCCCTGATGTCACAAGGGGAGGCCACATTTACTTTATTATCTATAACTGCGGTTTCAACATTTTTATATTCAAGTCGCCTTTCAGAAAATGCCAGATCTTAGCTCCTATTCATTTCTTGACTACAGGAAATTAATAAATCAATTTTCCAGTTGCAAAGAACTCACAAAGATCCTAACAGGTCAGAATGTTTTTGACACTGTGGATTTCTATTTGAAATTTCTGGGCTTATCTTGTGAATTGTGGAGGTGTTTGCAGAGCTAACAGTGCTAATATTGTGCAGCATCCAGCAGCATCCTTAAGAATCTCACAGCACCCTGGGGGCTGCAACACCCGGGCTGAAAATCATTGATCTACACTGACTCCAAGTCCTTTTTGAAGTCATTGCTTCACAACATAATGTTCCCTATCCTGTGAATAATGTAGCATAGGTTTTTTGTTCCTAACTGTATGACTTCACATTTGACTATGTAGGAAAACGTATTGTTTGCTTGTGACCATCTTATCAAGTAATTGGTCTTATCAGTAGCCTGTCCTTTTCACTATTTACTCCTTTCCCAATCCTTGTGTCATTTGCAGATTTCATCACTAATGATTTTGTTTTCCTTCATGCCATCAATGAAAACATTAAATCATGTAGGTCCAAAGCAATCCCTCTGGAATTTGCCTGGGGAATGACAATTCTCCAACAAGGTTACGTTCCAAGACTAATTAACTAGCCAGTTTTTAATTCATTTAATGTCTGTCACATTGATTTTTAGTCACTTGGTCAAAATTTCATATGGTACCAAGTCAAATGTCTCTCTCTATATAAAATCAGTACTACCACTTTCATTAACCAAGCTTGTAATTCATAAAAAAAAATTAAGTTAGCTTGACAAGATGTATAAAGCCATGCCAATTGGCATTAATTATTTTGCGCTCTTATAATATTTAATTAACTGAATTCCTTATCAACCATTCCATCATTTTTCTTAGGTCAATGTCAGGATGACATGTCTATAATTATCTAGGTCTTAAGATTTAGTCTTTCTAAATGCGGGCCCAACTGTATGTCTTTCAAGTGCTTGGAACTTTTCAGTGATCCAAAACTTACTGAAAATCAAAATGAATAATACAGAGTTCCTCAGCCAGGTCTTCTAAAGCTCTTGGAGGCAAATTACAGGTCTAAAAATATTAGTCTAAAAATACACAGATGTAAAAATGTTGAGCTTTAGTACCTGCAAAGTAATATCCTCCCAAGTTACAGTTGGAAAAGTAAATATTTCATCATCATCCTATGAAATGATTAAATCTGCCAGCTTTCCCCCCAAAACAGAACAAAAACATTAGTGAACTCTTCATCTTTGCATTATTATTGATAATTTTTACCATTTTCATCTGCTAATTTGTTCCTAACATATTAAAACACCCCTCTATGTTGTCCTTAACTCTACTGGCCATTGTTTTCTCCATTTGTTTCTCTTACTCACTTTCCACAATTCCTCGTTTCTAATTGATACCCATTTCTATCAACTTCTCCAGACTCCCAGTCGTAGATTTATAACTGTTACTTCACCTATGAACTGGATGTTTGTTTGTTTTAACCACTGGGCCTACACTGTAGGGAATTGTACCATCCTAAACTAATTGCAAATTAAAGGCACTAACTAAATTAATTCTATTCAACAAAGCTGCAACATTGATCAGTGCTGACATTCTCACATCAGTTTAACGTTTATGTTTTAATCCAAATACTGAGAAATATTTTAAAACTATCGGTTTATGTGTTTTTATTAGGGCATTCATAACAATTATGGATCTAACAGAGCTGCGTGATAATGTTCTCAGTGAAATCATGAAACAATTTGAAAATGACTTAGCTTGGGTTACCAAAAAAACTACCAGTAAGATCAGGGTGAACTTTGTCAGTAGTTTTACAAACATCCCTGAACCTTATAAGTATCTCCTTTAGACAGCTTCATCCTGAACCTTGTTGGAAACTTGCCATTGACCTGGGAGGCAGAATGAGGTCCACGTGCAGTCTTTCAGGATTATATCTATATCTGAGTTTATCATAGTCTTAACACAACACCATTTGAACCCAAGACAGTTCATCTGAGGTTCACGCTCCATAAGGAATGTTGTTCAGACCTGAAACTTGCCATGGATGCGGGAGACATTTGAAATCATTTGCACTGAAATGAAATAAATATTTTTTTCTAAAACAGACCCGCATGATTTCAGTGTAATGTTTTCCCCTTTGTTGTGAGGAAACCCATTTTATGATCAACATGGTTTTCCTTTGTGGCAGACAAGGTTCTTCACTTCCTTTTTCTTCCTCCAGATTGTTTCAGCAGCAAGACAGTAATTTTGGTAGGCAAGGAAGAGCCATCTCAGGTACCAGGGCAGCTGGAGTGCATACATGATGTCCGCTGTGTTTTTAATGCAGCTGGTGCAATGCTATAAAATGAGGCTTTTAGCATTTGATTGAGCAGGGATTTGCATGATTCCAGATGTTCACTATATGATCAATCTTTCTATGTACACAACAAGTGTCTCCCTATGCACGTGTAAAACAGAGTTTGTCCAGCTTAGCACATGACTGAGCGTGTGCCTGCCTTCTTGGAAATCTTTTGTTTGTTTTCCTATCTGAATCGTGCACATCAGCATATGAAAAATAGCTGTCAGGTTCAGGGGGCTCACATTAGAATTGCTTGTCCTGCTTTCTGATCATTCTCGCACCCATCTTTTTATCACTGGAGTTGCCTTGATTTGATGAGCCAGTGAGAATATGCAGAATTGAAATGGAAAGGATTAAAGCTGTCTAAGAGTTCGGAGTATAAACACCCATGCTTCAAAGTGTAGGTCAACTAATTTGGAGGTTAGGAGGCACTTCCCATGTGGGCAGCTATAATCTAACTGCTTCCTGAAGGGTTTTCTGCATCTCCCTGTGATGCAGCTAAGTGCGAGCCGCAGTCCGAGCCAGAATCCTGCACTAGGCAAATCCCTGATCCAATCTAGAATGGCAGTTCCCATGTTCCTACGACTTACTATTAATTTAGTCCATTAGAAGTGAGAATGGGGTCAAGCCCTTTGTATTTCACTCAGCCCAACGGTTACCCTTTTCTAAAGACATCAGCATTTTAGCTGTTACAAAGCCATGCCTGTGCAGACTCAAGAACACAAGAAATAGGCTCAGTGGCCTAAGCCATTTTCAAATAAACTAAAAAGTTACAGGACGGAAGGGGGACCAAAGGATGAGACATAACGATAGGAGGTGAAGAGGACTGTTTATAACCTGTCAGTAGCCTTTCAGAGAACCGTAGCCAACTGGTTTGACTTGCCTCAACTAACAGTCTTTGCAGGGAAAGAGACATGAGGAAGCATGGCAGTTCTGGCTTCACTCCTGATTCTTTCCCCCTGGAGTTAACCTGCCCTTGAAATTCAGATTTCTCACCACCTGAGCCCAAGTATTCAGCACAGAGCAGGAGCAGACTGAGTGCTCAGTCCCTTCAAGTGAGTCTTGAATCTCATTGTAGATACAACTAAAACATCACTTCCAATGTATGTGCATCCAAGCAAGTACACATAGATGGAAGCAGAAATGATAGCCCACTCTTCGGGGCTAGACAACTTCTGCTCAGCTCAGGACCTGCTCAGCTGGGGACGGTCCACACGTGCACCTATTTTGAGCTGATAAGGGGACAGTTTGCTTCTGCCATGTGTTACCAGAGCTTTAGGACTCCTCTAAATCATAGCTTCCTATAGAAGAAATTTGAGAAACAATGGATCTCTTAGACAACTGGGGCTTAATTCTTGCTCCTGTTGCATTTTATGAATGTGGATGAGCCACTCAATCAGTGTGCCACAGACTATCCACTTGTAAAATGGGATAATTCTACCTCACAGAGATGTGAATTACAATGAATGAATGGCAAATACTTTGTGAATAGTCCTATGAAGGCTATTCTGTAAGCGCAGGCCATAGTAAAAGAGTATCATCTTCTGACAGTGGGTAAATTAAAGAAGAGAAGTGAGGTTTATTTTGTTAAACATTTACCACTGACCTAGCTGCTTGTGGGGGAAAAAGATCCTCCTTATGGCTTTTCCAGTAACTTATTTTGTTCCTTTTCATTCAGAAGGAATCTGCTGCATACCAAGCAGTCAATGAAGTATGTTTAAGTACAGTATTACTGGAACAAGATTGCTGCATCATTTTTCAAAGAGTGGGAAGACTACTGTATTGGAATGACTATATCTTCCATATGCTCTATGGGGAAAAGTAACTTCATAGTATTGTTTACTGTAGCTACTATAAAGGGAAAAACAAGAAAAAGCAAGCACATATTTTCCCCTGTGTTAAGATTACTCTGAACCTCACTAAAAGAGCAAAGCATCACTTAAAACAGCAGGATATAGGAGAATCAACCCAATGTAGAGCAAAAACATTGGATCCTATTGTCTGTTTTCCCTGTGGCCAGCATTATGAATATGTTTATTGATAAGGGATGTAGTGAAATGCTCCTTTAGTCCTACTGATTCCAGTCTGCTGTATCAGCCCATTGGGGATTTATTAGAAATCCAGAATTGCACCGAAAGGAGAAAATAATTTGTAATTATATCATTTCCTCCCTATGTTGAGTTGCACCCTTGTTATTTACCCTAGCTCCCACTATGGAGCAGCCTATGCTTAGTCCTATGTATGAGTGGGGGAACTACCAAGATGGATTAGACCACAGGCCCATTTAGTCCACTATTCTTTTTCTAATCATGGCCAGTACCACATGCCTCCAAGTCACATCTCACTGATTGATCAGTAGCCCTTAAAAGAAGTTGCAGCATCCCTGTAGCAGCTAATTATATCACATCCAGCTTCAACCTGTGGAGGAAACGTTTTTCTCATTCCGATCAATGAACCATTAGCTTATGCCCTGAAGGAGGGGGGTTTCTATCTCATATACTTTTGTACTTAACACAACTGGTTTTGAACAAATGACCTATTGTCCATTTGTCTCCATAATAACCAGTAAGAATGATACCCCTAAGCTGACAAGTTGCAATCTCTAGGCCAACACAGAAGTAAAATGAGTCTTTTTCCTGTGCATCCCATTGAAAGGGTTAGCCACAATTTCAGGCCTTAAACTGACCGTAGTGACAGCGAATCTAACACCTCTGGTAGTGCTGGAATACACCCAAAATGAAGCTGTGCCCTCCTTTCTCTTTTCTACGTGTGCTAGAAATGCAGAGCCATGCTGGTAAGAAAGCATGTCATTGTGGTAAAATGTATGGTAGCAGCTACTTCAGCAGATACACTCCTAATGCCAAGTGAAATGTGTGCTTTGGATGAAATATTACATTTTTTTGTTGAACTCAAAGCATTTCAGATAAGTCTCAGTTTTGACAAAATGTAAATTGGGGGTGGGGGAACATCCTGTGCAATATTTATAATATCAGGCTATTGTCTCATAAGCTGCATACTTTGGTTTTCAAGAAATATAACCAAGCTTGATGTAATCTTTGACACTGTTTCTGCACCCAGTCACTGTGTTTTCAGTGCCTAGAAGTTGAATCCAATTTGGGTCAAAAATGAAAATGACTAGCTTCTGTCCAACTTCTGTGGTTTGGGGGCTAGATCTCAAAATCACCATGCCACTTTCATAAAGTCTAGGGATAGACATTCAAAAGGCCTGAGTCTGAATTGATTCAGTCTTTGCAAGTTAGTCTAACCTGGCTAGGCTGAACTGGTTTGTAATTGGATAAACATTTTCTCTGGGCTGAGGAAATTCAGGCACATGCCTTCAGTGGCTCAGACTAGAAGCTGGGAGGCACTAGAGCAGCCCTCCCTTCCCTTGCATAGCACTGAGCTGAGGGGGGCTGTGGCCATGCCCCCACAGGACCTAGCACTCTGAGGCAACCGGGGAGGGGCGGGGAAGGCAGATGTAGTGCTTGCATCTGTTGATGATACAGAGCTTTTCAATCTCCCTCTTCCTGCTTCTTTATACTATCTGCAGTAAACTGACAGGTGAGCAAGGCAGCAGGGACTTGATAACAGTGATTATCACCTCATCAGCAAAACAATATCCTCTCAAATAGTTCAAACTCTTTTTAAATAGCTTACCGGCTGACCTGTTGATTTGCTCCGGAAAATCTGTTCTGTCTGCCTGTCCCATTGAAATTGGAGAGAGGCACACACATTAGCTAGCATACCACATGCCTAGGGTCCACGGGGCTGGGGTCTCTGCTGTGGGAGATGGGGGGGATTCCTGCTTAACAGTGAGCAGTGGAGAAGGGGAGGATGGCAGGGGGAAGCCAGGCAGACCCTGCTATGCCTGCAAGTCTCTCCTGGAGCTGCAGCCAGGGAGCGGAGGGGAGAAGCCAGCCCTGCTGTGGAGCAGAGAGTCCTGTCCAGCCCAGAGAGCATGCCGGGATGATGGGGGAGTCTGATTTATTTTAAACCAGCAAGGGGTCTGGGGCAGACATTGCATAAACTGGTTTGACCCAAATCAGTTAAGTCTGATACTGTATTCAACCAGGTTTATCTCTGACTGGTTTCAGCCATTTTCAAACTGGTTTATGTGCACTGAACATCTGGTCTGTTGCAGGTTGAGACCAGTTTCTGATTACTTAAACCTTTTTATATGTAATGTCTGTCCCTAGCCAAATAGTACTGTTTAACTAGGAGAAGTCAAGAAGTAAGCTTGCTGTAATTAAAATAAAAAATGATCTGGGAAGATTATATCGTACCTATCTATTTAAGGTGCTGTACTGCTTGGTATTGCTGTTGTGTTTTAGGCAGTGGGAGACCTATCTGTTGCTGCTTGGTAAATAAGAGTGATGGGAATGGGAGAAGGAGTTTGGGCACAAGAAGAATACAGAAGCAGGCCCTAACTTGGTCCCTAGTTGTTTAAAAATATGTAGGACCAAAATCAGCCCAAGTAGGGGTAGAAGCTCCGATGAAAGTCACCAGCCCTTTGACAAATATTAGGATAAAAGAATTATAGTTATTTGCTACATTTACAATGACAATTATCAATTCTGAGGATTACCCCTTTGACCTGGTATCTTGATTTCAAGTAGGATTTTCAGTACAGTAGATAAATCCACATCGAGACTGGAATAAATCCACAACTAGAAGCTACTACAGTGAATGTCAGTACAGATCACTTCGAAGCCAACATGCTGCCAAAGTCAGAAGCGCTTTCCCTCTCAGAGAGATTAAACTTCTTTTGAAAAGCATCATTAGTTCATGTCTTGTGCAGTAGGTGAAAGTGGGAAGCATTTTATATCAAAAACAAGCACTGATATGAGCTTTTATATAAAGAAACAGCCGAGGGTGTTTCTAATGAGGAAGACTCTAACCCCATTAGTAACATTCATGATCCTTTTATAGGCTTTTGCCCTCTGTGCATGAGGGTGCCACTTAAGAATAAAAATACAGATTGGGAGACTATCAGAAACATCAATTTGGATTCCACTCTACTAAATTGGATAGGCTTTCAGCAGCTGAAGAAGGGTCTCTGTTACCTCTAACAAAATCCCAACTGTATTACTGGCACAGGAAATCCAGTATAGTAGCCTCATCAAACAAGCTGCTTGTAAGTTAAATGAAAATAAAATAAAATAAGAGTAGGGAACTCAGGAAAGTGTATAGCCATGATATAGAACCAAATAAGCAGAGAAATCTCCCTATACTTCTATATAGTTGACATTTTTAAACATGTAAAATTTGGGACCCCAAACTTGCCAGTTTATGTATAATAATTGCATACAGTGCCATCAGGTCAGGTAAATATTACTTTAAATGCATAAGCAAAAAGAATCAGATGCCCTTGGGTAATAAGTGTGACTGAAAAAAGAATATCATTATATACTGATTTATATTTATAGCTCCTTGCGCAGGTGCTCCCCTCCTATGTTAAATATACTTGAGATTATATGCAAAATTGAACAACTTAATGGCCTGGACAAGTTTGATGACAATGCTTTAATTGCCACTGTTTCTCCACCATTCCTCACAAGGGTGATCTGCTGCCTTTCATGGAGGCATTTCCTAAGAAAGTAATTTTAGGAGTTTAAGTCAGCTGCCTTTGCCCATTCACTTATAACCAAAGTAAAATTACAGTTCTAGGAATAATTATGAGCCTTAACAGTGCCATTTGTGAAAACCTAGAGAAAAGGAAATGAAAGCCTAAGAAAACACATCCTGATCTTTGGTATTTCCCTGCATGTCCTTGAAACCTGCAAACAGTGAGGTCTTTCTGCCATGGTCACGCAAACACCTTCTGAGCTGGTGAGCTAAAGCTCGTTGAAGTCACTAGAAAGGTTGTCATGAGTGGAGTTGGCTCTGATTCCCTTCATACTGAATAGTTCATCCACAGTTGTCAAACCATTCACCTGTGTAGCTTCCCAAGCAGAGAGCTTTGGTTTGCCTGTGGGTGGGGCTCGGTCCCTACAAGTTTTAAATGAATATTAAAGCCCAATAATCAGCCAGGCCAAAGGCTTCAGACTGACTACATTTAATTTCAGTGGCAAATCCTGCAGAAAATGAGGCAAATTCATAGCCACTGCACAATGAGGTCCCCTGGAACCATTTCAATTCTGCGAATTTGGATGACAAAGGCAAAACTAATATTCAAGTAGCTTCTTTAAGGAGTGAATGTGAGTGTTACACCATTGTCCCTTGTGTGCATGACACACCATTAGGGAGATGGTGAGTGGGGGAGTGCTACATTAGATTGCCTCATCCCATACCTGGATGTCACATCAAATGAGTGCAAGGCAGCCTTGCAGACATCAGACCTCAGCATGAGGCCTCCTGATATGACTCATCACATGTTGTAATCTACTCTGCAATTTAGCCGTTTAAAAAGGTGTACTTAATCTGTCTCTCTGCTCTAAATTAGGATCGCATAGAAACCACCTCTCCTACACAGGAGATAAGCCAAAAGATGGGGTGGAATTTCAAAATATCGCTTCTTACCTAGGTCCACATTTCCTATAAAGATCTATCATAGGCTAAGCCAGAATGAAAATTCAACCACCCCCAAGAGTTGATAGAAAGCAGGGTAAATAAGCCTGGAAGTTATATTTTGCTTGGAAATCAGGGAGACAGGATTCAAACCCGAATCTACCACAGACCTTCTGTGTGATCTGGGCCAATTGTTGAATTTCTCCAAAATGGGGATGGGAGTGCCCTACCTCACTGGGTTAGTGTGAAAATAGATTGATGAATGATTGTGAAATGCTTTGATTCAAATGCACCTTTGCCCTGGCATGGATAAGAAAGCTGAAGCTGAGGTATTTCCTCGCAGACTGTTGTACATGAACAGACAACGTTTCATGTAGTTGTATCTCTTTTTCTTTACCCCTGGACTGAATTTGCTGTGTACTTATGTGTGCGGAGATTTGAACCTGGACTACCCTGGTCTCTCAGCAGCAGCTCTACCAGGCCAGTCAGACAAGAATAACTCTCTCGGAGCCAGCAAAACGTGTGAAAAATCTCGCTCAGCTTGAAGCCATTCTTATGCCCGAGTAAAACAGGTACTTACCAGCTGACTGACACGTAACCTGTCCAGTAGTATTAGGATTACAATAAGGAGTCCTTGTTATCACATATCTACACTATTCTACCACCTTTTGTCTAGTACCATCATATGTTTCTGGGCCCATCTAGGATGTAGGAGACTTCTTATATTTTTTTCTGAATGTTGAGTTTCCACACACTGACGAGAACAAATTCACATCACTTGCCATCATAGGTATCTGTATTTTATGTCAGCATTTTGTCACCATAAAGTATCTCACTGTTGATAGGTCACTATGGCAAACTCTCACTAGGAATCCTTCAGATTTTCTGGTTTTATCTTGCTACAGATCGGCCTAGCAACTATCAACCCTAGCTAGTAGCCTTTCATTCAGAATACCTTCAAGGGACTATAAACCACGAATATTTTGCTTTTTCTAAAACATTTCCAGCAGTTTACAACTTGATGGTAAGAGATGTACTCAGTGCTCCTCACTGTCGATCTGAGTTGTAAGTAAAAGGGACAACTTCCAAAACCGGTTCCCTTAAAAAAAGAGGCACTTCAGCCCAGATTGCATTAGGGAAACGGAGTGAGCTGCATCCCTGTCAGTTTGTAGTGATTGTTGGCCCATTGCAGCCTTCCCATGATAGAAAAGCTGTTTCAATTTAGCCCTGGCCCTTTATAAAAGCACAGGATTAATTGGTGGGAGACTATAAATGATGGTGCCAGACAGAAGCAGACTTCAACTGAGCGCACACTATCAGAAAAGACAGAGGCTGTTTTTGCTGCTTCCATTAGGCCTGAGCCCCACAGAGACATGACCCTGATCCAGTGCGAGCGGTGGCACACAAAAAACTGATAAGTGCAGGTAGCCATGACAACTCCACCAGAGTCCCTGGACACTAGTGTCATAAATATCCTGTGTCAAGTGGAAAACTTTCAGGGAGCAAAATTGAGCAGAGTCCCATGGTCTCCACAGACGTACAGAACCAGAAGTGGTTTATGGTACTTTGCTACTTCCAGGGAGAACAACTTGCACTGTTATGCTGTGTGCGGGGCTAATTTGAGGCTGAGCTTATTACCCCAGGTACAATACTGTGCGAGTTCAGCCATGCTGCTTCCAGCTTGAACAGCAACCACTTTCTCCTGGGCCAGAAAATGCACCGTCTCATTCAGGATGTGCTGGGTGCAGTATGGCCATGCTCCTGTGGCACGGCTAGCTCTTCCTTTGACCGGGCAACTAATTTGCACAGGGGCAATACTTCATGAATGTCACTTAGACCTTTCCAAGACCAGAGTCCCCCCAGTTCAAGGAAGCGGTCTCATTTCCTGGGCCTAACTCAGTCCTTTCCTTGCTTTGGCAAAATTCGTGATGTTTTCCCTCCTTCCAATCAGGAGGAGAGAATTACTTCTCACCTTTTCCCCAAGATCACTCCTAATTTTATTCCACACCCCCATTCCTTGATAGGTTTATGGAAAGGGACTTGACTGTCCATCAAAACATTAATTTACAGTCATTTCCAACACCGCTGCAGAAGCAACTCAGCCTCCTGCTGGAGTGAGAATAATGGTTCTCTCAGTGTCTGGTCTACTATTTTGAAATGTAGGCAGCTCTCAGACACTGCAGTAAAAGAAAATGTATAACTAGCCAGACAGATGGATGGAAATGGCCCATTCTTTCTTCCAGGTTAATGTCAAATTCGCCTACTGTGGTGGCAGCCTATGAATTGTGCTATAGACAATCACGCCATTTTGCACCGGTGCCCTGCAGGGTTGGAATTACACTCTGACTCTTGGGGGGGTCTGCAAAAAAATTAAACTGGTTCTTTGGAAGAAACAGTCCAGTTGGAGATCCCCCCAGGTTATGATTTTCAAATCTTATGGGGGGGCTCTCATCTCTTATGGGGGGGCTCACACCCACCCCCTCCAAACTCCCCCATAATTTGGACCATGGTGCCCTGTTGATTTTGAAGTAATTGCAGAGGTTGAATCATGTACACTACTTACTATAGATGTGCAGGTGTTACAGGTAATTATTAATTTCTTGCTTTCACAGCATGTCAACTTTGCACATTATTCTGGCAGCAAAGGCCCGGATTCCTGTTGCTGGGGTCAGAGTTGTTTGGGGCAATGGCAGGTCAATCCATTGCATGAGAGGTGGGAAAATAAGATAATGTTTCTTACTGAGCATTAGGTTTTAACCCAGCTGTGGCTTAAATTCAAGAGATGTCTGGGCTTTCATGACACATTTCGTGGTTTCTTCTTCCCTTTATTGGCCCAAAGGTTTTGAACTTGTTTGGGGCTTTCAGCTGATGTTAGCCTGCTCTGAAGTTAAGCCTGATGTGTGAAGTTAGCCTGAAGTTAAGCACCGAGGAGAGGGAGCAAGCTAGTACCAGTCAAAATGCCCATTGCCTTCCCTTTCCACTGCTGTCAGGATCGGTTGCCCAACCTTTTCAGCCCATGGGCCAGATGAGTGGTCCCAGGTCTGTCCGTGGGCTGCTGAATCTCATCCATGGGGTCAATCCAGTATATAGTGCTAGTCCATCTAGGGCCTAATTCAGCCATGTGGAAGCAGCCCACCCACAGCCCAGGCAACTGCATTAGGCCTTGGCCAGCCCATGATGGCTGTATCAGGCCCTGTCTGGGCTATTTCTATGTGGCTGGATTGAGCCCCAGCTTAGGGGCTAGATCCCTCTGTACAGGGTCAGCCTGGCTAGGGCTAATTCTGATTCAGCCCCACAGAGCTTGGGAATTTGGTGGTGAGGAAGCAGTAACAGTGTTAATCACCACTTCTGTATCACCACCACATTTCTGGATCCATGGAGAGACCTATGGACCGGGTCACATGGCTGTATGAGCCAGACAGCACTTCTGCTTGTGTTTATGGTCAGTGTGGCTATTAACAACACATAGTTGTAGATAGATGCAAATAAAATTGGCCCAGAAAACAGCCTTTTTTAACCAAAGGACTGGGTAAAAATTAATATACCTTCATCTCTTTCATACAACCAATCTTCCTATCTAGTTTTAATACAGTGCTTTGTCTCCAGAGTAGGTAGGTATAAAGGTGGATGCTAGTTTATTTTACCATAATTTCCTCTGGAAATTGGAGCCTCCAGCTATGCCCACAGCAGTCCCACAGAGCTCGGTGGGAACTTGACGGCTCCAGTTTATTATCAAATAACAATTTAGAAAGAAGCTGATTGAGACAATGAATGATACAGGACCAATGAGAAAAACATGTTTAGTCTAGCTCAAGCTGGTAGGAATAGGAGTGTTAGAAAGGCCTTAAATCTTCTGTAATATTGTGTTGGGTTGGATTTAGTTGTATTAAAGCCAAAAGCTTCAGGGGGTGTTTGGTTGTTTAGGTGCAGGGGGAAGGGAGAAGGGTTATGGAGGACAAACCTGTGAGTTTGGGAAGTTTATGAATATTTTCAAATCTACATACTATTTAATCTCTTCTCCCTATGAAGGACCTTCATGTCAACACTTTCATTGGGCTAGTCAGATTGCAAAAGTCTTGTGGTCTGTAGGATTCAGTGTAAAATATCCCCGATCTGCTTCATTTGCTGAATTCTGTTAATACCGGCGTAGTTATCGTCAGGAAACGAAAGATGGAAATTATGGGGAATGCTTTGTCTTTGAGGGGTTTTTTAATGGACAAACAGGCCCAGACCTAACTGGGATACAACTAAAGTTTGGCAAATGAGACACTTTTGATCAGGTGCCAGAAGGGCAGTGCCCAGGGAGCCTGCACCACAGCAGCAGTGATGGGCTGAAAGACGGTGCTGTGACAGTAGCAATCAGGGTCTTTAAATGTCTGGGGGAAGTAAGACTGGCTCCTCATCCTTTCTCTGCTCAGCACCCCTGCCCTTGCTCTCCTGTAGCTCTGCACTTGCAAGTTAGGCCTTGGGGCCAGATATCGTTATGATGGACACGATACGGTCCATATCAAATATGAACTCTCTTGGCAACAAGGTGTTTACACATTCCAAAAGTCCTGATTCAGAATTAGCTGCTTTTCATTAAAAGTACAATCCCTAAATATTGCCTGCAACCTGTATCATCTTCTTGCTGTCTGAATTTATTGTGTATCACTCTAGTTTCCAATGCTTGAAACACTAATAAAAGATAAAGTAATGTATCAGAGCTGTGATTTAAAGAACACCCTTTTTATGATCAGGTGGTGTACTTGTTATATAGAATATCACTTCAGAATAGATGTGACAGACTCTGGAGACAGGATTCATGAATCACTGAGCTCTGTAGTTCTGCTTACTCTCTGCAGGATAGAGCTTGGAGCAATATGAAGATACGTCCGCATGCACTTAGAAATAACTCAGACACAAACCCTTTCTTCATGGGGAAAAGAATCAGTACAGATGTCAGGAAACTGCATGTATTAGTGATCCACTGAACCAAGGGGAAAATGCTCTAATTTCCCCCCTTAGAACTAGGTGAATAAATTCTCCAAGAGCAGATTGTGATTTTCTTGAATTTGTTATTGGACTAGACACAAAATAATACCTGTGAATACACATTCATGAGTAGTTCTCTGTGTTGGATATTCAAGTTTTATTTGTTATTAGCACATGGAGCACACAATACATTTCTTTCCCTGGAATCAGTTTGTTTCCCCATGCAAATATAACCCACTGATCTGTGTACTTTTTGTACCCCCTGCCTACTGCAGCTGATCGAAGGTATATGGCACAGCTTCTAAATATTTGAAATTGTAGAAGCAAAAGTGAGTTTTGAAGAACCCTGCTGCAGGGAATATATACAAATAAAATGAGGGCCCTCCACACATACTCCCAACAGTGTCTCTATGGCACATTCTTGTATTCTTAGAGGTTTCTATTCTAGAATGCTAGCAACAAAAGAAATTATTTCTAACTTTCTAACTCACGATTTCTACCGCTATGAATATATCCACACAATACACCTGCATAGGAACACCCACTGTGCTTCTCTACTGGCCAGCTTCTTCATTCCTAATAGACTTTTTCCATTATGCAAGCTACTAAGTAAATACAGTAACCTTATTGATTCACCATAGAGGATAGTCATTCTTTTATCTATCTTGGGAATTAGTATGACTGCTGTTATATTAATATTCACAATCTTTATGTAGTGTCCTCAAAACAGCCCTGACGGGTGAGAGAGAGCTGAAGCTAGGAGAGATTAAGGGCCAAATTTTTAAAGGGATGCAGATGTTTAAACCCTGGGAATTAGGTGCCTAAAATCCTGTTAAAAATTGCCCAAATCAAACATGAAGTCTGGAGTAGAAAAGGTAACTAAACCACAGCCAGTCAACCCAGAATCTTAACCCCTCAAAGACATCTTTTCTCTTCTTATAGGGGCTATTATGTTGATCTTCCTATAGAAGGAAGAACTTAATTCTCCCAATGTTTCCAGCAAAAAAGAAAATACCATAATCTGCTAAAAAAGTTTGTCTAGTTTCAATTTTAATTGTCTCAGAACGTCAGTTTTTAGCCCCCCCAATAATAATCCACCTATTTATCTAAACATAGGTATAGAAGTCTGATTTTAGACACACAGATATGGGATTTTTGTCTGTGCTTCATTGATCCCTTCTTACTGAATGCATCTACATGAGACACATTACTGCACAGTAACCTAGTTTACTGTACAGAAAGTGCACGTGTCTACATGTGCACATGCTTACTGTACAATAAAAACACTTAATCATGCTTAAATTTGGTACCTGCATACATTTAGTTACTGCGCAGTAATGCACATGTAGCTGTGGCCTGGGAGGAAGTTTGCTCTCAGTCTGCCCAGCCACAGTGGGGTCAGCCTGAAGCCAGCTCCAGGGTTGAAGCCTAGGAGCACTTTCTTGCTCCAGGGCTGGGCTGCGTCTATGCCACCCCCTACCTGCAGGCTATAAAAGCCTACATAAATTTTGTGCCCTTGGGCACACAACACAGGCAGTCTGTGTGCAGGCCCTGCAGGCTCTCTGTGTCCCCCTGGGCAGGTCACAGCCCTGCGGTGCCTGCCTGTCAGCACCCCAGAACTGCTGCTTGGCACTGAACTGCCTTGCAGCTGCCAGGATAGCGCCATCAGGGACACCTGCATGTTAAAGGTGCTGCAGGCTGCTGCAGCCCCTGTCCAGCCCTGTCAGCCCCCAGCATTCCCTGTATTCCCCTAGCCCTGGGTTGCCCCCCACAACATGCAGAAAGGTGGGACACAGTACAAAACTTTATTGAACAGTCCACGCCACTGCAGCTGGGTGGTCACAAGCATCTCACACCCCAAGAAAGGTATTGATGATGATGGCGATGTTCTCCTTAGCAGCAGGGGGCAGGGATGTATAGCATTGCCACAAGTAGGCCTTCAGGCAGCAACAGAGGTTGCTTGCCCCCTGTACCATAAAAGCTCAGGATCACAAACCAGCACTGCAGGTGCACGATGAGGATCAGCAGAAGCACTAGGGCATAGTGGGTTGGGCACCCGTCAGCCCGTGCAAACAGCTCATCACACCCCCCACAAACCACATGCAGCAGGGGCACACTCAAGGCACAGCCGTGGTGCCTCCCCAGAGAGGTACCCTGTGGGGAAGGTGGGGGTGGAGCCAGTTCCTCATCTCAGTTGTCTGGGAGCCCTGCGCCCACCAGCCCAGGTACTGTGGGCTGGGCAGAAGCACAGCAGAGTGGTTGGCCTGCAGCAAGAAGGGGAAGAGTGGATTCTGGAGCCATGGCAGCAGGTGCTGTCAGGAGCCTGACCTGTCTTGCCCTGGGAATGGGGCGAGGGAGGCAGGCAGTCAGTGGCCAACACCCAGTGGGCCAGTGGCCTCAAGGGAGTGCATGGGGATGTGGGGCTCAGCTGGCAGCCGTCTGAGCCTGGGCCTCCCTGCCCTGACTTACCATGGTCCCTCGGCACCAGTGCATAGCTGACCCCTGATCTGAGGCCAGGAAGTGCACGACTTCTGATAAGAGCACCTTATCTCTGAAATGTTACAGGCTCTCACAAAAGGCTTCTGTTTCATGGCTCTGCAAGTCCAGCATCTGGACATGGGGAAGAGGCCACAGTGGCTATCAGGGATGCTGGCTCAGTGTTGCTACTGCTCACTGCTGGAGCCCTCTAGAGGCAGCAGCTGCTCCAGAGGCACATCATGGTCGGGACTCTCCTCCTCCAGCTGTTGGCAGTGGTGCCAGAGGAGTGGGAGAAGAATACCCAGGCCTGGTGGGCAGAGGATGTGGCCTTCCAGGAGAGGTGGTGGGCGGAGGACATTACCCAGGAGGAGGTGTGGGACCAGGCTTACTGCCAGTTCCAGGCTGAGCTCCTGCCTCTGAAGCACGATCAAATCCAGGTCCCACAGGAGTAGAACACCATCCTGGGGCAGGCACTGTAGGCCATGGATGACAACCATCAGGTGCTGGACACTGTCCTGGGCCTGGCGGTCATGTTCATGCCTGCTGCTGCCTGGCTCCCATTCCTAGTCCTGGAAGCCCCCTAGCAGCTTCCCACTGCCCTGCAGAAGGCCCCTGTCTGGGCCTGGGATGAGGTCCTCTGCTGCCTCTGGCTGGAAGGAGCCCTGGCCGGTCTGCCGTCACCCATTCACCCACCCCTCTGGGCCCAGGCTCACTGCTTACCCTGGCCCCACACAGTCACAGAGCTGGAGCAGCCAGCAGTGGGGACAGGACCCATCTCTACTGGACATGGAGAGTCCCTGGGAGAGGGGGAACCACCCATGCCAGAGGACAATGGGCAGCTGTCACCCTGGACCAAGCCCCCCACCCACTGCATGTACCATGGAGTTTTTACCCATGGGAGAACAGCTGAGATTATGGCTGCCCCCAGGTTCTGCCCCCTAGGTACTCCCACTTCATGGTCCCTGTGATGGTGGCGTGCCACCATCACGGGTGCAGAGGGGGCACAGAAAGGGTTGCGGTGCGGCAGCAGCCCCCGAAGAAGATCCCGAGCTGACCCACTTACCCACAGGAGGGTTGGCGGTGTTGAAGTCAGGACCACGGCTGCAGTAGCGGCCGTCATTACAGCTGAGTGAGCTGGCATTCCACCAGCTGTTTAAACAGCTGTTCCTGGCAAGAGGAACAGCTGAGTCAATCATGGCAGCTGCAACGGCTGCCTTGGGAAAGTTTAAAAGCCCCGGCAGACCCCACGGCAGGGGAGAGAGCCAGGAGAGGAGGGAGGGGGCAGGCAGTATGCCAGTGTGGCTGCAGGTCCCCTGGAGGCTGCCTCTCAGGCAGGCAGCCTCATCTCGGCTCAGTGGTGGAGGTGGGCAATAGGAGCCCAGGAAGGGGTGGAAGGTTTGATTCCTGGTAACTGCCCGGGCCAACACGGGGCCTCAGGGAAGCCTCTCCACTCTAGAGGAGTACTATTTCTGATTCAGAAGAGAAAAAGGTCCCACAATAATGAGGAAAGCAGCCGGATCCTAAGGCACGTTGACTTCAGGCAAGTATCAGCCTTGATTCAGGGAGTAGGAACATCAACCGGCTGGTGGACCTGTATACAACATCGAGGTCCCATTGGACCAGCAAGTGACCAGTTGGCAAGTGGATGGAGTGTAGGGGTGGCGGAGCCCCCTGGAACATCAGAGACTTCAACCGTGAGTAACCCCTCGTCAGGAAAAAAACCCTCTGGTAGAAGATCTCAACTGAACCCCTCCTTAAAATCATTCATACCATCAAAGTCGTGGCAGGTGAGATGAGGGGGTGGGGCTACCTGATGAGGGGCCTCAGCGGGGGAGGCCCACCAATGTCACAGTCCCCCACTCTGGGACACCAAAAAATAATGTAAATAGTTTTCTCTGGGAAGAGGTGGGTGGCGTGGGTGGCATGGGTGGCTGGAGGAGTTCTGTTTATTGGGGGAGAGAGGGGGGAGGGTGCTCCATGTGTTGAGGTGGG
>JAGPOW010000304.1:15606756-15625902 GCA_030014935.1 Caiman crocodilus
TGGCTTCAGGCGTTACTACAAGGGGTTTGATTTCACTACGAGGGTTTGGCTTCTTAGGTGGTGTCATGAGTCACCGCCTACAATGCAATCTGCACAGGAGTGAAAACCTCTGAGACTGTAACAGGGGTGGGCTCTGTGGGATGTGAGTCCCATCCAGGGCCCCAACACACTGGGGGAATCCCACTGCACAGAATCCTGCTACAAACACAAGGGGGTCATGGACATGGAGCATGGTGTGGCCCAGCATGTCCTGGAGGGCACCTTACACCTTCTGGTCAGCCTTCCTGGCAGTCACTGGTTGTGGGGGAGCCAGGCAGGACAACACAGCTTTGGGCCAGCCTTTTGTTAGCACAGTGGGCCAGCAGGGCAATCATGGTGGCCAGCAGGATCACAAGGCACTGGTTGTCACTGCCAGGGATAGGGGCTGGAGCACCCATAGCACAGGGAGGCAGAGTAGCCACAGAGAGAGCTGCCACGTGCTGCCCCTGTACTTGACACACTGCGTCTGGGCAAGGAAGAGGCTGGCCAGGGAGTCGAGAGCAGGGCTTGCTTTTAAAGATGGCTGCCAGGTACTGGCAGCTGCAGCCAAAGCGTGGCACTCCCCCTGGTGGTGCCAGGGGTCCATTGCAGGGCTGCAGGGAAGTGGCTGAAATTTTTTCCCTAATCATTGCATGTATAGATGCCTACCCCAAATCCCTTATTCTGGGTTATTTTATAGCAGAGTAGATGTAGACCAGAGTAAAAGCATGTGTAGATGTTCCCACTGTAGATAAAAGTAAGGTCAGTTGAATTTTTTTCTAATGGATTTTTTCCATTAAAAATATAGTGATTCTTAGAGATATGTCATCAACAAAATTTCACTTTGAAAAAAATTAAAATTAAGCATTTGTTTTGTTCTAATAAGGTAGAAATGGAATATTTCATTTAATGATCTTTTTTCTTTATATTGTATATTATAATTATGTTTATAACATGGGAAAACATTTCCATTTTATTGAAACAAACATTTCAATTGACTCCAAATGTCGCGGGGAAGGTTGTTTTTGGTTATTTCAGAACAAAACCAGATTTTGAAATGTTAAAATTTTCTATAATAACAAACACATATCTTTTCTCTTTGAGGATTCCTGAACCATTTAAGCTATATTAACTTTTTAAAACTATTCTTTAAGAACCCTGAATCTGAATCTTTCCAAGTATTTCAGATGCATTAAAATTGAAATGATTATTGTAGGGCAGTGTAGAGTTTCCACCTTTTCCAAAGATTCTGGATAGTATTATTTCAAGGCAAGTGAATTTCTTTCTCATTTATAATAGCCCTTCAATCATTTTAGGATAGTTCATAGTATACCCTTAGCTCTTACTGATGTTCTTTTGACCATCAATCTCTAAATGAATGTCAGTTTACAACTACCATCTGCTCTTAGCACTGTGACACCAATGTGAAATACTTTGATATACTTGTGATAGATAAGCTAGAATGAATGCAGTTCTGGTGTCCAGGTAGTTTCATTGGACTGTCTAGAGAGCAATGTTGGAAATACTAACATTTCCTTCAATTGATTCCTGCCTTATCTGGATAATAGAAAGCAGTATTTCAATTACTGGAGGCTCATTAAAGCCTTGCGTAGTTGCATATACAGTGCGATTCCCCAGGGATCTTTCTGCTGCTGTGTGCACATGCTACCACTACTGAAAACATTTCCATTATTTATGCTGATAACACACTGTCACTTCCTAACAAATGTATAATTGTTTTCAGATCACAGAAAGGGTGATGCCACAGCCCTTGCTGCTGAATTCTATTGTAAGTGGGTGACAATGGTAAATGAGTAGTCAAAACCAGCATATAATGACATCACTTTTCTATAAAACACAAAGCTTAGAACTGGGCAAATATTGCAAAAATTCCTTTCTCTCAATTCTTCACCAAATATTTAATCTGTTGTTGTTGGTTCTGTACATTACTACAGCACCTACAGGATGCATCAAAATAGGACCCCTTTGTTAATGCATCGTACATGAATGAAAACGAGAGTCCTTTCCTCAAAAACTTTACAATCCAAGCAAGTGCGACAAATGATGAGAAAAAGTATTACTAAGATTTAGAGGCATAACTGCCAGGGTCTGTGTCTTGGGGAGCAGCAGCAGTGACAGGGGCCAGGTTGGACTGGCAGTGGCAGTTGAGCTAGCTGCTGTAGGGGCTGATGTTCTTGTGCCCCTCTCTTAGTAAGAGGCAAGGATTACTTAGGCGGATCTGTTTTACTGGACCAACTATGTAGTTGGGATAGAGTAAAGCAAGCTTTCAAACACAAGACATTTGGGCATCCAACACTGGCACTCCGGCCTTGTTATACTGCTGGTCACTGGGTTTAAGTGGGAGACTGAGGTGTGGATTAAGCAATCTACCCAAGTTTATATATGAGGCAGTGCTAGAAACTGAACCTAGACCTCCTGAGTTCCAGCTCAGTGCCTTCATTTTGGTGGCATTTTTTCATACGTACTCCCAGTGTTTAGTGTAGTAGCTGAAATGAGTATTAAAATAGTGTATATTGAAAGAAAATAGGAGAATATTTGAAGGGAGAGAATTTCAAATTTATAAATCACTAATAGTTATACTAGAAGCATTTTGGTCCAAATTGCCCAATGTTCATGGACAAGCCCCTGATTCAGTTGTTTCAAACCTTGCTAAAGTAGACTACTTGTCTGAAGTTTTTCTTGGAACTGTTGGTATTAGACTGAATTTTTCTTCTTGATTTAGTTAAAACGATTCGCATTTCAGAGAATCAGTTTAGAGAAAAGAACATTGCTTTCTCTATATTAATGAATTCTTATGGTTGTTTCACTGAGATGCTTCAGTGACTCAAGGCTCTGGAAAAGGACATGAAATTAGGAAAGGTCATTCTGTCTCAAGAATGAGCCTTTTGCTGACACGGAGCATGTCTACATGTGCTATTTTAGGCAAAGCAATAAACTCCAGCACTTATCACTCCAGAATTTATCGCTTCCAGGAAGTGCATTTACACATGGACTTGAGACCACAGCATATTGAGTCAGGTCGGGGCATCCCTGGCTGGCAGGGGGCCCTGAGAATCAGTCTGCCAGCCCCCAGGGCCTGGCTGGTGCCCCTCACTCCCCACCCACAGTCCCCTGCCCCTCTATGAGCCCCGGCAGAGGGGGCTCCCAGCTACCAGGGCTATGCAGCCAGGGACCTGGGTCCACACCCCCTGCCCACTCGCCAGCAGCACCTGAACCCTGGCTGCCACCTATGAGAGGCCAAAGCTGCTACAGCAGAGTAAAGCACACAGCCCAGATTCCTCAGGTAGCACAGTCAGAGCAAAGCCCATCGGGGGCTGGCAGATGTGGGCTGCCAGTTATGGGCTTAGGCTCCCTGCCCTGCTTCCCTCCCCCTGGGGCCTCCACAGCCCAGAGGGAGAGACCCAGTAAGGCAGAGCAGAGTGGGGGTGGGAGGGGAAGTTTGTCGCCACCCCTGGGAGCTCTGCACCACCATGACAAGGTGTCCCCTGCCTTTCCAGCAGCAGAAAGGGGCACAAGCTCATGCTGCCCCCCTCCCCTGCTTCCAGGAGGGCAGGAGGTACCTTGCTATAGTGTGTGGGGCTCATGTTGGCAGAACTGAGCTTCTCTTCATTGTTTTGCTCTGCCATGCTGGATTTTGCCTGCTGGGCTGCAGGGGGGACAGGCTGCAGGGCAGGGAGCCTGAGCCCACAGCAGGCCAGCTGCCACTGCCCCAACCCCATGCACAAATATGGGGGGATATGTCTTCAATGCCCCCCCAGGAGTGTGTGCAGCAACAAAGAGCCAGCCCCCTCCCCCGCCACCTTCCATACAAGCCACCCATGCCCATGTCCTGCTCCCCACCCAGATACTGTCACCACACATTCTGGTCCTGGGCTCCAAACCCCACACACTGTCCCAGCTGGGCAGCAGCCCTAGCTCCAGCCCCAGCCCTGCCAAACTCCTGCCCTCCCTCCCTCACTATGGGGGGGGTCTCAATCCCTTCCCCCTCCATGCCAGACTTACCTGTGGGGAGCTGCTCTCCAGGCTGTGGGGTAGCTGTGTGCATGTGTATGTGAGCGCATGCACACAGCACCCCCTACCTGATCACCCTCCTCCTGCTCCCCTCCTCCCCCCTGCCCCTTGCAGGCTGGAACTCTGCTAGCCTGCAAGGGGAAACCCATTGTTTCCTATGTTTTTCTCCTTTAAAAGAGAAAATATGGGGTTTTCTCCTTAAAATGCAAAAATACAGTTTTTACAGTGTTTTGCCATGGCAAGTGGAAAACCTGGATCCCTGCTAATTATAGAGAAGTGAGGAATGGAAAATGGAGACAAAAGGAGAGATGTATTATTATGCAGTTTGATGGGGATGTGATTTTAATGGAAGTATGGATGCTAGAGTTAAAAGCCAGGACGTGAGCACTAGGATAGGAAGAGAAAGGGACAAAAAAATGAAGAGAAAGGGTCAAGACCCAAAAGCAGGCGAGGGTACTGGGGGAGAAATTGGGACCTTGTTCAAAAGAAAACAATAATGTAATAAAAAGCACAAAAAGAGGCCAAAGTGAAGTCACACAGGTAGGTGCTAAGTGCTTCACTTTGCAACTTTAATGCCATATTACATAGATGTCTTGGTAGAGCTGAAGTATTGTTGTAGTATTGATGGTCCGTGAAGTACTGTATTTTCTTGCACATAGTCCACACCCTTTTCACCAAAACCAGTGCATGAAACTTAAGAAAAAAATATTTTTTCTTCAGCAGTGTTAACTGTCACAGGTCTAAGAGCCACAGTGATTAACATTGCCACCTTCCCGCCCTGACTCCCCCTGACTGCCCAATTTCTGGACCTATAGGAAGCCAACATATGGGGGATTTGGGCCACCACATGGGGTCAGACCTACATCATGGCCCCATACTCAGCTTGTGAAGTCAGAACCAGGACATGGCCCCAGACGTAACACGTGGCCCTAGACCTGGTGGGCTGGGTTGAACTCAGCATGCTGAGAGTCTATATGTGAACCTGGACCCAGTGCACAGTGCAGGGTCAGAGTTGGTTGAGTGGGTCAGAGCCAGCACATGGCTTTGGACCCAGCATGTGGAGTTAATCTGTGGGGCCCTTTCAGCATACGGGGCTGGCAGCACACCCAGCCCCCTAAGCTCCTGCTACTTGGCTTCTTCAAGGAATAGGTTTTTTTCACCTTCTTCAAGGAAGAGGGTATTTTTTTCTCTTACAAGCAAGTATATATCTAGGAATGATATTACACAGTCTTTCAACTAAAGGTGCACTCCTTTCCAGGCCAGGTCAGTAGCTGTTAATACCTCAAGAGGAGAGCTTTGTGGCTAAACACTTGGTTAACGTCTCTCCCAACTACATGGTAGGGCCAATAAAGGATATCACCAAAATAACCTGCTTCTTTAGATTTTTTGGACATACATGTGTGCAAATGTGTGGTTCTCTACAGAGTAGAATGTAATCTGCACATCCAGTCAAAACTGATTTAATTTTCAATACTGAGCGTACCCAAATAGCTGTTCATAAACAAGATAGAAACTTGCAATTATTCAGAGAAATAATCTGGTATGTAACTTCAAGTAGTCACAACAGGACCATTGGATGTTAGCTTTTTGCCAGTGAAAATGTTATTTGTATCTTGTTGGGCAAATGGAGGAGATGGCTAATCTGAGGTGTTGGGGATTTTTATTTTAGAAGGTTTTGAGGTTTATCAGTTAGACACAGTGCACTGATTAATTAAAAAGAACTGTCTTATTTAAATAAAGTAATTTGTAAGATCTTTGTACGCCTGCTGTGATACAGGATCATCTGTATCCCAGAGCTCAGACCCAACAAAAAGCAGGGACTCAAGAGAGACAAAGGCATTCCCAGTTTATTAGAAACAACAACAAAAGAAAATTGGGCATAATTTAAGCCTTCGAACTAAGTGTGTTTTTGTTTTTTCAGTAGGCCTTAGGAACATCATTGGTGCTTGCTGAATTTGCCGTCATCAGAACCTGCCCTAGATTTTTTTTCTTGTATTCAATATCCTGAAGGATATTTCTAGAGTGCTGTGCCCTTAAAGGTATAACACGCTGTCATACTATACCTTTTCTAGCCAACACTGATATAATTTTTAAGAACAATGCTGTTTCAATTTTGTCTAGTAGATGATTCATTAAAAAAAAAAAATTTCTTCCATTCTGTGACTCTTGAGATGGCCAAACAAAACTCATTAATTCTGGCTCCTTCCCCTACAACTCATTACTTAAAATAATAATTTAAACACTCACCCCACATTTGTACACAGTCTCACATTTGCCTTTACATAACCAGAGAGTGAATCATTCATGTCATAGGATAGAACAGGTTGAGACAATAAAATAGTGCAAGTCTGTTGTTTGGAAATAAAAATACCAATGGATATGACTGTTTGATTAGCAGGACCTCACACACACAGCTTTTAGGATAAAATTGTTGGCGGTTCTTTCATATTTTGGCAACATTGGTCTCTGAATTATATGAATGTGCCTGGCTGTTAGTTGCACATACAGTATGTACACTATTTGACCTAACTTGTGTGTCTAGATTTCCTCAGTTCACGTTCCCCTCACTGCTTGTGAACATTCCTAGAGGAATAAAGAACTATTGTGTGAGCTGGTTTTCAACACCTTTTTATCGAAGCTGGTATCTTTTATGCATAGAAGTCTACATAATGGCTAAGTACAATCAGTCAAAAAGCCTGAGGCTGAATCAATTCAGTTTTCACAGGTTAGTCTAGGCTGCGTAGATTGAACCAATAAGAAAGTGAACAGACATTCACTTCTGATTCTAGAAATCTAGCCCCGTGCCTGCAGTAGCCCAGGCCAGAAGCTGAGTATTGGAGCATACCCCCCTGCTGGGTTGGAGCAGACAGCTTGAGCCAAGGCTATCCCATCTACCCTGTGAAGGGGGACTTGTGGGAGAGGTGCAAAGCATCCTGGGATGCTGGGGGATGTGAGTTAACTTAAATCTGGAGGGGGTTTGGAACAGAAGCTCAATAAACTGATTTAATCTAAAACAGTTAAATCTGATACTGCTTCCCTCCAGATTTATCTTAAATTGGTTTCAGTCATTTTGAAAGTGGTTTATGTGCACTGAACTTCTGTTGTGTTACAGATTTGAACTAGTTTCCAAACTCTTGTACCAGTTTATGTGTCATTTCTGTCCCTCACCCTGGTGACTGGAATATAACAAAAGTCGTGAACAGAACAGCTTTCATAATTAATAGGACATGCTTTACCAGAGCATTAAACCAGCTGCTGAGGCGTTACACCTTCATAAAGCTAGAATAATTCAACTGCAACTTAAGGTCCATAGCGAACGCATTACATAGCCAAATCTCATTATTTTATTGAAAAGCTTGTGCTGTTAAACTTAAACCTACAGCTGCTGAAGATAAGGACACATGTTAGGAGCTCAGTTTTCTCTGTTTTTAAAAGAAATGTCTGGTCCTTCAGGTTGTGGGGGAAAAGATTGAAAATATGGGCATGTAAAATGTTCAAAAAACAGACAGACACAGAAAAAACAGTAAAAAGATAAAATCATTGTTAGACTTCTGACTTACCATTTATGAGTTTTAATTATATGGACCCATCATGGTTGTTCTGAGCACCTTGCAATCTTGGAAGAACAGATCCCTGAGCTAGAAGGTGCTGCTATTTCCATTTTATAAATAAAGAGTTGAGATATGAATTAAATGACTTTCCCAGGGAAGTCTATAATGGAGCACAGAGCTAAAGCCAGGTGTCCCAAATCCCAAGCTAGGCTACAACTAGACTGCAACTAGTCATTTTCTCATCTCACTTCTTTTTGGAGGTCCTGATTTATGAGATGTTAATGCTTTCAGCTAGCAGTACTGTACAGAGGCACAAATTATGGAGGACCATATAAGCTAATACCATGTATGTGTAAGAGTAAGTTATATAGATTTATTCTAGACACAAAAGAGTTTCAAACAAATTTTAAACAAAATGGTGGGTATATCTCCAAAAAAGGAGACTGGCTTAAAAACAAAGCTCCATTTGTTGGCTTCCAAGACATTGAAATTATTGCAATGGAAAGAATGGGTAAAGGTAGCCACTATAAAACAAGGCTAGTCTGTCATTTATTTATTAGGTAGAAGGGTCTGTGTTACAAATAAAAGTACTTAGAGACTTGCAGGAGAGGGTAGAGCTTAGCAAAAGAAAGTCAAAATTAAATTATTTCCCTAGGTTGAAAAGAAATTTGAGTCATAATTAAAAAGCCTATACACATGTGACCTGCTGTCATCTAGAAACAATTATAATCCTTCGGTGGCTGTGAAAACAGATGTAGTCCCTCCATAGAAATGAATTAAACGGGTCCTTTCTCCCTCTTTGATACCACATCCCAAAGTAACCTAGTGCATGTGGCTATTACACACTAATTAGTGAGACAAGGCACCATCTCTTATTACCAAGCAACCGAAAAACCACCCGCTCATAGCCCACTCCTAACTCTCTCTATATTCCTTTCAATAAATATTTACCTTCTTGCTCCACAGTATCAGGACCAAGACACTTCAAGGTCTTTTATAGGCCATGGTGACATAGTAATTATTTTTTAAGTTTAGCAATTGGTATTATTGTGGGGGAGGTGAGAGAGTGAAACTCTCACTCTAAATTTCTTATATTTCAAATATAAATGTCTAGCTGAGGTCTGCCAGCATTAAAACAGCTACTTTGCCATCAGATGTTACCCCTGTAGGACTATCATTTTGTAAAACAGCCAGAAAGTGAAATGAGCTGATCTCGTGATTGGAGTAGAGGCCTGGAGTCATTCCTTTTAAAGCATAAAGGAGCTGGAGACTGCATTTAGAAATGCGTTAAAGGGGTTCCCTTCTCTCACCATGCTGGTAGCTGTTAAGGTTACCTTTCAGGTCCTTAATGAATCTGTACTTTAACTGAGCCATTCTCTGTGCAACTTAATCCCGCTAAAGTTTGTAACTTCAGCGCATCTCAATTTCAGACATATGGCTTTCCTTCAACAAGGCTGTTAGCATGGTAATTTCCCCCCTGCCAACAGCAATCAAGAAGTAATAAAACAAACTGTAATCTTTATTCATACACTAGACTTTTCTGTGAAATAGATACATTTGCATCTGCAATGCAGATTATTAAAAGGCCATTGATTTCAATATTATGTCATATTTTGTGAAAAAGCGCAGCACGTTCACTTCTAAGAAGCAACTTTGCTTTGCTTCTTTTCCAGAGGCTTGGAAAGAGAAAGTCACTTAATGAACCTTTATTAATATGCACATTGATACGATTTGATTGGCCCCTGCAGCAGGCTGGGAAAACCTGTGAAAAAGGCAGCTGCTGGAGTTTCTCAAAAACTCTACTAATGGGAATATTAATTGTTTACAATAATATTTATTGCAGAGAGAGGAATGTGAAAGGCAGCAATAGAAAACTCCTACCTTTATTCTCAGAAGAGGGCAGGCAACTTATATGAAGCCATTAATTGACAAGCGATCAGTTTTTTTTTTTATAGGAGCTTGTTTTATATCCATATCCAGACAACTTCCAAGTGTGTGCTTCATTTTAGACTTAATTTGGTTGTTTCTTTCTATTTTTGACTCCAGTCAGCAAAAGTGAGATCTCCCTTCTCTGGTTATTATTAATGATTTGCATTACAGGAGCATAGAGACCCCTTTGTACTAGGAACTATACAAATAATGAGATGGTCCCTGCTGCCGAGTTTATGGTTTAAATATGCAAGCAAGATAGATATGTGTCTCACTCAGTAGTATAATGATGGCAGGGGGAGTGGAGCGCAAGCCCCAAGTGCTGCCTAAGGTGGGAGATTGGAATGGAATTGGGGTGGGGGTACTTTGTCATCCTAAATCCATCCCCTCACACCTTATCCTCCCATCTCTGTCTCCTCCCACCTCCACACATACACTCTCTGACTTTCTGGGTTGGCATCCAGGTCTAGGTCTGGGTCCATCAGTGGAGAGGCCAGAGTAGTGGTGGCAGTGTCTGTACAGAAGTTGCAGCTGGGGGTTTGTTGCAGGGGAGGGAAGATGCCACCCCCTTTTTGTCACCAAAAATAGTTGTATTTTTGGCTGTTCTGCATGCAGGTCAGAAGCAAAAAACAGAGGTGACATCTTTGCAATATCATCAAACTCCTAGCTATTCCTGTATACACACACTGCCTCTGCTTTCACAGAGAAAGGAAGGTGCATGAGCAGAGAGGGAGGTAGGGGCAGTACTGTCTAGGACACAGTCCTGGTCAGTTATGTCTCTGGTTTAACTTCAAATTTATAAATAATCCCATTGATTGCAGTGGGATTTAAGCATGAGCATAAAGACTTTCCTGATTTAAGGCCCAAACTTAAGAGGAACAGACATTTGCCCACAGAAAACTTGTTCATGGTCATACAAGATCTCTCAAGCAGAGCAAGGAACTGAATGTGGAGCTGAGCAGGCCTAGTACCTTATCTACAAAACCATCTTCCTTTGATTCAAATCCACTGTAGCCTCTGTATTTTTGCTGGGTTTAGCTGATGTTTAAAGAAAATAAATTTAGAAATACAAATGAACATCTAAAGTATAAAAACCTGTAAAAAGCATGCTAGGATGAAATTCTGGAAGGGGTTATAAAATCCCTCCGGGACGGACAGAGGGGCTGTAGCGGTAATGTGCTGAACTGTCATTTTGATATCCTAGTTCAGGCCTAAGATGAATCCATCACTCCCTGGAAAGACTTGCAGGGCTGCCCGCGGGGGAGAAATGGGTGTTTTGCATTGCTTTTGAGGAGGGACACAAACTTCACAGCACTGTGAGAGCTGCGCTGGCAATTTGCCAAAAGCCTGAAGGTTCCTCCTAATATGCATATGCAATTGTATAAGCACAGCTTTCTTCAAATTGAAAAATAAATGTGCACCACCAGAATAGCTCCTTGCACTGTTTTAATGGGATGGGGATGAAACGGGGATGAGTCAGGGATGGGACCGCCTGCCTGGGCAGGAGTGCTCCCCCACCCATTCCCAGGGGGAAGTACAAGGGGGATGGGTTCTTGCAGGGGACTGGGGGAGGGAGCGGGTGCCAGAATATAGATTTGCCCAGGGCATCATTTTCCCTAAGGCTGGTTCTGATCCCTAGCCATTCCTGTCCCAAATGGAGATTGCATAGCGTAGGGACAGCTTGGACTTGGAGCAGTCATTTCTTAGAGTCATTTCTTAGAGACTCTTTTTCCAGGCTGTGTCCTGAAGAAAGGGAGTTTCTTTTCAGTACATACCAAATTTAACTCATTAATTTTTTTAATTACTTGAAATGTGCCCGTCATTTTGACCAGTGGAGTGGACCAGCTACAACCTTTGGACACAGCCCCAATTCACCTTCCCACACTGAGGAGCAGCAGCAGCCAGGCAGAAAGTGCTGTTCGGTGTAGGGGAGAAGTGGCCCCTTCCCCTCACCTCTGCTGGGCCTTTCTTGCTGCAGCCACCCAGAGCCTGCACCCAGGCTGCCCTGTGGCTCCTCTCTGCTACCATCATTGCCACCTTCGGGCTGCCCAGCAGAGCAGTGGTGGTAGTGCAGAGGAGCCTCAGGGCAGCCTGGGTGCAGGCTCCGGGTGGCTGCAGCAAGAAGGGCCCAGTGTGGGGGAGGGGACGCTTTTATCCCATGCTCAGCAGCACTTTCTGCCTGGTTGCTGCCACTGCCACTATTTAGCATGGGCAGGTGAGACTGGAGTGGGCATGGAGCAGGCGGGGGTTGGGGATGTTCTCATGGGTTCTTATGGGTTTTGGCTGGTCCACTTCAGCTGGGGTGAGTCTGGATCAGGTGTGAGGTGGACAGGGGTCAGGACTGGTGCTGTTGGTGGTGGCAGGGAGGAGCTGCAGGGTGCATGGACTCCAGGCTGTTGCATGGGGCTGACTACTGTTTAACTGTGCAATTAAAATTGCAATTAATTGTGACTGTTCTTTTTATCTTGCAATTAATTGCAAATTTTTGTAGTAATTTGTCAGCCCCAAAAAACCTTCTTTCCCTCTTGAGGATTCATGATTCTACCTACCCTAATAGTCAATGGGCAGCTGAGCTCTTAGGAATTAAATTGGTGTGACTCAAAATCAGATCTTTCTCCAAGTAAGCATATAGAAATGGTAACCTCTTGAGCAGATTACCAGGAGGTTGCTTCCCAAGAACAAGAAACAGGGCATGAATGGAAACTCTTGCAGCAGCATGTATGTGGTGGGAGAGGGGGACGTTTGGTGATGAGAAACTTCCCCATCTTGGAAACACTGTTGCCAAAACTCATGGTATCTGATGATTTTCTTAACACCATATCCCTTAGCCTCAGGGTTGCATGGAAAAGTTTCAAAATGCAAGCCCGAAAAACTCCAAAACCACATAAGGCAAGTCAAAAGGGTCCGTTTTTATCTGTTTAAAATGTCATATTTTTCAACCCCTTTCTAATTTGAGGGTGTCTGGCTGGCTAATTGATGACCTGTGAGCTCCTGAAGTTGGCAATGGGGGGGATTCTCTCTTTTGTTTGCTCTAAACACTAATCCCAGAGCCTTCCCTTTACCTTCCACAACACGAGTAGCTCCAGGATATCTAATTCAGCTTTAAGCTTACAATCACGCCACAGGCTGCTGGGCTCTGAGTGAAGCGGCTGATTTCCTAAGGAGGACTGGGACCTGTGGAGTGCAAGAAGTGCTGATCTTGTTTGCCTGAGTGAGCTTCTCCTGCCCCTTCTGGGAAGCTACAGCTACACATTGCCAGGCAGCTGCTTTTGTTACAGGCCTTCTATTAGTAGGATGACCTTTCTCCTGAATAGGCTCGCCTGGTACAGATCCAGCATCTGTGCCTTTTGGGGGCCTGTGCTTAGATAGATTGCTAATACAGTATGCTGGATCAGCTCTGCCAGAGCATGTTGGTCCTGACCAGATTTCAGTTTCTGAGGTCTCCTGAGCAGAAACCACCAAATGGTGCCAAAGTCTGTCGTGGTTTTGTAATGCAGACGGGCACTCTTTAGGGACCAGGTCTGAGAGCATTGCTTTCATTTCGAATTCAAGCACCTGAGGGAGATTTTCTCTGCGGCTTCTTTTTTGAAAAAGCATTTTTATTTTAACCACAAGGTTTTTGCTTTTCCCAGATGTGATACGTTAGTGCTACAGCAACAGTGAGTCATGCCCAGGATATTGCACAAAACAATTTCCCAATAAAACCCCACAGGTTGCAGTCAGAGACTGCTTTACAGTTTCTGCAAAGACTGAGAGTCCTTGGACAATAATTCTTTTGGGTTTGAGAAAGTCCTTTAGGTATATTCAAGGCAAGAAAGACCCACATTATTGACATGTAAAGGTTCTGTCTTATGCTTACATGAGCACTTGAAATGTATGGTTAAAACTCCTGTTTTGCATGTTGCGCCAGGGCCCCTTTGCATGTACGTGACAGATAGGTGCAGGCTAGGTTTTCCTCTAAGTGCTGAATTGACACTAAGCAATGTGATTGACTACTGAGAAACTATTGAATCGGCAAATGTAAATTAATACAGCTAGTGAGTGGATATTACATTCACTGACTGGAGTCGGGGAGCCAGGAGAGCCCAAAGAATTTTACATTCAGATCTGCTAGTAATGTGTCAGCATTAGCATTTTCATGGAGTGCTTTCAGATGCTCTGGGAGCTTCTCTTAAGACAAAGGAGAAAAAATATCAGGAGGAAAGCCTGAAGACATCCCATACAGCTAGTTTTCTCTGTCTTCTTCACTGGTTGGGCTCCTAAAATCCTGGGATTCTATTGGTCTGGTGATGTGACAAGCTGATGCAACAATGCAAACAAAGATAATTAGGCTTGGTGATTGAGAGAAGGCAGCATGCTGGAACCACCATGTTTTGGGATAAATTCTGCAGGGCCAAACATAGCAGGCACAGATGAACTTAGACTAACAGTTTTCTTTTAATCCTTTCCCCACTTCGGAAACACAAATGTATTCAGGTGTTCAGGATCTGGAACAGATTTCTCCCAGAGGTGGTACAAGCACTAGGGCTGTGTGAAGCTTTGGTTGCTGATTCAATTCAGTGGAGATTTGCCCCGATTTGGAGAGATTCGGAAAGATTTGACGATTCAGACATAGACACAGATTTAAATGTTTTTTTCTACATACCTCGAGGTACCAGAACGCTGAGATGGTGGGGTGGATAGAGCATCCCGTAAGAGCGTGGTTGGGGGGGGGGGGGTAGTGCACTCGGGAGCAGACCTGGAAGTGGACTAGAAGCACTTCTGGTCTGCTTCCAGGTCCACTAGGGAGTGCACTGGGGAGCTTCCCTGCACCTCCCTGCCTCAGCTACTGGTGCCTCCTGGATCTGGGGTGGCACCCAAGGTCCCCCCAAGTGCTTGGCAGCAGATCAGGAAGTGGACCGGAAGTAGTTCCAGTCCACTTTTGGGTTTGCCATTGAGCATGTGGAGTGCACCCCCCAACCCAGGTCCTGTGGGATGCTCCATCTGCCCCACCATTGCAGGATTCATGAGCCATGCCTGGTACCTCGAGGTATGTAGGATAAACATTTCAAGTTTGTCTATGGCCGAATCACTGATTCTTTGAGTCAGCACCAAATCTTCAGATTTGGCTGAATTGTATCAAGACAGTGATCTGAATCAATGAGTCAAATCACTGTCCCTGATTAGGGCTGAATCCAAATCAAATGCGGCCCATTTCACACACTCCTAACAAGTACTTTGAAAATCTTCAAAAAAACATCTGGGTGCTCACCTTGCTGGGATCATCTGACCCCAGGTGTCTTTCCTGCTCAAGTGCAGGGGGCTTGAACTGATGATCTCATGAGTTCCCTTCCAGGCCCCTACCATCTATGAATCTATGCACTTTACGCCGTGAGCCGCACAAATGTTGATCAGAGTTAGGGCTAGCCTGGAGTCTGAAGCAGTCACACCCGGAGTCTAGAAACCTTCTCTGACTGTCCCCACACCTGCACAGCTGAGATTTGTCCAGAGGCCGGGCAAGCAGGGGCAGGACTAGGAGCTGTAGCTGTGAGTTGCCACTAGAGGGCTGGTGAGCCAGGACAGACTCCTATCCCTGCTATGGCTGGGGGTGTGAGAGACCTTAGGATAGCAGAGTACTTCAATCTGGGCAGCACACCATAAGGAAGTGGCCACACCTTAGGTAACAGAAACTGGGTAGTGTGGTAATCTGAGTTAATCCTGCCCTGGAGTGGCATAACTTTGAGTCACACAGGTGCTTAAAAAATAGTTTAAGTTGTTAATGTGCAGACAATCCAGGGGTTAAGAGCTGCAGGAGCTGCCCAAAATAATCATGAAATAAAGCCCTGAGTTTACATGGGTCTAATTTATACTAATGTGAGTGAAAATATGAGATTTTTTATTATGCAAACAAATATGGGGCAGAATTCTGTTCTCGGTCATAATTACACCACTGTAAATGTGGAATGGTTTCATTAACTTGAAATTATTTGAATTTGCATAAGAAACTAACAGGAAATAGGCTGAGATGAGCAAACCGGTAATTCTTTCCATTTCCACAAAGAAAATACACATCCTGATTCATTGCTGCACTCTGCAGCATCTGCTTCATCTTGGCCTTCTGGCAAAACCAGCAGGTAAACCAAAGAGACCAGACATTGTAACCAGTTGCAACTCCTTTTGCTTCCCAACCAAACCAGAAGAATTGCCATTGCAGTGCACATCAAAATTGGCAGGAAAATGACCTAGCCCACAATTGCCATTATCAGACTCCTGGGCATAGGAAAAATGTGGCCCGTTATCTAGAACAGAGAAACCCGGTCAGTTCATCCATAGAACCAGAGCAACGTGTGTTGAAGGCTATCCAGTGTTCACTCTACTCACAACAAATCACACACTCAGCCCAATTCAGTTTGGGAACAAGTGTTAGGGTAGATCACAGCCACTTCATATCCTCAACCCTTCTTTGCTTCACAGTTAAGTTAGTACTCACCTATCTCTTCAAACAGTGGTCAGGCAATGTCATAAAACCAGAGCTTGGTGACACTTGCAGTGTTGAGCAGGCCTCAGCCGTGTTCCAAATACAGATTGATGATAGCTTTGTTAGTCACTGACCTTACATTACATAGGATTTACACTGTAATCGAAGGGAGAATCATATCAGAATAAATCTTATCCGTCTTACTGGATATGAGTTAAGTCTTTCATTGGCTTTTAGGGGCGAATGAGTTTTACTAATATCTTTACACTGACGACTCTGAATCCATCAGTAATAAGGGCTGGTCTATTATATAGAACTATGATTATTATTAATTTATCTTTACAATGTTGATATTTTTATGCTTTCAAGTAATTATTTCCCACGTGTTCTTGAAAATGCATTGAATGTACTTGGATGTCTCATTTATGGAATTAATAATACACTAGCTTTGAGAAGTTATATTTACTGTAGTTGCTGAGTGACTGCTACACTAGCTTGTCCAATTTGAGAGCAAGAATAATCAGTTCTTGGTTGGTCTTTCTGCACCAGGCGACTCAACTCCTAGAGCTCCAGGGAGTGAGGGATACCCCACCCTGACCAGCCTCGGGCAAAGGAGGATCTTAGCCCAGCCTGGACTGAGAAAACACTTACCTTAACTCCAGCAGCCCACGGCAGGAACATCGAGACACACACAGCATCTCAAGCCTGTTTTAAAGGCACACTCTCCCTGCGTGTGGGAGGTTATGCTTTTGCTTATGTCATAAAATGGTGTCCAGGGCATTGGCAAACCCCGGACACTGGCATGGCCAGAGGAGTGACCCTAGCTGTGGGGAGCATTCCTGCTACACCAAAGGGAGCTTGCCAGGGCAGGCACACAGGGCAGGAATCCTGTGCTGGCCAGCATGGCAGCCAGGTAGCCTGAACAAGCCAGCATGCAGCCAGAGAGCAAGGGAGAGCAGGGGACAGCTCGCCATTGGGGGGCCAATGGCCCAGCCCTTGGGAGCAACTGGTGGGATCCACCACCTGATAGGACCCACCACAGGACATTGGACATGTGAGTCCCTGACCCCGGGTGTCACCATGCGGGACACCAGGGAGTTTTCAGTTCCAGTTTTCTTTTTACATTGGGAAGTTATTTCAAGCCAAGCCAAGGTCTCCACAAGAGAGTTCAATGTGGCACACCCCGAGGGGAATCAGGTGAGGAAGACCAGCAGACCTGAATTATTTTCTTCTGTTAACAGATGACCAGTGGACCAGTGTACACTGGTCATCCCAGATGCTGACCTGAGGAAGGGGGAGAGATTCCCCTGAGATCACGTGCACAGCTGCACTCAGTGTGGGCCTATCCTGTGACAGCATTTTGGTTGGCGAGTAGATGGGGTATAGGGGAGGCAGAGCCCCACACCACTGGCTATTACACCTAGCCAGCCCATGGGAGAGGAACGTCTTGCCTCTGAAGGAACCTTCCGCTCCACTCCTAAAAACATCAAGTCATGGCAGACGAGTTAGAAAGGGGGATTCACCTCAGGCGTCGAGGCCCCAAGTGCCCATCAGACTGTCCACAGGCACAGTTGGTAGAACACAGACTGTAGAAAAGTAATGAGTTCCATTGTTGTTTGTTATTTAGATGTACCTTCCAGCTCCTGACCAAAGAGTGTCAATCACATTCTCCACATTTAAGAACAGATTTCTTCTCACCTGGGCTGACTGACCAGTTTCCTCCAACATATTTAAATATGATGCAATTCACAACTTAATAACCCAAGAAAAATAGAGGAATTGAACCAGAATTCTTCAAAATGTCGGCCTAAAAATTCTTCACTATGGGCCTTGTGCAGCACTCTGTAAAGTCAATAAAATTTAATTTTTGTAGACATTTTACCTGCCTTCTTCATATTTATATATGATTAATCCCTGATTTGGGAATCATGCTAGGCCACAATACCCAGGAAGTGCTAGTAGTATACCTTGCTTTTGAAACATAGGGCTACTCAGCTACTATTCCCTGGTATGCAAGGAGAACATACTTTTACATTCCTCTTATACAGACATTGTTATACTTTGCCCTTCCATGCCCCCTCTTTAGGGTGGCCAGTGCCTGGCCCTTGTATGGTTCTTTATTTCCTACCCCTACACTGTGCACCTGCATAAAGACAAGGCAGAATCTAGTCATTCATGGAAATGGTTTCATATAATTTTGACAGGAATATATCAATTTTAGGATATTTACACTTAGTTTTTTCACTGTTCAATAATATTTGTTTACATTTTTATGGAATTTCTCAAGATATCAGAGATTAACAATCCTCCTTTTCTTAGAGCTGTTTTAACCATGAGAAGAGCTGTTTTGCAGGGGTGAAAATGGAAGAAGCAAGACCTTCGCCAAGATGGAAAGTATGTTTCATCACACCCAAATAAAGAGACATTCTAATAAAAGTTAATCTCAGCACAGGAAAACAAGCTAAATCATCTGGAAACTAATGATTCATAGATTCATAGATGCTAGGGTAGGAAGGGACCTCAATAGATCATTGATTCTGACCCCCTGCATAGGCAGGAAAGAGTGCTGGGTTCAGATGACCCCAGCCAGATGCCTATCTAACCTCCTCTTGAAGACCCTCAGGGTAGGGCAGAGCACCACCTCCCCTGGGAGCCCGTTCCAGACCTTGGCCACTCTAACTGTGAAGAAGTTCTTCCTAATGTCCAGTCTAAATCTGCTCTCTGCTAGCTTGTGGCCTTTATTTCTTCTAACCCCTGAGGGCACCTTGGTGAATAAAACCTCACCAGTTCCCTATTGTGCCCTCGTGATGAACTTATAGGCAGCCGGAAGGTCACCTCTCAACCTTCTCTTGCAGAGACTGAAGAGGTCCAGGTGCCCCAGTCTCTCCTCATAGAGCTTGGCCTGCAAGCCCTTAACCATACGAGTGGCCCTTCTCTGGACCCTCTCCAGGTTATCCACATCTCTCTTGAAGTGTGGCACCCAAAATTGAACACAGTACTTCAACTTCGGTCTGACTAGTGCCCAATAGAGAGGAAGCATCACCTCCTTGGATCTATTCGTCATGCATCTGCTGATGCACGATAAAGTGCCATTAGCTTTTCTGATGGCTTCATCACACTGCCAACTCATGTTCATCTTGGAGTCCACTAGGACTCCAA
>JAGPOW010000304.1:15626002-15643709 GCA_030014935.1 Caiman crocodilus
CATGCATCTGCTGATGCACGATAAAGTGCCATTAGCTTTTCTGATGGCTTCATCACACTGCCAACTCATGTTCATCTTGGAGTCCACTAGGACTCCAAGGTCCCTTTCCACTTCCATGCCACCCAGCAGGTCATTCCTTGGGCTGTAGGTGTGTTGGACATTTTTCCTCCCTAGGTGCAGCACTTTGCATTTCTCCTTGTTGAATTGCATTCTGTTGTTTTCTGCCCATTTGTCCAACCTGTCCACGTCTGCTTGTAGTTGTTCCCTGCCCTCCAGCGTGTCTACTTCTCCCCACAGTTTTGTGTCATCCGCAGACTTGGACAGAGTACACTTCACTCCCTCGTCCAAGTCGCTGATGAAGACATTGAAGAGTATCGGTCCTAGGTGCCTGTGCTGGAGGGACTCCAGGTGATTGTGCACAAACACTCTTCACATGGATCTCAGTCTTACAAACACTGATGCACTTGCATACTTTCACTCTCACACATAGTCCCACTGAATCTGCCATCCCACATCTCCCATGTCTTAATGTAACTCATTGTGGCAGAGCACCTCTGGTGCCTGAGAGCAGCCAGCAGGTGCAGGTCAGCCCCGATGAGGCAGTCACATGACTGCAGGAAAGCCATATGCTTGGAAGAGAGGACTGAGTGGCCTCCATCTTAGCTCAGGCTCTCAGGCCTGAGCCAGCCATCTGCCACTGGTAGCTGGAAGAACACCACCTGGCTGAGCTGCTGCTCAGAACATCTTTGGAGGTAAGGGGTGGCAGGAGGCTCCTAGTCCTGGATATGTTTGAAACTACACAAATGCTGGGGAAGGATGGCCTGGTGGGATTGTCTGTGGTGAGTTAGTTCCCCAGAAATGCCAGGCCAGTTGCCTCCCCAGTGAAAGGTGTGTAGGGGATGCCTTATAACTCCAGCTCCCACTATGTAGTAGGTATTTTAAGATCAGAATGTGAGAGAGTGCGGGCCACTAAGCCTGTGGGGTGTAAGACCCTGAGCCCCAGTGAGTGGGCATGAGTCAGCTCCAATGAGGGGTGGAAGAGTATACGGAGTAGGGTGCATGGTGGTGCCTGAAGGGCTGTGCATGTGGGTGTAGAGTAGGGTCTGCACAGGCAGACTTGAAGGGCTGCATTGGAGGTGTGCAGAGTAGGGTAGCTTAGGCAACCTGAAGGGCTGCACAGGGGCCAACCCCACTAAAATGAAAATTTGGATGAGTTGCCCAGTGAGGGGCTATGGGAGGAGTTCAGCCCAGTGTGAGGCATAAAGGCTGGTGCCATGTAGAGTAGGGTTGTTCAAGCAAACCAAAGACTTGCTTGGGGACTGGCTGGAGTGCAAGTAGGTAAGCCTGGTGGCCCAAGTAGGCTGCTCACAGAGCAGGGTGCGGAGGGAGTGGCCCAGTGAGGGGCAGAGTGAATGAGGCCTTGTGAGAGGAGGTGGAGTGAGTGAGGTCCTGTGAGAGGGAGAGGGATGCGAGAGTAGAATTTGAGAGACCCAGCAAAGGGCAGAGTTTCACCTGGCTTCAGGCCAAAGTTATAAATGACTTATGATGCCATCTGTGAGGCATGGGACATGGCATAGGGAAGGTTGGAGCTGTGTTTATTGCTCCAGGCTTTGGGGCATTAAATGGGTAGCCTCCTGCACCTTACATCTAGTTGATGAATCAGCAAGTCATGGCAGGCGAGACAGGGAAGACTGCACTAGACAGAGGGGTGGGCTAATGTTAAGACCAGGTCCTGATGGCCCTGTCACACTCATACAGGATTTCTAAGTGTTGTAAGTAATGGGGGTCATTTTGCCCCAGAAGGAACTTTTAGAGGCTCAAAGCCTTTAGAGGATCAATGGGGTAGCACAGGCACCAGCTTTTCATCAGAACTTTTCCAAGCAGAATTTAGCCCTTAATAAGAGTTTGCCTTCTCAGAGCAGCAAGAACCATTGGCCTTTTCTTCTCACAGTACAGTGTTGTCCCAAAGCTGGAAATCAACAAGCACTGGGTCCTTTAGCAGTCATGAGACAGGAAACAAGCATGGAAAACTGACAAGTGATACCTTCTTTTTGTTACAATATTACTGGGATTCCACTTCAAGTATAGATAAATTTCTGCAAGAAGGAAGATCACTTGACTGTGGGTCCTAAAACTGGACACTGATCTAGTAAATTGGAACTGCTGTTCCTAGAATGTTACCAAAATTTGTGTTAAAGTATAGCAATTTGGAGGTCATAATAGGCAGCCAAGAGGTAAGACTTGATTACAGTCTGCTTTTAAACACCATAGACCTGATTGGATTCCAACCCCTCCCGCATTCTTCTATTTTCATTTCCAAATTGAATTAAAAAAAGATTAAATTACATAAATCGACTGCAAATTGCTTAACCTTTTTGTGAGAGCACAATGGCTGGGGAGGACGAAATAAGCCCATTATCAGCGATAGAGCAGCAAACCCTTTTTAGGAGTTATAGGTGGTCCTGCTTTTACCCCCTTCACTGCTGTTGTGGAAATTGTTTTTTATTAACTGTTCAGCTGTCAGGACAGTGTTTCCTATCACAGGGCTTAGAAAAATGCAACATGCTTTGCATGCTTTACATAACCATCAGCGTAGAAAGTACCATATTCCCATGCATGCTGCCACTGCATCTGCAGGACTGTGCATTACTAATTGCTGATGACAGCCAATAAAATCAAATAAGCACATATGCAAATGCTAAAGAAAAAAAAATACAAGCACATAACTCCTTAGCAATTCCAGATTGCCTTGATCTTGGCTCACTGTCAGAGTAGTCCGTCCTCACTGGGGAAAAGGCACAAAGTTTTTTAGCAAGAGAAGCATGCATGAAGGATTTTTCATAGGTAATTATTTACAAGTTCCCTGGAAATGTGCTGCTTCTGTTGCTTTTAATAACCTAATAAAATATATTATCTGGAGAAAAGCTTGGGGTATAACAGTTAAATTTATATGTGTTATTCTAGTATGACAAATATTTTGTTATAGTTTGCTAGCAATTATTCAGAATAAAGCAAACAGCTTGGTATGATTGCAGCCTTGTGAATTGACATTTGAAATATTTATAAGTACAGCCATACAGCCATATGGACCTTCTTTGGGGTTTTCAGTCACTCTATCCTATTGCTTCTGCAACTCTGGTTCATATTCTAATTCTGTCTGATTCTGCTACTCCAAATAGCTGTGCTATAGAGAACATAGGTGCCCAATATTCCTGTAGCTATAGCTGTCATCTTCAACAAATAAAATGAAGGCACACACTGCACATTACTTGTTGAGGCATTCTGTTAACACCTGCTTAATGCCTTTGTGTGTTGTTTAATATAATGCTGGTCAGATGGCATAATAGCTTTTCTCTGAAAGTGAGTTTTGAAATGCCCATCACTGGTCTTCCACATTAAATGCTCTCCTTATTCTTAAAAGAAATAGAAAACATCTTTTCTTGTCCTTCCAGACTCTTTCCTAAGCATGTAACATGGATCTGATGCCCTACTAGAAATACCAGGAGGTATAATGTCATTATTTTCCCCTAAAATAAGATAGTCCCCTGTCCCAAGCAACAATGTGGAATAAAGAGCTGTGCTCTGCCACTGAAAGATGCATGGTATTTTTATGCATAACTCCCATTAATTTCAGGCTTTCACTCCAGTGAGTTTAATCATGTGCATGTGGAGAGCTAGGACCTGAAAAAGAATCACTTTTTAAAAATACCAAGCAGCCCCCTCTTCTGCAATAATCTATTATGAGCATACTTCAGACTGATACCTGACACAGAACCATATTGCCTCCTGTGGAGATAAACACACCCATGGATCCTTACTTTCAGGGAACGCAGAAGGGGTGCTCGGACAATAGGAGGACTTCAGAAACACTTCATGCAAATCAGGTGGGCAGGGCAGGGCAAGGCAGAGAAGGCTAAGGCTGTGCCCGGGTGTATAGCTGCCCCCTCCAAGTCCTTTAGTTAGAACTTTACTGAACTAGTGACAATTTGATCAAAGGTCATTTACATGCTTTCCCCTTTAAACCAATGAGCCACCCGCACTTTGAATTAGAACTGGGGCCAAGGCTGTGCTAAAAAGGACCAAGTAGCTGAAGGCAAACCAGCATGGAGTCTCAGGGCCTCCAGAGAACCTGTAGGATCTGCTCCATACAGGAGTCCTGAACCCCTTACGAACTCCACAGTCAGGGAAAAACTACACCTACTACCCACAGATCCTATACCCAGTAGGCAGAATGCAGATACCCTCTATGACCCTGAACCTGAGGAGATGGCCCTGCTGCCTACATAGGAGCAGCCTACGCGGTGATCATAGTGACTCCAAAAGAGTGTTATGGAGTGGGGTCAAGGCAGCTGGTCCCAAAAAAGGAGGAAATGGATTTTTGACTAAAAGCATTTGAGGAAGTGAGGTGCAGTTCTTGGTTTGGGTGGGTTTTTTCTTCTTAGCACAGTAATACAGCTGGCCAGCTTTGCTTGGGCAGGCTCTATATGCTCGAGTTTAGCATCTTTGCTACATGACAAAATATTGTTCAATGAGAAGGGACCAGCTTAATCAGCAAGGAAAATATTTCCAGCCTTACATGCAAGACAGTGAGTAGCTAGAGGGCAAGGGGCTCATATGAACATTGCTCTCTGCTCCTGTTTGTGACTGTTTTGCCTCTCCCCATCAAGCCCAGTTTTCAGAAAAAAAGCAGCACCTACTAGGGGCCAGAATGAAAAAAAAAATCCCCAGGTGGCCTAAAAAGAGTCTTGCCCCTCATTGCTCCTTTGATTGCCACTTCTCCACATAGAGTTTACATTTGCTTACTTATGGGCTACATTGAGAGTAGGAAAGAAGGGCAAGAATTGTCTCACCAGTGAAATCCTTTATTCTTTCTAATCAAGCTATCAATAGGCCATGATCTAAGAGGACGTCCTGAACCTATTAAAATGGAGGAGATAACTGCCTGGAAAATTTGGGATATATTTAGAATAGGGAATAGGCAGAAGAGTCTGTGAATACTAAGGTAGACGGAGCTCCAGGCTCCTTGGCCACATCCAGACGTGAGTGGGCATTTGGTTCTCTGGAGACAACTAGCGGCAGTACACCCTGTGCCACCACTATTTGTCCCCGAGGAATGCCTGTGTCATGTGTGCACTGGTGCACATTAAGTTACCCCGGGGAGTGGGGGCCAGCACTGGGCAGGCTCCAGCACAGCAGCCTTACCTGAGGTCCTGGGAGCCTCCCACGGCTGCAGCAATGGCAATCCTGCTGCGCAGAGCCAGGCTACCGCTTTGGACAGCACACGCCGCTGCTGCATGCACCGCTCTGCTTTTTTCTCTGCAGGTTTTTTGATCCCTGGAGAAAAGCGGAACGTGCAGTGTGTAGCACCACAGACATGTCTGCAGCACCACGTATCGCACAGCCATGGTTGTCTAGATGCAGCCCCCATGGTTGATTTCCTGGCACAGACTCACCATTTAGGACTTGCATACTCCCTTCAACACCCTCCACTTTCCTACTAAAAGGAAAAGCAGCAAATCATTGTAGCCTTCCTCTCAGCCTTCCCATACTTGTGCAACATAAAGTTGTTGAGAGAAGAGGCTGAGATGTGGACTGCTCCTTGTTCCGCAGGAAGGTGGTCTCCTTTTCTAGACTGCTGTCAGTGGGGAGGGAAGGGTGCGATGTGCCCTACTCTTTAGTCAGCATGAGCGGGGGGCAACCAGGATAGAAAATGTCTAGTCCGCTCTAAAGGGGGCTTGACTTCTCAAAGGGAGCAACTAGAAGGATAGGCTGGAAAAGGAGAAAATGCCCAGCAAAGACAATGTATTTTGCCTCAAGCTCAAGGGTGCAAATCGCACTGATTATATGAAATACTCATGGATGACTTTCCATAGGAGCTGTGTCACCACTTCCTCTGGGATGGCCCAAAGTGAAATAAGAGGCAACTATTGAAGTTGGACAGGGGAGAGAGTGACTGAGTGAGTATGGAGTATAAAGACAAACATAAAAAAATAGTTTTCTTCATCTCTGGAAAGGGGTAGGGTGAAGACACGATGTGTAGGAGGATTTTGTGGGAGGGAGTTGGCAAAATGTGGTGCATCTGGCTAGCCCGAGTCTGGCACGCTTTTCCTAAACGAAGTCGTTGGCCAGAGAGGAGTCTTTGAGCCGTGAATCCCTTTCAACATTCTCCCTGGGCTATGTGAATTCGGGTGAGGGTCAACCACCGAGCAGGAATGCATTCTTGACCGCATTCCCTTAAATCCAATTGCCAAGCAGAGTCCTATGGGGAGGAGCCATTTTTTATCTCCTGAGGGTGTTTTGAGGGTCTGCAGCCATGAAGGCTGCTTAAGGCTGGATTAGGCTGGAGCCTAAAGTTTGACATCTGGTACAGCGCCTGAACCTCAAAACCTTTGGCATGTGTTGAGGAAGGCATTGCACAATTAAAAACCCAGCTCTGTTCTGTTCTAATTTTGAGACACTGCCAGTAGAAAAACCCAAATGGTTTTAAAAGTTAGTGGGTCAGAAGCTAATATGATTGGGATGAGTCAGTTCAATTATTCTGGACAAGAAAGACCACATCCTCAGCTGGGGTAAACCAGTACCACTCTGGTAGCACTTGTGGGTCATACCCATATTCACCAGCTGTGGGCCTATCTCTTTGCCTATGTTTTCGAAAACTAACATGAATGGGGGAGGGAAGGAGAGTTTAAAAAGCTGGGTTTTTATCACTTGCCAAGTGAATTTGGATTTAAAAGGCCCAGTTCTCCTCTCAATTACACCCCTGAAGATCAGAAGTAAATCCAGCGAAACAGGGGGAACTGCATGGATGTAAAACTGGCATAAACCAGAACCAAGGCATGCATCAAGTCTCCCTGATCACTGCTCAAAGTGATCTTTTCAGCTACCCCTATCAAATATTAATAATAATTATTTATTTATACAACTCCAACTGTGTGCGAGGTGCAAGAAGAGCAGCCCATGTCTCAAAGAACTAACAAACTAAATAATAAATCTTTATCAATCTAAAGTAATAAATAATAAATCCTGTACTTCGAAAGACACTTCTTTCTACGGATGTGTTTGCCCTCACTTATAGTGATCAGTGCAGCCTTTCCCTATACAGATCAGACTGGAAATGAAGCTCTTTGATGTTTACAAAGGCAAAGGGAATTTTCCGCACCTTTCGGAGTGCCCTGGAGTGCCCTTCAGCTGCAGGTAAAGAATCCTGCAGTCTCCGAGAGCGCTAATTAGACCCAACAGCAGCTGCATTGACCTGCTTGCTGGTATTAAAATGCCTGGCAAGGGGGCAATGTTGCTTCTCAGTATCATCTGAATTGTGAAGCTTGCTTCTTTTATGCATCCACACCTAGCAACTGTTTGGGTAGTTGAGTTACCAAACTTGTTCAAATCAGTTCTGGTCACAGAATCCCACTGTTTACCCATATCCTGGAGGTGAAAGGTTAATGCTTTACCCAGGAAACCAGTCATCCTCCCAAATACTATTATTGTTTATTTTGTTGAAATCTATTTTTCTACATCCCAGGTTGTTTTTATATAATCTTTTCCAGGTTGTCTTTACTGTGTTTTCATAGGATCACTCTACAGACTTAATCCCCTTCTGATCTGATATTGCAAATTGTGATAGAAAATGCCAAGTGTCCAGTGTTCTTTTAAATAGAAAGATTAGCAGAAAGAAAGATGATTAACTTCAAGCTACTTACTTTAACAGATCTTATGTTATCAGGGACTCTGATCAGTATTGGAGTTGAAAGTAACTGATCCACTGAATCAAAAAGTTGTCCCACAGGATAGCATGTCTTATCATTTTAGTGACTTGGAACAGACTCTTGGTTATTCAGATAGTTTCTTATGGGACCAGTCATGAAATAGCCAGTTTGCTTCTTTTTGATCTTTTTTTTTTTTTTTACCATCTATCTTCATGCTTCACACCCTCCTGTAACAAAACATCGAGGAAAATAACAGCAGCTAAATCCACTTGTAGACAGACAAGCAATGGAATTCAATGCTGCAGGAGCTCAAGCAAACATTGTCTCGCTGGGTTTTTAAAGAACTAAGCGAATAAGCATTAACATACATAGATATCTAAAATTAAATAACGGCTAACTAACCTCCCACTTCTAAGTGAAAGCTGCTCTCCGCAGGGCACGTTTAGTAGTAATTCTTCCCCACACATCCTCTTCTACAGCGTTTTGGGTTTTACTCTCCTCCTAGGTATCATCAGTAGTGGATATTAAATCACAGGTTTGATCTCGTCTGACAAATCTTATCACCTTATTGGGAATCTGCAATTACAGAAATATATTTCCAAGTAGACCAAAAGCATCAATCAAATTTATCCTGGTAAGGAAATCTAGTAGAAATACACTGAAGATGCTTTCAAATTATAACTGAGGAAAAGCCGTAGATTATGAAGACAAAAGGAAATACTAATGAGGATCCAGCCAGGGCCATTGGGAGGCTAGATATCTGACCTTCATAAATTGACTTCCTTTTGCATAGGGTCATTTTTATACTACTGTCATCAAAGAAACACAAATCTTAATACTTTTTGCCTCTTATTGCTCATTTAGTTTTTAACCTGAAATACATTCCTTATTGGATCCACGAGGGGTTGCTGGATGAGCTCTATCATATATCCTTTGAAAGCGTCTCAAGGCCCCTAACAGACCTTGGCCCACAATAGGTGGTTCATGGGTAAAACCACGATCCCCCACTGTTTTGTTAAACCAGCTTCTTTCTGAGAGCACCAAAAGGCTGAAACTAGACAGCCGTGCCCCAAGTGCCTCTGGTGCTGGTTTCAACCCACACTCCCCTGAAGATAAAGGGCAAATTCAGCTAACCTTTTTCAGATCAAGCCAGTGCCTCCATCCCTAATTGGACCTGTTATTTTATTAGGCCCAATTTATGAGTGTCCTGCAGCCACAGAAGTATCCAGGGAAAACCCCTCATACAGGAAGCATCCTCGAAGAGCAGGCTCCGAGCCCCTCCCTTAGGAACCATTGGCATGGGAATTCATGGAAAGCTTTCTGTGGAGCTAGAGGAAATACAGCCAATGTACTCATTATAATTGGGGATAATTAAGGATCTCGTTCACAGCTAGAAGCTATTCTATTTTTTATGAAATGAGGTCTTTAGATTCCCTCCCCTCCCTTGTTGCCCCCTTCCCCCCACCAAATTTGGAGAAATGCACATAAGTTTAGAACGTGCATTTTTGTAAAAAAAGGCAGCATCTCTCTGTGAACAGCCATGACCCCCATTTTGTACATGATATACAGCCAAAAATCTCAGCCCAGACATGTTTTAATTCAATTATCTCATCTTCCTTGGCCTATCCCACTCAGATTCCTTTCTCTTTTATTAGCGAGAGACTGTCATTCTACATGCTTAGGGACACTAAATGCTGCATATTGAAAATCCTTTCATTTTGATCTGCAAAGTGTTTTGTCCTTATAATAGTCACAGCAGGCAGGGAATAAGCTGTAAGATTTGGGTCCAAAATTTGGAAACAAGTGCATATAAATTAAATTCTCTTTGGCCAAGGGCAAAATTATGCCTGCAAGTCCCAGGCCAAAACAATAATCTATGCAGAGCTGGCCCTAACTAAAACTAGAAATTAACCCTGCTGGTCCTTAGAGTCCTATAGATATAGGCCAGTAAAAGGATTATGTTCAAATTCAGTGAGCCTCACAAACCATCTTCTTAGCCCTCCATCTGAAGACTGTCCAACACTCCCTAATGACAGATGTGAGCAGCCTATGGCATTCATCTAGCTATTGGATGACATCCAGACAGGCAGAAAGTATATATTTGAAGGGTAGCTTGTCAAAGTTCTTTGGGTAAATCTGGTATCTTTTATTAGACCAACTCAAATATCTGGCAAAATTCTTCTTTGCAAGCTTTTGGGTACAAATACCTTTCAGCAGGCTGAGAAAGCATCTGCAGTTGGTCTGTGCTCTTCCTGGATGGAATGATTGGTAAAGTAGCCAGAGGCTGGTCTGTATGCAAGAAAGGCAGTCAGAGGAGATGTAAATTGAGGAGTCAGTGGGTGAGAGACAGGTTGCAGGGGAACAAATGTAGCTGGTAAATAGTGGAGAGGTACCTGGGGCGTCAGATGTTAGGTAGGTTATAAAGTATCATACATCCAATGTCTGTATTTAGCCCATGGTTTTTTGTATCCAGTAGGTTGATGAAGTGACATTCATAGGCTCGTCTGTGGAAGGTATTTTGTAAATTCCCTTGGAGGATTAGAACTGAGAGATTGGAGAGAGAGCAGTGAGAAATGTGCCCTCACAGGTACTGGGGGGTATTCTTGTCTTTGATAGATTTCTATACATATAGAGATCCATATACAAGTATGTATGTATATGTAGCAAGCTTACTGATGCAGTCCAGCATGCCCAGGCTTGGAGAATCCTCCTCATGATTGATGGAGCCCATCCACCAATCAGGTAACTGTTGAGAGGGGCCTGTCCCACCCCTGCTTGGGGCAAAGAGAGAGAAAAAACAGAAAGAAACCTTGGACCTGGTCCAAGACTGCACTGTGTTGGTCCGGCAGAACTTCGGGGGCGAAGCCTCCTGCAGAGTGTAAAAGGAGCTGCATGCCCAGCACCTGGGGAGACGAGTCAGGGATGGATAAGGAAGAAGAGCAGGGCTTAGAAGAGCTGCGGAGAGCTGCCCCTGAAGACTTCCATTCGCAGGGAGCAGCATATGGCTTCAGCGGCTAGACTATCAGTGTGTCCAGACCCTGGGAACTGCATGAGGCGGGTCACCAACTTCTGGCGTGCAGCCAGAGACACTGTGCACAGGCCAGTGCACATAGCAGGATCTTTGGAGCCCCTTGGGTGGCTCAGGTCCCCAACCCTTGACACGAGGCACGAGGCAGCCCGGGCCACCAACTCATAACAAAAGGTTGAGTCCAGGGAGCCAGATGGTGCTTAAGCTACTGAGCCAGCAGGCAGGGCCACGCCAGAGGCCCCAGAAGCCTGCAGAGTGGAGCCCTGTTCTGGGGGACAGCAACCCCGAAAGCCCACCGCAGGTAGGAGAGCATCTTGGCTCAGAGGCTGAGAGCCCCTCTGCAGGCCTGGGAGCTGTGAGTTGAAGGGAAAGAGGATTCCCACAGCAGAAGGGGAGGCCCCCCTGGTTAGTGAAGGGCTCCTGAAGTAGAGGTCCCACTAGGAGGGCCCCCCTGAAATTTGTAGCTGAGTAGAGTCTTAAACATAACTTTGAGTAGGGCTCTGCTGGGACCCCCTTTTGCTATTATTCACCTCTTGTTTATTTGTATTGTGGCTTGTTTGTTGTTCACCTATACTTACCTATAGTTTACCTGTTGGTAATCTATGCTTATTTTGGGGTTCACCTGTTTCAGATCAGATCCTTACCTGTGACTTACCTGTATGTGTAGCACTGGTATAAGGAGGTTTTATAGCATTTACCTGGAGGGTATTGTTTATGTCATTTGCTTGGATATTTTATATATATATGTACTATATGTATTAAGTATATATGTGTGTATATATAGTACATATGTTTATATCTATGTTTCTTTTCCTTGTGATAACTATATACGCATTTATTTACAGTTGCTTAAGTCCCCTGACTGTCCTGGCCTGGTTCTATGGGGATGGAGGGAAACTGAGCAGTCTGCAGTTCTCCCACAGCACACCTGCCAGCTAATAATCCCCTTAAATTGGTTCAATTGGAGAAGAGCAGTCTATACCTGATTACACTTAGGCTACATATATATCTATCTCATCCAATGCACCAAATGCTCAGATGGAAAATATGCAGGAGAGAGTTCCTTCTCAGACCATCCACTCACTCGGTATAGGGAGCATTGATCTAGTAGTCTCACTACCTCAACTGCAGCCAAACGCATAGTCTAAGCAGGAGTAATGGAGATTTTACATGCCTGTGTGGTTCAGTAAGAGCTATGAACAATGAAGTGAGAGCCATCCTTACTGTAACTCAGCCAACACTAGGAGTATGTTAAGAAATGTGATCCTGAGAATCTACTTTATTTGATCACATTATTTCAGAGCTATGGACAGCACTATTTGTTTATTATGCAGTCATTATTTTGATTTTTGGGTGCCATTTGTCCAAGAAATAACATGCCCTCCCATAAGTGGTTGATTACCCGCTTTTACCTCAACTGTTTTACTATATTGCTTTATTTTAGATTCCCTCAATTGCACCATTTCTCTTTTGTGAGACAGAGTTTTTTTGCTGAATGGTAGATCAAAAATGTTATTCCCCCAGCCCTGGTTCATTTTAAGTCAGAGATTATAATCTTTATTAACATTTTACACAAAATTAATGAGAAATTTATAAATGGTGAGAAGAATTGATATTCTGGTTCTAGCACAGCATGTAATACAAGCTGTAGTGGTAGCGTACATTATAAATGACACCCCATTGGTGATGGAGACAAATCAAATTATGTGCAAGTAAGTTATTGATTTCACTTGGCTTTCTTAATCTGGTAAATCAGTAAAAGCATGGAAAATAAAGAAAATAATTTGTATGTAAGGAGGATGAGAGGATTATTAGCATTTTTTAATACTTAGTGATATCTTTACTGGCAAAATACTCAGTCTATTTTAAATACACGTTACTTGTTGGTGTTAAGATGCCTTGATCTAACTTTATCCCCTCGTGTTTATAGCAAACATCAATCCTGATTTACCTCTTGTTGAGTTAATGAAAACATCTTATATGGTTTTATTAAAGATAAGTAAGTCTTCAGTTGACTGACTGCCATTTAAACAGTGCTGCAAATGCTGAGGAGCTTAGCGTAAGGGATTAAAATACAGATTTTTTTGCAGGAGTTGTTTTCATGAATACATTCCTAATTGATTGTAGCAAAACAAATATACACTTTGGTTATACATGCTGGGACTCCAATCCAGAATTATTTTAATTAAATCTTTTGAATGATACATTTCAATACAGCAGATGTTCTCGAGTATTCAGGTATATAAATACAATCAATGTTAGTATCTGATAAGCCTACAATTTGAGAGTTTAAGTACACATTCAGTGGAGCCAAGTGTTCAGAGATGAAAGTGGAAAGGATTGCAAACTACTGCCTCCACCTGTTTTGAATTATGATGCTGTTCCATGAAAGCCAATGTCGGGAAAGAAAGAAAAAAAAAAGCAGTGGATGCCTGCTGTTGTATATTATGTTATTCCATGGATGAGAATTTGTGTTCACTAGTCACATACAATTTGTCACTACCCAGTTGCAACAACCAAGCTTTGGGAGGAGGAAAATAGTTTGTGTCTTGATTTTAATTAAATAATCTATGGGCACTAACTCAGACCATTTGGCTGAAGAACTAAAGGTGAATAAAAAAATGCCAAATGCTAAGATCAAATGGTTTTATGTCTTAAATTATGCCGCCTCACAAAGGAAGGACTAGGCCAGACAGTCATTTGCCTTTCAAATATCCTCTGATTTGAAATGAAGTGCCTAATGACTTTAAAAATGTTCAAAGTCAGCTTGAATTTTAAAACAGGTCATAAATGTTATTGGTCTTCGAAGTATTTGGGTGTGTCCCTATTAAATTTTAATCTGGGTTTTTAATCAGTCAGTTTACCACAGTCTGTGAAGTTCTCCTCCCTCAGATCTAGGTCACAGTGAGTTGTCATTATTTCACTGTGGGAAATATATTGATAAATGGATGTAGCTTGCTTTGAGAACTTGACATTTTTATTATTCTCTACCTTTAAAGATTTGCCAATAGAAAAGCCTGCCCCCAGTTTGAGTTTTGGCTACTTTACATGTCCTGGTTTCTAGAAGAAAACCAGCAGTCTTCAGCTTTTAAGAGCAGGTCTTAGAAAAGGATGGGGTAACGAGAATTTTTCAAAGGTACAAACAGGGATGGATCCAGGGGGCGCGGTGGTACAATTGCACCTCCATTTGACTCCTGTTTCACCCAAACATTAAAACCAATTGCCTGGAGAGGCAGCAACATTTCTATTCATGCATCCCTGAGGGTGTCGATTGACTTCATGGCTCATTAAAATCTATGGGATTCCTGCTATTCTTTCTGCACTTCACAGGTGTTAATGACCCTCTCCCCTTTTTACTGGTCTTGATGTTCGACTATTCAAACTATCCTTTCTTCTGCAATATTACTGTTTGTTAGCCACTCCTGGTAATCTCTCTCTCTCCTATTTCACAGCCCTGCAGACTATTTTTAGCTCTAGATAAAAACCTTAACTCAGGTATAGAAATGATTAACACTAGAGTATTGGAGGCATTCCAAAACTCTCAAAAAGACTAGGTTTTGTCCTGAAATGCAAATAAGAGATGCACATTTAACTATAATGCCTACAGGACTGATGAAACAACAACTTTTGACTGTTTTGGACTAGTTTGTGTTTTTTAAACTTTGATATATAAGCTAGGAAATTAGTGAATATTCCAATAAAGTTATATTTGTTATTTGTTTTGATTTTAAACTGAATAATGTAGCACTGGTTGATTAGTCATGCTTCTATTTTCTCTTTAACAAGAGAAAAATGTGTATCGTATTGTATGTAATGATGCACTATACCATCGACACCCCTCTTCTCAAAATCTTGGCTCTGCCCATGGGCACAAAGGACTCCCATTGACTAGTACCACATATTTATAGAGCACCTTTTATTCTAGTGTACTTTGCCAAACAAAAAATCACCATTCCACCTCTGGCACGAAACACAAAAGCTTACATTTAATAACATTGAGTAGCATTGCAGAAAACTTTAAGTCTGAAAATAAAGAAGAAATGGTTTATCTTGGCAACTGAATATAGTCAGAATGTCATAGAATCATAGAAAGTTAGGGTTGGAAGGGACCACAAAAGGTCATCTCGTCCAACCTCCTGCTCAAAGCAGGACCAGCCCCAACTAAATCATTCCAGGCAGGGTTTTATCACAATGGTCCTTAAAAACCTTCGAGGATGGAGCTTCCACTACCTCTCTAAGTAACTTGCTCCAGTGCTTCACCACCCTCCTAGTGAGAGAGTTTTTCCTAATATCCAACCTAAACTTTCCAGGCTGCAACTTAAGACCGTTGCTCCTTGTTCTGTGATCTGCCACCACTGAGCCCAGTCCAGCTCCATCCTCTTCAGAACCTCCCTCCAGGTAGTTGAAGGCTGCTATCAAATCCTCCCTTAGTCTTCTCTTCTTCAAACTAAATAAAACCAGTTCCCTCAGCTTCGCCTCATAATTCATGTGCCCCAGTCTCTGAACCATTTTTGTTGTTCTCCAACTTGTCTACATTTCTATAGTGGGGGCCCCAAAACTGAACACAGTACTCCAGATGTGGCCTCACAAGTGCAGAATAGAAAGGAATAATTACTTCCCTCTATCTGCTGGCAATGACCCTAATAATGCACCCCAGTATCCTGTAAGCCTGCTTAGCTAACCGAGGCCATGACCCACCTCAGTACTGCCTTTAGAGTTCATAAAGGGTATGTCTGCATGTGCAATTAATTCATAGTAAGGTTACTGCTCAGTAAAATGAGCCATAGTACACTGCTCCAGGGAACATGTCTACATGTGAACCCTGTCAGGCAGAGATTTGCTCCCAGTGAAAACATCTCAGTCCAGGGCTACTTCTGCCCAGCTCTTTCCCCCTGCACCAGCCCGGTGGAGCTCCAGGCTCCCCCTTGGTGCCAGGCTGGGGGCTGGCATGGGACACAGGAGTTGGTCCCAATGTGCATGGGGCCAGGAGAGCTGTGGGGCTACAGAAGCAGCTGTCTCCCAGCCCTGTGCACATGGGGACCTGTTCCCATGCAGCCCCACAGCTCTCCCAGCCCCATGCATAGGGGGATGGGCCCCTATATGCACAGGATCAGGAGACACCTGACTCTGCAGCTGGCACGGCTCCCACTGCATGGGGATTTAGCAAGGCAGTAGTGGCCCCTGGTCAAAATTGCTCCCAGTCAGCATCTACACATCCAGTACTTTGAAGTAGCTCCTGTGTGCTTAATCTACTATCTGTATCTACAGGTAGCAGGTAACCACACGGTAGACTAATTTACTGTGCAGTAAATGGTATGCAAGTGTAGAGGGTGATACTTTACCATGCAGTAGATTAGTCTACTGTGCAGCAAAGCATCTTGTGTACATGTGCCCACAGTGACAAAAAGTCTCACAGGATCTATTCTGACCAAAAGCAGTCAGAACATGAACGTTATATGGCATTTAAACACAGAACTTCTAGTAACAGTACATTTCCTAGCATTTAACTATAATGCCTACAGCGCTGATGAAACTGGTTATGGTTCAGTGTATGTGGCAGAAGACTCTCATCAGTGTATCACTACTGCCATAATTTGCTGCATTTGTGTGTCCTCCCTTTCCCTTCTGAATATTAAGTAGTGCCTCTCTACATGGGAGATACAGTGCACTCCTAATGCATTGTTCTGGATAATAATACCATCCCCTGCAACCTATATATATATTTTCATCTATAAGCAGCAAAGTGCTTAGAAAGACTGGCCAATACCCTGTTTTACATATGGAGAAACTGAGGGATGGAGAATGGCCAGTGAGACAAAGGCTGAGGTACAAACAGAACCTAGACTCCTTGGCCACGTCCAGATGAGCAGGAGTGTCCAGTTTGTGATATTAAAATGTGCTCTGCACTGAAAATTTGCAGTGCAGGGCCAAAATTTTCTGCTGGGAAATCCCAGTACCAAAATAAAGTGCCAGGAAAAAATGCAGTGCAGCATATGTGACAAAAGTACGCACCAGCAGACACAGAGGCTTGTTCCTCCAGGGAGATGCTCTATCTTCTGGACAGAGCCCTGGCTCTTCCAGCATGCTGGGAGCTGGGAGGAGCAGTTTGCCAGAAGCAGGGTAATTTGTCCCTCAACAAAGTGCACATGCAGTGGTGTGCACTGTGGCAAAAAGTATTGGCACAAATTTGTGTTGCTGCTATTTTTGCCACTGCAAGCACATGCACCTGCGCAGCTGGATGCAACCCATTAGTCCCACTCCACACCCTATTCTCTAGTGTCCTGGGTCCACAGGCTATTGGATTCTTATACTATCTCAATTTTAATGAAAACGATTTTGAAGTCCATTTGTATACACAGCTGAAAACCTTCCTTTCTGATATAAGCTTCCATGTTCCTTTTCTCTTTTCTTCTTCTTTCTTCCTCTTCGTTCCTTTTCCCTGAGCTTCCCTAGCTATGAAAAGCTAAGACAGCAATCCATCACAGGCCATTTGACATGAAGACGATTCACAATCTTTCAACTTTTGGCATGCAGACAAGTGTGTTGGAGGATGACCTAACATTTAAATAATGATTCACTGCTGAATATTATAAAGAATAGGCTGACACTTTCAAGGTAATGCCCTTTCAAAGATACAATATTAATTCTTTACTACCGTATAACTGTATGTTCAGCTGGAGTAGCTTAAATAAAGTTTACACATTGCAATTAATTTAGTGAAATTCCAAATTAAATGACTTGCAATAAAAATATTGAACATACTAGAACTGCCTGGACACAATCTCCTAAATGAAAGGAAGGCTTAATTATTTTAGAAGAGAAATATAAACAGTGTCAGATTTAACCACTACACAATTTAATATAACTTCTGCCCAATTTTACAAATCATTATTTATACAGCTAACATGCATAAAAATTTAATAAATTACCTCCTGTAATATTGCTTTTGGTATAGTTACCAGTGTAGGCAATT
>JAGPOW010000304.1:15644106-15660093 GCA_030014935.1 Caiman crocodilus
TTATACCACTAATGTTGAAAAAAATCCACTGGGGAAATCTCTGCTTGCTTGCCAAACACAGGAATCATGAAATGGGGAAAGAAAAAGCATGTAAGAGAAGGAGCTTCAGGGAGAAAATGTTTAGTGTAACTTCAGACAGTCTATTCAACAGGCAATTTAGAGCAGATTTGAAACAAAAAGTAAAACATTTGCATAAATTAAAAAAAATCATTTTGGAGGATACTGTGGTTAGTTATTGTGAGATGTCAGCAATCATACTAAATTAATGATCTCTAAATGCTGAACAAAGGAGGTCAATATAACTGACAATAGCATTATCCCCTTTTAGTTATGGGAACACATACTCAGGACATGGGCATATGCCATGTTTGCACCTTTATAACCCATCTTTATGCTGACATTAAAAGGGAGTGAACCTAAGAACATAAGAATTGCCATTTACTGGGTCAGACCAGAGGTCCATCTTGCCCGTGCCCTGTGTCACACAATGGCAGAGAGTGGATGCTTTAAAGGGAGCGTATACTGGCTGTGACCAGCATTTTTTCCACTGTTCCTCTGTCACTTGCAGCCTCCAGCATTTAAGGTCCAGCAGTGGACACACTTGTCCCACACTTGTGTAATTTCCTAGAATCTGGTATATATTTCCTCTAGGGAAAATAACTAGTGCGTCTGCTTCTAACCTGGTGTAGCTTTTTGCTCAATGCAAACAGGCTGTTCCGTACCACCTAGTAGCACGGGGCTGTAGTAGCATCTGTTGTGGGGGTTGCCCCAGGAGAGTTTGTCATCTGTCTGCTCCATACACTGGAGTAACTTTACATCAGTGTGCAAACCCAATGTAAGTTATACCAGCATTAATGTGCCATGCAGCTGGGCTATCAAAGCAGAGTAAAGAGAGACTTCACCCAGCAGAACAATGGGCAGAATCAGGGCAAGCTAAATCTCCCAGGTCCCAGTCCAGTGCTCTGTCCAGAAGTCAAACAACACCTTGTAGCTGGTAGCAGCAGTACCACCTATGCTGGTAGTAACTGCCATTCCAGGCTCACAAGGCATCTCACAAAACCCCTCAAACGTTTAGTCTTACAACATCCCTGTGCCTGTTGCATGAACTTTGTGAAGTGACAAGTTTGTGATTTTCCAAAGGCACAGAACAAATCAATAGTAGACACTACAGAGAAATCAGGAATGTCTCTGCTCGGTATCTTCAGGAGGTACAACACAGAACAAGTAATCAAGCAGGAATTGTAGCAATGGTAGCTGTATATCATCCTTGATCCTTGGGCCTATGGTCTAATGTACCCCTAGGTGTAACTTAGAGCAGTCCATTTCCTTTCTGTAAGGAGCTATTCTGCTTCTAAGAATTGGTGGATCAGTTTCTGCCCTGGTCACCCCCTGGGCCAGACCAGGCCTTAGCATCTTGCTACACAAAGAATCCACAATAGAGCAACATGGGGGTGGTGCACATAGCACAGGGCAAGGGCAGACTCACTGTGGGTAGCAAGTACTAAATAAATTTAGTACTTGTATAAGCAAGTACTAAATAAATGCGCAGTAACCCAAGTTACTGCACAATAGCACTGACAAATGCCCGTTGTGTGATGCTGCTGTACAGTAGCCCAATACTACTACACAGTAACTTTGCAGCATGGTTTTTACCACGTGATGCTACTGCACAGCAGTATCAGGCTGCTGCTCTGCCACTCTCTCATGTAGATGCACCCTGTGTGGCACATAGATGGGGGGACAAGCAGCAAAGCAACAGATAGGGCAGGGAGCAGAAAGCAGGGCAGCAGATTGGGCAGGGAGCACAGAACAGAAAGCAGATGAGCAGATCAGGCAGAGGAAGGGGATGGGAATAGCACTTTGGGGAGGTTGTGGAGTTAATTTATGGCATGCCTATCAAAAAGGTGATGTACATCATCCACTGATATACATCATCCTATACCCCTTTTGTGGTAGCAGGTCTTCTAGTGGGATCAATTTGATGCCACCCAGCAAGACAATGGTTCTATCTGTAAAAATTATCACTCTTTAAATCCCATGGGCTAATGCAGCTTCCCCAGGTGGCTTTACAAAACAGTAATCTATCTAATCTGTTGGCGGATGCAGCAGTAAACGAGACGAGCTCACACGGGATTACTGTCACTTCAGAGTGAGAGCTCTCCAAGGAAAAGGAAAATATGAATGTCGAACTGCTGGGGTTCTGTTTTTACAATGACAAGCACAAAAGAAAGAGATACGAATTTCATAAGAGATAAGTACAAATGGAAAGCTTCCCTCACACAAAGCAGATTTTTACTTTTGTAATCTCTCAGAAGATTAGTGATACCTTTCTCCATGCAAAATAACTATGTTTTCTCTAACAGGATGAAAAAAGAATGAAATGCAGAAAAATAAAACTACTGTTGTGAGAGAACTGGGTGGAAAAGCGCTAATGCTTTAATCTCTTCTGGAGGAACCTAGCACCTGCAGAAATATTTACAAATTGGAGGACACTTGATTAGAGAGAAACATGTCTGACTATCATAGCAGCTATCTCTGACTTCCCAATCTGAATGACCAGATGCCTATTTACAGCAGAGTTAGGAAGGGCATCTCTCAGAGGAGTTTGGAGTACTGCTTTAGAGTCACATCTCTAGACCAATGTTTTATGTTTTACATAATGTAAATGTAACCCTTCTGCCAGGCCCTGGACAGCAGTAACAAGGGCTGGGTTTATATTTAGGGGTTTACAGCAGCTTTCAAACTGTAGCACAAGCCCCTACCCAGAATAGTGTCTTAGGGCCTTGTTACGCCTTACACTGTTAGCCATGCAAATGTTGATCAGTGTTAGCATGAGCTTGAGTTTGGAGCCGTCACACTTCAGGCCAGCGGCAGCCTGGAGGACTGAAAAGCAAGAACTCTCCCTCCTCCCCTCCCCATCCTAGTCTTGCCCCCTGCCTCCTTCCCCCCTAGGCTCCTCCTTCTGCTCCCCTCCCCAGGCCCTGGGGCTCCCCCCCAGGAGAGCTGCCTGTCTTGTCTGTCTTATAAGAGCAGGCAGGGAAGGGTTAACCTGCCTGCCTACCCACTGCCATCACTATCAGTCCAGATGTCATCTAACAATCCAGAGCTCCAGGAGCCCCCTAAATTTACCGTGTAACAAGGCCCTTCATATGGCCCAGATTAGTGGTTCTCATCCATTCTGGGCATGAGGTACCCTTCATTGAACTAGAGGCCCCCTTCCATAACTGCTGTGATTTGAGTGGCACCCAATTTCAAAAAACGAATTTATATATTACAGTGCTTACCTCCTTGCAGAGGGGTTGGGCAGTGGGTGTGAGGGATTGTCCAGGAAAGCCTGATCCTGCACCTGATTACTTTATCTGCTTATCTTCTCACATTTGGGGGCACCTTCAAAGGATCTAATGACACCCCAAGGTGCTTAGGCACCCACGTTGAAGACTACAGCTTAGTTGCACACTACCCATGGACTCTCAATCTTGGATGATGCAGGTGACAGGCTTTACACCAGAGAGTTTATAATCCAGAGAATCAAGTTAGACAAAGAGTGGGAGAAAGGACGTACTATCGTAGACTACCATGTAACACCTAAGGTCAGATACAAAAAACACTTAAGTTCCTAACATGAAGTTTAGGCAGGATTTAGACACCAAAGAACAATTGAGCTATTAACAAAAATTGTGACCAACTGCTTAGGCTCCCAAGACTAAGAAATGTTTAAAATACCCTACGTTCTGATACTGCCCCAAATGGCTGTCATCTTGGCAGAAATGAGTGGTTCAGCATCTATGTCCTGCCTAGGCTATTTGGGACTCACAAACTAGGTTTCCTACCAGATCTCCTGAGGGTCTCAAGCCAGTAGGTGTGCTCAGACCATGCCTAACACATACAGGCAGCACTGACTTCAACACAAAACACAACAGTCACAGCCACTTTCATTAAAGGTTGGGGATACTGATGACATTACTGCTACCCACCTTTTTCCAATAGCCTAGGGACAGAAAATTTGACCAGGAAGTGGAAGACCTGGATTAAAAGCCCTCCTCACCCTGAAGTTTAGATTTAAACCTACATCTTAAACATAATGCACTAAATCACCCGAATATAAGCTAGGCTAAGCATGGGCAAGATCCATCCTTCCAGGAAAAGCTGTGCCACTAGTTAGCAAGAGATGCTAGTTTCATAGGGTCAAAGAGGAAACTGGAGTACTGTGTCCAGTTTTGGGCCTCCCCCAGTTCAGGAGGGATGTGGTTAAGCTTGAGAGACTCCAGAGGAGAGCCACCCATATGGTCAAAGGCCAAGAGAGTAAACCGTATGAGGAAAGGCTGAGGGACATGGGACTCTTGAGCGTGGAGAAGAGAAGGCTCAGGGGAGACTTGGTGGCAGCCTATAAGTACATAAGGGAAGTGCACCAGGATCTGGGAGAACACTTGCTCACTAGAGCTCCCCAAGTAATAACAAGGTCCAGTGGTCACAAACTCCTGGAAGGCCAATTTAGATTTAATATTAGGAAAAATTTCTTCATCGTCTGAGCGTCCAGGGTCTGGAAGAGACTCCCCCTGGAGATGGTGCAAGCACCTACTCTGGACTCATTCCGAATGAGTTTGGATGTTTATCGTGCTGGGATCGTTTGATCCCTGCAGACTTCCTGCCTATGGCAAGGGGGCTGGACTTGATGACCTTGTGAGGTCCCTTCCAGTCCCTAATGTTTTTGAAATCTATGAAATCTAGGAAGAGCAAGAAAGAGGAAGCTCAGCTATGAAGGACCTCTCCCAGCAGGGTGATAGGTCCTGGGTTTTGGTTCTTGATCCACAGACTGCTCTTGTGTTTTGCATTAGATTTATTTAATAAAATGCATGAACAGTACTGAGCAGGGGCTGGAATCCAGGAGTCCCCTTCCCAGGTTAATACTTATACCACTAGGCTAGGAAAGTAGGTTTCTTGTTGTTTGTTTTGTCTCTGGGTCCAAAAAATTCCTTCTTTCCTGTATATTGGCATAACTTCACCAGGACTGGTGGAAAGAGCTTCCTTTCCTCCCTGGTAATGAAAGCCTGTGGTGGGTGCACCCTTAGTCTGCCAGTTCCAGAGTCTGTGCTTTAGGTACAAGGCTGTTACATAACAATTAGGCAGTAGGGTGCTTTTGAAGGAAAAGAATGAGATTGTTGTCCATATTCAAAAGAACAATTTAAGCACTGAAGTCCAAAAGGCAAATTACACTGTGAATACCAGTAGGGCTACCATATGTCCAGTTTTCCTGGACATGTCTTCTTTTTGGATTCTCACATTTCCATCTGGGTGATTTTTTAAAAATATAATCAAATGTCCAGGATTTTGGTCAGCTCAGATGTGTGAGGGGAGTGGGTGCCTGCCGGCACTGGGAAAAGCTGTCTAGGTGCCAGGGCTGCAGCAGGCTACATATTCACCCAGAAGCAGAGATGTCCCCAGGGTCCTAGCAGCTACCAAGTTCAGTTTAGTTTCTTTTCTGCAGCAGAGAAGGCACCTTCAGGGTCCTGGCACTTGTATTTTTCTATCTATTTATATTGCAGCCACATATGATCCCCATGGCGTGTGGGAGTGCAACTTATGGAGGGAGCTGGGTTGCAGGTCACTGTGAGAAAAAGGTGGAAGGGGTAGGGAAGCTGGGAGGAAGCAGGGGAATGTGGCTTGGAAGTGAGGGGCAAGACAGGGTGAAGTGTGGTGTGCACAGTAGGAGGCACTACTGTGCAGAGCTACTGACCTCATTGTGCCAGAACCAAAACCACACTTTGGGAGTCTCCCTTGGGCCTGTCTCACTTCCTAGAGAACACCCACCACCCAGTAATAATGGGTGGTAATGCTGCCGCCACCCAAGCACTGATCTCTGATAGGGCTCTGTGCAGCCTGGGGCACACAGGCCCTGTAAACCTTGGGGGTGCTTGGCCCACAGTAATATATTTGGATGCTTCTTTCAGCCGGAAGCATCCAAAGATAGCATCAGGTAACTGAGGGAAAATAATAAGACAAACTTCACTGGCCAAGCTGGGAGCAAAAGGCTTCCTATCTCTCTACCCACAGTAGCTCAACAGGGCAAGCTGTAACCCAACACCTTTATTGATCAGAGGAGGAGAGGGGGTTAGAGGGAGGAAGTCAGAATACACTTAAGCACACTTAAGCACGTAAGCCTTATACAGTCTTGGATTCAGTGATCCTTTTAAGATGTGATTGGCCTAGACATAATTCCTAATTCCTGGCCAGTTTCCAGGTTTTTGACTGACAGTGAATTGCCAGGCAGCAGCCTGGGGTATTTGCTTGCTGCCTTCAAAATGCCAGCCAGAGGAAGAGAGTGCTGCCCACTCCACCTAGGACATTATCTGGTTAGGTTACCTGATTGACCAGCCTGAACCAAGAAGAAAAGCAGGAGGTGGAGGGGTCACTTAGGTTTGCCCAAGGGGGGGCAGAGAGAGGGGAATAATGAGTGGGGGAATCACACGGGGGATTGTGGGTCAGGAGTGCGGGGCAGGCAGCTGTGGTTCAGGAGTGAGGAGGATGGCAGGCTGGGAGTGAAGGGCACTGGGAAAGTCAGGTGTCCCCAGGTCAGGAGTAAGGGGCAGCAGCAGGGCTGCTGGGCAGCAGGGCTGGGGGGAGGCATAGCTTGGGAGTGAGGGGTACCGCAGTGGGTAGGGCTAAGGCACTGGCATATCACTGTCCCCCACAGTGATATACCTCACCCCACATATGTGCAACAAGTGTCCTCTTTTTTGGAACTGGAAGTATGGTAAACCTAATACCAGTCTTACCTAGGTGCCTGTATGCATGATGGGAAGAATTTCAGGCACTCCTGTCTGTCTCCTGATTAGTCAGCTCTTCACTCAGCTTGCTGGTGGTTGTGAATCTGACCCTCAGGCATTTACACACATTGCACAGGGAATGTAGGTGCCTGCCTTTGATTTCTGAATTACAGTCCCTAAACTGAGTGCCTAAAAATTAGGTGTGGCAACACCGTTACCACTCCTAACTCTCTCTGTGGATTACAATCTCTGTCTTGCCTCAGGTCTCACAGGGAATCTGTGAGAGAATCACAAACTGAACTCTGATCTCCTTTATCCCAATCCAGTGCCTTGAACACGCTTTTTTTCCCCCTATAAATGAATTCAGAGACCACAGTGGATTCGTGGAAGTCGAGAGAAATTTTACTATTGATTGTTATAGGTCCAGGTTTTCACCCCTGGAGAACATGTGGGAAAAGGCAATTTTTGATGTAGAGAGTGCTTTAGATTCAGGCTAGTTCTAATGCTACCTACAAAGAAACAGACCTTTAAACTCTGCTTGTATTAGTCCAACTTCCAGGCAAATTAACTGCTTTCCAACAATAAATCTCAATATATTCTCAGCTAAATATCTTTCAGTTTTTCTTCTTTCCTTACTACAGAACATAGAGGAAAAACAAGCAGCGCTCATGAGGTTTAGACAGAGATGGATTCATTAGGGCATCTGGATATGCTACACAGTTCATCAAGAATCCCTAGAATGTCCTGGACCATAGCTCTTGAAGACGGGCCCATTATTTTTAATGGCACACGGCAATGAAGCACCTGTCTATGCAGAATGCATATATACACATAACAAAAGGAGCATTTTCATTTGTACTACTACTTTGTACATCCCAAGGTATTAAGGGGAGTAATTTATGCGTCTCAAGGCCTAGTCTCTTAGCCAGTAAAACTGCAGCCACTCACATTTGTTCTTCCTGCACTAGCTCACATTTGTAGTGCAGTGGGGAGAGCTGTACTGTGATTTAGTAAGCTTCGCAGCTTGTAGTAAGGCCTATATCTCTTTATATTTTAAGTTTAGGATAGTGTTTCATCACCACAATGTGTCACAATATTACATTGCACAATGAACCAACACATCATCACATGCTGCTTCTTGTTCTGGTGGTCCGGGTAAACTAGTCCAGAAGAGCGGGTTGGTAAGTGAAACGGGATCATCAGGCAGGCAAGTGGATGGAGAGGCTGAGACAGCATATTGGCTATCAGAATATTTTACTTACGCCTCTGATGACACTGGCATAGGCGGTGAACGATTGCTTGGTTACAGGTAACAGGTAACAGATGACAGGTAACGTAACGGGTAACGTAACGCAACAAGTGGACAATTCGTGAATGCAGTAAGCATGACAAGGGACCAGGGTACGTCTGGCAGGTCGACAATGGGGAGATGTTATGGGGTGATCAGGCCACCAACTTGCCTCTGAGGTGTTCTCTGAGGTCTCTGCCTTGGGCGGAAGTTGAATGAGCTTTTATACTGTGGGCTGATCAATGAGGGACCGCCAAGTAAGGTGTTGGATGGTTGACATGGAGCACGCCCATATTAGGTGTCAGTGTCAGTTGCTCAGGGTGGGGTATGCTGCTCACTCTATCTCTCGTGACATGGGCATTTAACTATTTTGAGGACTCATGTATGACACTTCTTCGATCCCTTTACTCAAACTCACAGTGATAATCAGTCATGTCTGAGATGAACCACTGGATCAAAAATTTGGGGAGGTTTGTTTACAATGCTGACATCCACATTTTGCAATTAGTCCCCGTCTCTTTGATGGTTTGAGTGAAAAAACTCAAACCTAATCATCGCATAAACTTCGGCGTCTTTGAAATTGAGATTAGAAATTACTGGTTCTAAACCATCTCTGTACTTCAAAGGATAATATTTAGTTGATGTCTGTTATATTAGCTCTTGGAGTTGCAGGGACTTCATATATTTTACAAAATATTGTTATGGACATGAGAGGCGTGGGATTGGTTTTGAAAGCACCAAGAGTTCTGATTCTATTCTATGGTCACGTCATCTGCCAGAAGATATTATCTTTCTTTAGGACCTGGGATATTTAGAAAGAACATACTGCTTTGTGAGCTTTCACCAATGTAGTGGGTGCATCTTTATGAAACCCTTTACTTGAGGTTAGAACAAATTTCCAGCCCCAGCTCCACAACTTGAGTTGCTGGGGCAGGGGGACATTGTCCCCACCTGGGTTCCAGTGGAGAAGCCTGCCCCAGCAACAGGCAGCTCCCAGGGGCAGGAAGCAATGTCCCATCCTCCACCAGGAGACAGCTGTCTCCTAGCCTATGCTCCCTGCCATCCCCTGGGCTAGCACCGTTGGAAAGCCTAGAGCTCCCCTGCTGCTGCATAAGGCCAGTGCGGGCCCAGTAGGGGTGGAAGTAGACTGCTGCCATGAGCAGCAAATCTGCTCCCTCTTCCCCACATGTGTAGACACCAGCCAGGGTTGGGTTTACTCTAGAGTAATTTACTCTAGAGTAATTTACTCTAGAGTAAACCCACCCTGGAGCATTTGCACATGTAGACACACCCAGTATGTCCATGAGGAAGTCATTTAATCTTTTACTCTCCTGAAATTTATATTTTCCTCTTGGACTCCATAGAAAAAATACTTTACATGGTTGATCAGGAGGCCTGACTTTTCCTACAAAGATTTATCCACCAGCAACTAGGCCACTAGGATAACTTTTACAATAGAACCTGGATACTTTATAGGGTTCAGTTCTTTACACCCATGTCAGGTTGAGGGTATATGTAGCCACAGCAAACAGCTGATGAATACCATCTTATTAAAGAAGTGGTGTTCTTTAAAGTAAAAGCTGCAGCGAACAGCTGAGTTGCTCGTCTTTAATTTAGCAACTTGCTGCAAACTAAGCAGGTTGCAAACGACCCAGTTAGGAATAATCCAGGTTCTTCTGTAGTTAGTACAGAAGTTCTCTGATGGTAAGCAAAACTGATGGGTAACTGATGAATACATGATTTCTTTGCATACATACACACTTAGCATATATGCGCATGTGAAGTACAGAGATTTGCAGGCATAAAAAGGGCATCTGCATTTATGGTGCAACTGTTGCATGTTCATCTTCTGTTGTTATCATTTGGCCATATTTTAAACTGGCAGCAAAAGGCTAGAACTGTTTCCTGAGTAGTCAGCCACCCCCTAATGTATTAAAACAATTTTCCCCTTACTTGGTCAATGTCAATTAGTTTTCATCTCTGCTCTTAATTGCAGAGTATCCATTACCAAGCTACAAACAAGTCTCCCAAACTGTGAACTCAGATTTATTAAGACTCAGGGTTTTTTTGCAAAGTACAAGTAAAGGAATGACATTTTCCTAACACCACTGATCCCTGAACATGAAAACCACTGCAGTTCAGCCACATGCCCAAAAGTGGTCTCTGATAGATTTACAGAACTTGGCATCTCTGCTATCATAAATGAATCACCAAGGAGAACATCTTTATTAAGTTTATTCATCTTGGCTCTAAAAAGGCAGTGGTAGGTATAAAAATAAGGTCTTAGAGAGCAATAGAAGTGTTTTTATTGGGTTCCACATGCTCTGAGAGGACAAGGGTGATCATAATGCCAATAATGTGTTTCAGCAAGGGCGAAATAAAGAGAAGTGTTAATCTTTAAGAGCACACACAGCTCACACCTCGCTCAGTACAAGGCATTAAATATTCAATGTTTTATTAAATAGAGTTCTGCTGGGGAAAATACTGTGCTGCTAATTAGCAATGAAATATTCTTGCAAAACAAGCAAGCTTAGTGCAAGTTAATGTTGGCAAAGTCTCACTAGCCTAGTAGGAAAGGTTAGTTAGAGGATGATAATTCTAAAGACTGATTAGCCGTGTAATCATGTTGTTATTACATTAAGAGCCATGTTTGTTGTCATGTTATCAACAAAAGATTAAGCAAATCCCCACTCCAAAGCCAGAGGTGAAACAATTTGCTGGAGAAGGTGTTTGGGCAGTGAATCTCATTTCCGTCCTATCTTTTCCAGAAGATTAAGATATTATATCACATGTTTTTATTCCAAGGTTGTTGAGCAGCAGAGCCAGAGACATTGAAGTGTAGCTTTGTTTACATTTTACATTGCCCCTTGATTGACAGGTTATAAGAGGGTTGGTTAACTCATTAGAGCTTGATTCAAAAGTTCAACTACTGATTAGAACAGTGGGGAGTACTTCCTCCTCCTACAGAAAAGCTTTTAAATTTAAAAAACCAATTCTGAGTTAACCAGAGTTTACTTTAAGATTCAGAGCCAAACTCAGCTCTTAAAAGCTGGTCCCAAGCCAACAGGCCTTTATTAAATGCTACAATTTGGAGTGCTTCAAACATCGGTGCTAAAATGGATGACAAATTTTAAGGCACAGACAGAAATGACAATTTTTGCCTGATCTGGCCCTTGAAAGCACTTTATAGCCCTGACCAAACAGAAATGCACAGCTGAGAAGTGCTTTAAAAGGGCCTAATCCCACAAAAATCTACACCCAAGATGGGAGACCTCCAATCCACTGACCCCACCCTCCAGTATGGGCTGGGGGACCCCTAGAATGGGCTGACTCTGCTCCCTGTTCCCCCACCCATTCTGAAAATAGCATCTAGGCTGAGAGGGGATGTGGCATCGCTACAGACAGCAGGCTGCAAGCTCACAGCAAGCAGCTGAAATCCCCAACTTGGAGAGCCAACAGCAAACTTTTATTGGGTCTGAGAAACTGTTGTGACTCATAGCACCTGTCTGTGCCCTTATTGGCTTTTATTCTATGCAGGAGAGCACACAAACACCAACAGACTCTCCTTACAGCTGAAGAATGGTGTTTGTGCCCAAAAGGTTGCAAAGAACAATATTTCCAACTATTTAGTTGGTCTAATAAAAGATATCACATCTACCCAAAGAACCTTGTCCACCTATCTACGTAGACCCACACAGCTACAACCAACAAACCTAAAGGATGTCTTTGACTTTTTAGCTGGATTCAGTGGAATATCTATGTTGAAAGCAATGGATCTACCACTAATTACACCAGTTCAGAATCTAGTCTTTTTTACTTAAAGACTATATTGCAAAACAGCATCTAATGGGAAATATTGATGAAAAGTGCTGAAAATATTTCTAATGAAGAATGTCATTGTTGAAACTTAAGCTTCCTGAAGATTTATGCCAATTTTGGTGAAATTTGATTGGTTGGGGGATGTGGCGGGGACACCACCCCCACGGAGAAATACTTACCTAGAGGAAGAGAGGCACGAAGTGGAAGGAACACTGCCAGGGACTAGAAGTGCAGATGGAGTGGAGCTCTAAAGAAAAAAATGCTGCACCAGAGAAAGGAGAAAAAAAATGCCTCAGGCCAAGGAAGAGATGCGAGCAGCGGTGGCACTGGCATGGGCCCGCTTTATGACGGCCTGCTGACGCCAATTCATTGGCTGGATCCCTAGGGAACGTATAAAAGCTGCATCAGATGACGATCAAAAAGGACCAGATGCACGTCCTCTGGAGGGCCCAGAGTGGCCAGGAGCTGTTTGCAGTCCCTCAGAGTGCTTCTGGTGGTAGCATCAGGAGGGGCGCACTAGGGATAAATTAAGCCCTGGAGGGCATAACTACTTACCAGAAACTAAACCTTGGATCCCAGATTCGACCAGCTGGGAGGAGAACAATGTACAAACTAAAAAAAAGAGAGAAGAGGATCCATAGGCAGTTGGGGACCCACATCAGGAGGAGACAAGAACACACTGAGGAACAAGATAACCTGGCTTGGTAGAAGTACATGCCAGTTGGTGTATAGCCTAAAGTCAAACAATACACCATCCAAACTGGACTGGACTAACTTAAAAAGGGACAACAGATAAACAGATTCTGTGATGAATACTAGTCACAGCCTGAAGTAGCATCTTGTTGGCATAAGGTGGGGTGTAAGGGAGGCGGAGCCCTGAAGTGGAAAGCCGGACAGAAAGATTGAAGAAGGGACCCAGGAAAGGCAAGACACAAGATCTTCCTCCCAATAATGAATTCATTCCAATAAAGATATGGCAGGTAAGAACCCCTGGGGACCACCTGAGATCTCTGACTGAACAGTGAGCTGTCAATTGTTAAAATTATGATGGCATCTGAGAAGCCAGTTCGGGAAAAGCACACTAGTGAGCAGCACAGGAGGTTACAGGGGAGAATGGGAGGATTTAAAAAGCATTTTGATATGGTTTCAGTATTCCATTTAGACAATTTTGTACATGTGTCCATTTTCAAAACTGAAACAACTTTTCATTTTTAAATGAGTTTTATTTCACATACCATTTTTTAAAGAAATGGAAAATGTTATAACTGAAGCAAAGAGTTTTGAGTGATACATAGCAAAAATGTTCAAGAAATAGCCTCTGATCTCAGTCCCAAGCACAGCCTGGCAGAGAGGAGGGAAGGGGACTTCTGTCCTGACAGCCACCCCAGTCTCGCAGTGCACCACAGCACAGTAGGGAGAGGGGGAGGGGGAGCTATAGGGGAAGGAGTACAGGCTCAGGCCTCCACAAGCCACCCTGGCCAGTCTACAGTGCACTGCTGCTTGGCCAGGGCCGGGGAGGAGCAGGGGCCGTGAGGGAAGGTCTCCCAAGTCTCTCCCCTGCTGCAGCCCCAACCAATGAGCAGGGCCAGTGCTGCTGTGGGGGAAAGGCTCTGGAGTCTCTGTGAGGGGAGAGGGAAGGGACTCCCTCCTGCATGGATCCAGCCTGCCTCCCTAAGCCAGCAAGTAGTGGTGGGCCCCTCATGTTTGGGGGCCTCTGTTCTCCCCCTGCCACTGCTGATAGTCACCAGCTGGTGGAGGGGCAGGGCTTAGGAAAGGCATCACTCTGGATCTTCCTGGGAGGCATGTGGGAATGCCCCAGGGGCCAGCATACGCAGGCTGCAATCCTTCCCCACCAAACAGTGAACGTCTGTTCGGTTCATTCCTGCCCTAACTTATCACACTTTAAGTAGAGCGCGATAAATTAGAGCGCTTCTGCCAGGGGCTTTTTGAACTTCTGTATTTATCCATAAGAGTCGAATATAGCCAGGGTTAGAGTGAATTGGTTCCTTAGTTCAAGCTTTAGCAGTTAATGCTTTTAGCTCTGAGGGTCTCCAGGAAGACCTGGATGTATAGGCTGAGATGGTACCCATCACACAGTACCAGTCCAGTGTTTATTTTTTATGCGTTTGCTCCAATTGTTTCTAGTAGCAATTGGAAAACAGATTATACAAAGGTCAGTTCAATCTCCCTGCCAAATCAGTTGTAGTCCTCAGAAGAAATGCTTAACAATGGTGCCAACTGTGCCAGTGTTACTTTTACTAGTAATCACTTTATTTATAAAACAGCCTTGCCACCTGCCTGAGTGCTCAAGCTGCTGAGCCAAGTAAAACAAAATGACAATTAAAGTGTCATAAAATCTATATTATGAATACCAGGAGGAATGTGAAATGATAGATATATCATATCCCTTGACTGTCCTTAAAGCAAACAAACAAAAACAAAACAGAACAACCCCTCCCCAAAATACTATAGTGTTCCAGCTGCAAGATAGGAGTTACCACAATTAGAGTTTAGCTCAAAATGATTGTAAAGCATGGTGGAAGGCCTGAATGGTCTGTAATAGGACGACTCAATAAAATGGCAACAGTACTGAGACCCACACACATGCATGACCAGAAGGCTTTTTCATAGTAATGATTCTGATCACTGTCAATCTGTACCAGAATTAGTCAATTATCTTCCATGAAGTGTTCCCCACCTCAATCCCTTCCTTGAAATATAGATGGTGTTCTCTGCTGTACAGTGAAAACACAACCCCCTCATTCCAGTCACCAGAACTACCTTTCATAGATTTCATAGATTTAATAGATTTCTAGGGTCAGAAGGAACCTATTAGATCATTGAGTCTGACCCCTTGCTCTGGGCAGGAAAGAGCGCTGGGGTCAAGTAACTCCAGCCAGTGGGTTGTCTAATATCCTTTTGAACACCTCCAAGGTAGGGGAAGCACCATCTCCCTGGAAGCCCATTCCATATTTTGGCAACCCTCACCATAAAGAATTTCTTCCTGATGTCCAATCTAAAACTACTCTCCTTCAGTTTCTGGCTGTTATTTCTAGTAACTATGAGAGGTGCCCTGATAAACAGAGTATCCCCTATTCCTGCTGACCCCCGCGATGAGTTTGTAGACAGCCACGAGATCACCTCTCAGCCTTCTCTTGCAGAGACTAAAGAGATTCAGATCCCTCAATCTGTCTTCGTAGGATCTTACCTGAAGGCCCTCAACCATACAAGTAGCCCTTCTCTGAACCCTTTCCAGGTTATCCACATACCTCTTGAAGTCTGGCACCCACAACTGGATGCAGTACTCCAGCTGTGGCCTCACCAATGCTGCATAGAGGGGAAGTATCACCTTCCTAGATCTGCTCATGATGCACCTACAAATGCAGGAAAGAATGTGGTTAGCTTTACTTATTACCTCACCACACTGGCAACTAATGTTCATTTTTGCATCAACTATGACTCCAAGATCCCTGCCGTGCTACTTAGAATGTACTTCCCAGTCTATAGGTGTACTGGTGATTCTTTTTCCCCAGGTGCAGCACTTCGTACTTATCTTTGTTAAATTGCATCCTATTCTGCTTACTTTACCCCATAGTCTGGTGTCATATGCGAATTTGGACAGAGTGCGTTCTCCACCCTCATCACCGATGAATATATTGAACGGTACTGGTCCAAGGACAGAGCTGTAGGGGACACCACTGCCCACATCACTTCAGGTAAACACTAATGCATCCATCACCACCCTCTGGGTGCATCCCATAAACCAGTTTTCCACCCACCTGACTGTGAAAAAATCCACATCACAGCTACTTAGTTTACTTGTAAGAATTGGGTACAACACTGTGTTGAAAGCCTTTTTAAAATCCAAGTAAATAACATTTACTCTCTGCTGGGAGACAGACAGCAAAGTCCCAATGTTCACATAGGTTCCTATCCTGTGTATAGGACCTCCACCTGATGCAGGAGGTAAATGGTCCCATTAGGGGGAATGCCTTACTGGACCTTGTATTGGCATAACATTGGGGATAACATGGTAGGGGACTTACAGATCAGTGGTCACCTGGGGGACAGTGATCACCAAATAATACAATTCATCATAAGACGTCGAGTGGGTAA